>KV751325.1:6274828-6313713 GCA_001698575.1 Mola mola
TTGTTGCATTAATGCTGAACCACCACATCTACACACCTGCTGAAATTGCAGAGGGTCTGCAAATAGCTGAACAGAAGCCAGTTGTACTTATAGGCTACGACTTAGAAGGCAAAACGCATTAACTTGCTGCATCCTTGTGGCAGGGTCCGCTAGTGTCAAGTGTCTGTCTGTTAGGGTCAGTCAATGTTTCCCCTCTTGTTTTGAAATCCCTATGTGTCTATTCCCCACTTCCTGTCTTGTCTTGTCCCTCAGGTGTGTGTGATTATTCCCTCTCCCTAATGTGTCCCACCTGTGTCCAACTGTCTACCTCTCCCTTGTGTATTTAACCCCTGTGTTCCCTTCTTCCTGTGCCAGATTGTCTTCTTAGTGAGCAGTCCAGCGTATATTCCATGTGAGTCTCCTTGTGTTCGATCTTTATTCCGTGTTCCGATTACTGAGTTTGCTTAATCCTTGTCTGTACCTTTGCCTAGTTTTGAATTCCCGGTTTGACCTTGTTATTAAAACAATTATTGATTTAGAAAGCCACCCCAGTCTTCTTGGAAACCAGGTAGTATGAAAATTTAGAACTCTCTGTCTCTCTCATGAGTGGAACAACAGAAATCATCTGTTATTGCAGGAGGTTTTTTTATTTCTGTGGTCAGAAAATCTATCTTTGAATGGCAGAGAAATGAACTTCTCTCAGGCCATGAAACAGAGTGAAAAGATCTAGAGTGTGTAACCAAGCTTCAGCGTTCTTCTGGGTCCATGGTGGTTAGATCGCATGATTAGGTCATGGCCAAAAATTTCAGAGAAAGAGGTTGGACCCAATCACAGATACCAAAGGCAGAGTAAAAATACAGTTCAGTTATCTATAAAATTCAACAAAACCAAAAAAACATATAGCATGTGTGTTCTGTGTTATACAAAACAAGAATAACAGTTCATAAAGCAAAAAAAAAGAATACAATCCTACAGTGGCAGCAGTCCGAAACAATGAAAACATCAGAGTTCATACCGTGAGGGAATCAAGATACACTAGAATACATCACGGAGCACAAGCAAACGATCTGACTAGTAAAGTAAAGGAGTGCATGGACTTCAATACACGAGGAAACTAAACAAGATCAGGGTGAGACACAGGACAATCACACTGGACTACAATTATACATGAGAGGGAAAACCCTTAAAATGACAAAAGGAGCAAGGAACTAGAAAAAAGAGCACATGGATCACAAATGATAACACTACAGGAAAAAAATTACAACGCAAAGCCATTACATAAGAAATAGTCCAAAACCATGAAAAGAACCTACCTCAAAATGATGCAATGACCTCACAACATTTATATTTACATATATTTAATGTTCTGACTACTCTATGTTGGGTTAATTCCAGTCATTGAGAAGTTATAGCATTTCATGTTTGTAACAAGGAATGATATGATAACTTTGGGGAAAAAACATTGGGCAACATAAATAAATAATTGTAAACATTGTGTCAAACTAGTGACTTTAAAGACCTCTTCAGCAATGCTCCTGCAGTTCAAGCACATAAGAGAAGTGAATCTATGAAACAACCAAGCTCCTGTCTGTCTGTACATCCTGGGTGGGCCAGGTCACCAGATCCTCTCTATTAAGCTCAGGGCGGTAAACAATCAATGGAGACGTCCATCCAGCAGTGTGTGAATACTGAAGCTGGCAGCGGCTGTCTCACTATACTATCCCACAAATAGTTTCAGTTGAACGTCTCTCAGCTGAAAGGAATACGGGAGAGAATACAAGGCACAAGGTCAAGGTCACAGCCTGAGTTGTCAAGGTTGCTTTAAACCCTATGCAACATTATCTGTCATATTTACGCAGAATAACACCAAATGATTCCACAGAAAATCCTCCAGCTTTGGTATCTGTTACTGATCCTGTGTGGCTATTGGGAACATTTTTCAAAAGTACTCGGTAAAAATAGTTTAATTCAAGTGCTTTCTCTCTGCTTTAGAATTTGATTATGAGCATTTTTTTCCCCGTCAAATTCCAAAGGAAATTTCTTAAGTCTCCTTTTTCACTGAAACAAGACATACAGGCTAAACTTTGACTGAAACAATAAGTCCCCGACCAAATAAAACAACAAGAAATGTCTGATGGCCCGATTATGGAATCCTAATTTGTCTGTTCATGTTTTCCAAAACCATATTGTGCTTAAAAGTGCAGTTTGAAGAATTTCCCTCCTCTCTCCCCTGCAGTGGCTGTGAAAACTAAGGCGCCAGTGTTTGTTTTATCTGCTGGGCTACTTTAAAAACATGGTGGGCCATTAGTGGGCTGAGTGGAACTCCATCTTACATATAAAAGGCTCATTCTCAAGTAATAAAAACACATAGCAATTATTAGTTACAGCTGATTTAAGCTTATTTCAAAATGTTTTATCTAGTTTATGTTAGGAGGATATTACTTTCCCAAGCTAAATCCAACATGCTGGACAGTAAAGAAGGGAAGCTAAAGTGAACTATTGTTTAAGCGTGAGTTTAACATGCCAAAAAATATGATTATTAAATGCGTGTTATGAGTAAATACACGATTTACAGAAAAATCCTCAAACAGTAACATGAAAATGATTTCCCTTCATATGCTGACTAATGTGTAATATATAATTTTCATTCATTCAAATCTTTTCATAAGACTTCAAAATCACTGAGGTTTCCCTCATATACAATGATTTTATAGTAAAAAAAAATCTTTGCAAAGATACTATATCTAAAGTTTAACATTTTCAAAGCAAAAAACAAAGAAAGTTCAAAGAAAGTGAAATGTCCTTCACCTGGATCCACACACTGTACCAAAAACCAAAAGTGTGTCATTGTCTTGCTCTAAAAAGACCGAAAGTGCAATTTGTAATACAAAAAGATACGTCTGTGAAAAGCACGAAGCATGTTTGAAATAATGAATAAAAACATAGTTCAGAGAAATTATTGAGATGATTGGTATGATGGGTATAGTATCAAAAAATGGATGTCTGAACAGATTCTGCCGGGGTCTTTTCACGGCAAAAAAAATGACTTTCTCAGAAGCAAAACGTGGTAATTGTTAGCTATTTTAAGAAATGATTAATTTCTGAATCAGGGATGAATTCAACAAAGTTGATGTCATGGCTGAGACTTGAGAATAAACAAACCAACAAAAGTAAAAAAACAAGTAAAATTCATGTTGCAAGTAAACAGAAAATAATTCACTGAATACTGAGCATGCTTGCTATATTACATGTATTGCGCTATAATCTATTTTTGCCCCCCAAAAAACCTGGATATCAAGCCAAAGTTTGAAGTTTCATCTTAGGTTTCCACAAAGGTTGAAGCTTTTGAATGTCACATGGAAGACAGCAACCAACAAGTGCTTAGATCTGAGTGTAAAGATAAGCAAAGTCCTCTGTCCTCTGGTTTTTAAATGAAAGTTTAACATTTGACAAGTAAAAAGATGCACTACAGCGTTCAGAAATGTTTGGATAACTTTCAAAAGCCTGTTTTTCCTTTCTTAGTTTTCTTTGGGTAAATTCTGGGTAAAAGAGAATACCAGTAAGATTTTCTGTTTTGTGTAAAGTAAACAAACCTTCAAATTATAGCAAGCCTTTAATTAAGGAGACGATCAAACAATTAAAAGCTTGTTAATTACAGACCTCACAACCAACATGAATATTGAGGTCCTAATTAATATTTGTCGGGCTGTTTTGTTCTTGGAAGACATTGGCGTTAATTAGGCAAAAACAAGTCAAATTAACATTTCAGTAATGAAGAAACATACCTTCATGTTCTTATTTCTCTCTGTTTGAACATGCTCTGATACAAATTTGGCATCTCAAAGCTTTCTGAAGCATGTTGATAATGAGTTTTATCAGACAGAAGCAACAAAGTTTTGTGTTAGGTATTATATATATATACTGTACATATTTTCTATTCAAATGCACAACTGCTCAATGTGTTTATTTCACGCCTGTCTGCTCTAAAACTCACATTCCAGGTCAGATTTGACACCATTAAAACAAAGGACAAAAATGTGAACCCTTTAAACTGTAGATTGACAAATTTTGGCTTTAATTTAACTCATGAGATAAATATTTATTGCACAATGTAACAGTTTAGGATGAGATTTTCTGAACATTGCCTTCATGGTGCTTTGGACTCAATTAGCTGTAGCCATTTAGTTAATGCAGCACCAGTATCCAACCACAGGGGAGCAAACTTGTCCAATTGTCTAAATAAAAATCACACTCTTTATTTTTGTTGGTAGTAATTCAGTAATTCAACTTGTTGCAGACAGTATGGGTAGAAGATTAATAAGGACTTTTATTTGTGTCCACTACAGCTAGCAACCGGGTAGCTTAGCTGAGCATAAAGACTAAAAAATAGGAAGTAAATAGCTAATTATAGTGAAACCCCATAATTATATTATATCTAATTTGTTTAACACATTAAAGGAAATGTATTGTCAATTTGCTGCGTTACTGGGTGTTATTGTATGTATGCAACTATTTCTTGACCCTAACCAGTAACTTCTGGATTCTCCACTAGTTGCATCAGCTCAGAAGCAGTCTTTGTGATCATTTTTTTCAAGAAGTTTTTCATAGTTTGCAGGGGTAAATCAACTGACAACTACCCACAATACCAATGTGTATACAGTATCAACATAGTGGGGCATCTATGAAGAGACAAATCATATGTAATTAACAGAATCTTAATCAGACACTTTCCTCACTGTCAATAAATCAAATAGAGGCATATATCCTCATACAACGCTTGAAAAAAAATCTTGAACTATTTCATGTGGATTACACAAACAAGACATAATGTTTAAAATTAAGAGCAGGCGCAGGTTTGTTACATTTTTCCCCTGCTAACTGTCTTGATGCTAAGCTAAGCTAACTGGTCTCCCTCTTTTGCTTCAGATCTAACTGACAAATCAGAGCAAAATCCTTCTCCTCCTAAGGTCAAGTATTTTTCCCAAAATATCAAATTATTCCTTTAACCCAGATACAGTGATTTACATCATTTTCAGCATTTCCAGTGTCATCTCTACCTCGATTATTAGTCCTCCTCCTCCACATTAGACACACATGGACACAAACAAAAAAGACCTTCACACACACACACAAACACTCATGCACATACACACAACCACCACCACCACTTAACAGGCCTCCAGACGAGCCCACCAGCTTCTGCAGCAAGGTTCTCCTTTTGACTGTCCCTTTCAGCATGGGACAATCAGACACCTCCCATCGCTTCTTTTCAGGCTGTACCTCCAGACTCCCCCCACCCAGTCCTCCCCATCCTGCTCGCTGTGTCACTTTGTGTCTGCTTTGCCCCCTCACAATGGGTTCACATGACCAGAAAACGAAGCTTGGGGTCTCAGCAAGCAAAGAATGAAAGCGAGTATGTTTGTGTGTGTTTCAGAGAACGAAAGAGCGAAGGAGAGAGATTAACATGTCGGATTTAAATCTGGCCTGATGGGGTGAGGGTCTGTGAGTGGGCTTACATGTAGGGAGGAAAGTTCGGATCAGGGCTGGCTTGCATGTGTGCATATGTGCATGTGTGTCCATCTCAGTCTTAATTTAACAAGACCCGTGCATGCACAGGGCTGAAACCACATCCATCCACACATCCAGCAATGTCATACAAACATGCAACAGGAGACAGGAAAACAGACAGGATCCATTAAAGAACACTGAAGGCCTCGCATCATTAACTGCTTATTAGAAACCAATTCAGCTCTCCTCCTGCGCTTTGTCCTGCTCACTCACTCTCACTCAGTCTTTCTTAGTAGCAGGACAGTTGTTATTGCAGCCAAAGCTATGGATTGTTTTCAGTCAACAACTGAAAACTGCCAACAGAGCAAAAACTGAAGTCCAAATTTTAAGCAGTGTGATACATATGCATTCTTGGAGTGTTTAGTAGGAAGCAACTAGACTTTTTATTTTGTTTGAAGACGTTTCGCCTGAGGGTCAGTGCGGGATACCCAGGTATTTAACCCAGAGTGGGTGGAGGCAATCATCAAAAATGAAGCACCAGCCTGGGGGACATCCTCTGGCTAGGCATCATGTGAGTCGTTAAGGTCACATGAGCCCAGGTGTGAATCAGTCGAGAGCGTTTGCCCCTCACCCCTGGTTTCATGTGACACTTTGGGATCACATGGCCCCAGGTGTGTATGAGGGTTAAACCGCCTGGGGAGAGCTCCCAAGACAGCATTTTAGGTTGCAGACAAGTGGTGTCTTAATCCACCACCTCTGTTTAGAGAAGGTTTCTCTAAGTGGACAGGGGTACCTACTCCCACTGCCAGATGAGGGAGACAGAAGTTCTACACAGCAGAGTTAAGTTAAATGATTGCAAAAAAAACCCATGTACTTTTAATGTCATTTGCATTCCAACAAGTTTAATATTCAGTTTTTCTGTGTTTCAACAGCCGACTGAACAATAGTGAGTCACCAGCAGGCTTCGTGCTGCAGCAACAGCAGCAGCCACTGTTGACTCAGACTGCTCATTGTCGTTGCTTGTCAAAGCTGAAACCAGACCTCCTTCGCTCGGGCTGGAAGGATTAATCATCAATGAAATGAATTGTCTGCATATTTAAATGCTCTGAGGCAAAGTTTATGGTATGGAGAGTGAGAGAGAGAGAGTGAGGTAACAACTTCATCACACACATCATCTGTTCTGTGAGTCTTTGCGTTGTGACATCAGTTTGCTCCTGTGTACAGCAGTTTTGTAATTATGTGTCTGGTCGAGCACACCTTTCTGTACGTGTTTGAAGGCACATGTGGCATATGCATGAGTGTTTTGACTTAATGTTGCCAAAATAAAAAAACACACCAGTACAGGCCACATTTTTCAAGTTTGTTTGACGCATTTAAAATGCTAATAACCAGTTTATTATGTGCTAGATCAAATGCAAATGTTCTGTTTTACTGCCGTGAAGTTGGGCTGACATTATCATTTGCATATCTTATGTCCGTCTCCTTAGCATGCATGGAGGAACGGGATAGCAGGCAGACTCCCAATAAATAACATTAACAGGCACATTAGATAAACAAGCTCCAATGATGCTGCTATTAGCAAATGCAGAGCCACATCCCGCTTAAATGTAGGTGTTTGACACAGCAGCATATGGTGTGCAAATTTACCCGAATCAATGTAACGGCAACATTATCTGGAAATGTCAGGGAGAGCAGACGGATTGAAAAAACATCTCTTTAACGGCAGACCCTTTACGACGTTGAGAAAATGCTGCAGAGGAATTTGCCACTTTAAGACCAACTGGCTGCAGGAGCTCATTTTGTGTGTGTGTGTGTGTGTGTGTGTGAACGAGACAGGCAACCATAAAGACTATAGTTCTAACTCTAATTGTAAATGGGAAACTTTGTCTGGTTTAATGTTGGGTTCACCTTAAGTCTTAATCGCCTTCAGGCTTCATTCAGAAACCCGCAAAAAGATGTGGAATAAATATTCCATAAACAAAGTCATATATTCTCTTTAAAGCATCTCTGAATGTCATAGCGGCAATTTTTTATAAATATAGATGGGACACGATGACATACTGACTGTGTAAGGCAGCATGTTGACAAGTATTTTCTGGTGTAACTGAGAGTACATTAAAGGAATATATTGCTGACAGTTGGCTTTTAATCATTATTACAACTTAGCATTTTGAAAAGCAGAAATTACTATAACATAAAAAATGGTGCAACATTCTGAAGATAGTGCTAATGGCTAGGGTGGTAACAATATCCTAAACATATTACAACATTTGTCCTAAAATCACCTCAGGAGATTTCTCTTAGTCAACCCATTCCTTTCACAAACATTGTGTGAGTGACTTAGTGGTACTCCAAAATGGTTATGGTTTATATATAAGGATGTAAAGATGCTCAAGAAATCAGAACTAGAAATACCATACTCAAATTCATAATGTCAGTAATCAAATACATTTGAAAATCTGCCATTGCTTGCAAACATTTCCTCAAAACTAGCTAGCCTTTTTGTGAACTTTGTTGGCATTCTGAAAAGGGCCTTAAGTTACAAGAGGTTCTGAACACTAGTTTAACTCACTTTACCAGCTCTGACAAGGAATTTGAATTTAATGTGAGGGAAGGACACAAGGGAGGTGAAACAGGCAAAAACAGCATTTAGAATTGGAATGCTTCTAAATCTTGCTCAAGGAACTGGTGGTTTGACCAAACCAGGATTTTGGAAAGACAAATAAAAACCTTTTCATGGTTTGTACGGTTTTTGTTTTTTTTTTGTTGTTTTTGTTTTTGTTTTGTTTTTGTGCCAAGTTTTGAGAGAAACTTCAAAAGGTCTACAGTTGTCCTTTTCTATTAAATAAGAAAAATAGGCAGGGAAGAAAGTAATATTTGCTCTATTGATAGTTTGTGAGTTTTGTTTACAGTTACTTTATTGTATACTTCTTCCAGATGAAACTACTGGAGGCTACCTAACTTTTGTGCTGTTTCCACCAATCAGTACGATTCAGTTCGTTCCAGTACGGTAAGCATTTCTTTTAGCGTTTCCATTGTCAAAAGCTGTGAATGGTACCCTTAATACTGTACAGTGCCAGTTTTGTCACTCTTCGCTTGGGGTACCAAACAGAGCAAAATTCTACCATAAATAGGGGGGTAGACCCACTACAGTCCTCTTATTGGTTGACAGAATCATCACTTCCCTGCGATGGTTAGGCCATCTTTCTCCTCGCGGCGTGCAAACAGAGCGTGCAAACAGAGCCCTTCTACTTTGTGTGATAAACAGACATATGCAAACAAAAAATGACAGGAAATGCTGCATATCCTCCATCGTTTTCTTTTAGTTCTTACGGTTTCATCCTCGGGATACACTGTATCGCATTTCTATGATGTTATGCTACATATGTGGCTGGCATAGTCTGGCTACCTCGCCCACCAGGTGATTTTACAGTTGCCAGTGGAAATGCATGTCTGTAATGACTGTACTGATCCCAAGTGTGCCGTACCAAACTGAACTGAACTGTACTGCTTGGTGTAAACGTGGCTCATGGTGTTTCCAGTCCTGGAGACAGGAAAGACCACTGACATGAGCATATGGATGACATGAGAAGTCCCAAAATGAAGCATGAAGCATGTTGATGCCGCTGTGGTGATGGGCTGCAGTTTAGCTCATAAACCCCTCCTCCTCAATTATATCAGAGCCAAACTAAAAATTCGAAGTACACTTCAAATACATTTTTCCTAAAAATAGCATCTGTCAATTTAGCTAGTTCCTATCGAACTGATTTATGTTCAAGTGTTAATTTCTCTAATCAGTTAAGTTTTAATTGATTATTTGATGCCATGAAAATGAGAAGAAGCATCAGGATTGACAGCTGAGCTCTGCTCATGATTTTCCAGAACATTTGTCTGTTTGCATCTTTCACCCCCTCCCTTGTCCTGTCTTTCTTTTCTCTTCCTCCCTGCTACAACCAAACCCCCTGTCCAGTCCAGTTACCCCACATAACAATAAAGAAGTATACAACACGAGGAGTTGTCAAACCAAAATCTGTTTGGCACAACAAGACTTCCAGGTCCCCATTCTGGCATGACAAGAAGTTGTGCTGAGGTTGAAAAAAAAAAAAATGTCATGAGCACAAGATGACAGGGCTTTCATCCTTGATATTTTGGCTTCATTTTGGTTCATTGGGAGGAAGGGAGACGTGCCATACACCTTTTGTTACAGGTAAGCCCAGAAGTATTTGGACAATTTGCCTCTATATACTCCGACGATGAATTTAAGGTAAAACATTCAAGATTTGATTGAAGTGCAGACTTTCAGCTTTAATTCAAAAAGTTTCACAAAAATATGGCATTTACTGTTTAGGAATTACATTCATTTTATACAGAGTTCCTCCATTTTCAGGGGCTCAAAAGTATTGGGGGAAATTGACTGAAAAGTAGTTTCACGGCCAGGCATGGTCCATTCCCTCATTACTTTAAGACAAATGAAGCAGATAAAAGATCCGGAGTTGATTTCAGGTGTTGAAATGTGGCAACTAAAGTGGATGAAAGCACAATCCTTTCCTTGGTGAAGAAAAAGACCTTCACAATATGGAGACAAGTCAAGAATACTCTGGAGAAGGTAGGTGTATCATTGTCAAAGTCTACAATCAAGATATGTCTCTATGAATGTAAAGGTGCAAACCACTGGTAACGTTCAAGAACAGGAAGGCCAGATTAGACTTTGCCAGAAAACTTCTAAAAAAGCCTCCCAAGTCCTGGAATCAGATTCTTTGGACAGATGAAACCAACATAAACTTGTATCAGAATGATTAGAAAAGAAAAGTGTGGAGAAGGAAAGGTACAACTCATAATCCAAAGTATCCCACATCATGTTTCAAACATGGTGGAGGCAGTGTATGACTGTCAAAGGAATGGGCTCACTGGTGTTTACCGATGTGTTACTACTGACATAAGTATCAGGATGAATTCTGAGGTGTATGGGGCTATACTCTGGTCACATTCAGTCAAATGCTACAAAAACGATGGGATGGCACTTCACAGTGCAGATGGATAATGACCCTAAATATGCCGCGAAAGCAAGTCAAGACTTTTTGAAGGCAAAGAAATGGAATATTGTTTAATGGCCAAGTCAGTCACTTATTCTCAAGCCAATAGAATAGCTTTTCAGTTACTGAATAAAAAAACTGAAGAAAGGCCCCAAAACAAGCATCAACTGAAGGTGACTGCAGTGAAGACTTGGCAAAGCATCTCCGGGGAGGAAACTCTTTTCATCTTTTCAAATTTTCATCCGAGTCTAAAAAAACTATGGTAATATCAACAGTTATGTTTTTTTGTCCGTCCAAATACTTTTGAGCCCCTGAAAATGGAGGCGCTTTGCATAACATGACTGTAATTTCTAAACGATAAATGATGTATTTTTGTGAAGCCTCTTAAATTAAAGCTGAATGTCTGCACTTGGATCCTATCTTGATTGTTTTATTTCGAATCCATCGTGGAGTATAGAGGCAAAATCATTTAAAAAAAAATGTAACATGTCCAAATATTTCTGGACATAACTGTATGTCAATAGGATAAACCAAGGATGAAGCTAGCTAACATTCTGGCTATATCTTATAAATGGTATTGTTAATGATTATCATCTCATTTTTGACATTTTGATCTCACACAGTACATGATCAATTTGACTGTAAATTAGTGTTGATAATCATTACTTTGTGTGGTATTGGAACCAGATTTTTGGGTATCACCAACATGACGCATTACCCACTGTGCAACACTGTGTTTCAGTTCTAGTTACACTAACATTTAAGTTAGATTTGAGAAAGTGTGCATGAGAACTGATGCTTCATATCTACAGATATTCCTTCTGACTTCTTCCGGATTTAATTAGGAACAAATCAAAGTGTATTTTCGAGATCAAAAAAAGCATTTTGTTTAGTGAATTAAAATGGCAAGAAACAGTGCCAGGCTTCAGAAATGTAAATATGAGTTGCACAACTGTAGCTGGATTCATGGTCCTGAATCAAAGAGGAAATCAACAGCAATGTGCATGAAAAAAAGTATGAGTGTAATGAGCCTAAATTCAGTCCCCAACAAATGTCATTGGAATATCATCGTTGCATTTCTTTGAATCAATTAAGGAAATATTTCCCACTTTAAAGTGTATCAAAACTGTGTTAGGATAGTTTCTCTTTAACGCGACACTCCCCTCTCTCCTCTCCTCAGACCTCGACTCCTCTCCACTTAGTTAAAAAGGCCGCTTGTAAGGAGACGCTAGTATTTCTTTGTTCCTACATTTGTCCTCACTGTAAACTCGGGCAGCCTGGATGAGTGTCAGCTTCGTATCACAAACAAATACTGAAGTGTACATGCTAATGTTCTCTTTTTGTGATTCTCTCCGTCCTCCTCCTAGCAGGCCCAGTAATCTCTCCACCTTTCTCTTTCCTCCTCTCTCTCTCTCCCTGCTCCTAATCCGCCTCACAGCCGTGAAAACTTCCCATGAGAGAGAGATGACCCGTTCTAATAGGTGGAGGCAAACCACCCACTCACACACAAACACACACCCAGAGGGTCCAGCTAACACACACACACACACACACACACACACACATACACACACACACACACACACACACACCAGACATCACTAAGCCCGCTTAGGTTTGGATCGCCAGGGTAAAGCGTAGCAAGCCAGCAACGCTCCATGATTTAAAACCCCATTATAACCCTAAACAACTGGTTTCCAGAGTGTTGGAGAGTCTGCCCTGAACACTTGTCTCGTGCTAAAAACACCAGTTGATGAATTTATTGTTCAACCCACATACAATCAATTATCAATCACTTCATCAATTAATCGTGAAGCAAATTATGAAGTAAAAATACCAAATATTCATATTCAGCTCGTGAGGATTTGCGGCTTTTTTTTTTTTTTTTTTTTTTTTTTTTTTTACATTTTTAAAGTTTACACATTCTTGTCTGAGAAAGCAACTTTCCAAAGATTTGTGACATTTAACAGATGGAAAATGAATCGCATATTAATAAGTAAAGAAAGCATGTGTAACAGCTCTTGTGCATTAAAGGGGTTTTTAATTTTTAGAAGTCTTCATACTTGATTTATTTTTTTCTTCAACTTGAATGTATTACATGAAACATGTTTGTCCCAGCTTTTGCTTTCGTAGGAAAGACCACTTGTTTGGAAATGGATGGCATGAGTCAGGTTTTTGTGCCCTGCGAATGGTAAAATTCCAACAAATACAAGGACCACATGTCTAGACATGGGGAAAGACACGTGAGGGTATGACAGCAGCAGGTTGTGCAAGCTGAGGGTGTGTAGGCGGTCATTCAGCCATCTCCTGGTGGTTCCTACATGCTGAAAGGAAACTGCTGTAGGGAAGACAAGCGCAGACTGTTTCACATCCCTGCTGAGCATTTTCCAAGGGAGTTTTAAGCATGCCTCTCTCCTTAGTCAATGATTTCCACTCCAAACTAGGACAACTTTGACTTGCTTGCTAGAGTTGATCCATCACAGTAGAATTATCTCAGATTTAGTGTTGGTCATCGTGTTTAGTGGCGTATACAAATGTTGCAACATGTCCGATTAGAGAGCTGAACAAAAACCTTTTTGATTCTTGCCAGAATGCATGTTTGCTTTTCTTTTTTGTTATTTATGTCTGATTTGTCTGAGACTGGAGTAGTGGATCGTGCATCCTTAAATGTCACAGTTAAAAGACAACGAGGATCGTTTTTGGAAGCATTCTTCCATGTGATGGCACAAATACACGTTAGAAGATGACCCAATGCTTCAGCTGTCTGTAAAAAATTATTTTCATATAAACACAAATACTAATGGAAAGTGGAAAATCCGTCTTCAGTTGATTTAACCACATGTTTTAATGAGATTATCAGATATTTCTAATAGTAATTTCATTAAATTGTTTATTGGCCAATAATTATCTCAGTTTCCATGGTAGTGAAAATCTTTAGGGATTTTTTTTCTTTTTGGGAACATATCTTACGATTCAATTCCTCTGGTTCAGCTTCTCTCTTCACTTTAGGGCTCTCTTCATGATACACCAAACAGATGTCCTTATATAATGTGGGTGTGACAGTATGCTGATAGCTGACAGCAGGCACCCGCTCATCAGGATAGAATGATTCTGATACACTACGTGTGCAAGGTGGCGAGAAAAAAACATTGGCCAGTTCATGTCATGTCATGACTTATTAAAACAAAAATTATTATCGTTATCGTTATTAGTAAAATGTTGTTTCATATTGCAACTCTCAGACTTAAAAACAGTATGATATATATATATTTTACTTTTTTTTCCAGATTAAGCGACCAAGGTGCCAACACCATATCACCTGTGTGATGGGGTCCATTCCCTGGACTTTTAACAGGGCCCAGCCATTTCTGTGGGCACCCCTGCCAGGGACCATCTATATTGGAACAGCACGACACATAAAATGCTAGTAAGCAACAGTCAGGCTAGCCTTGCTACAGTAGCGCTTCCTCTACAGCAGGTTCGATCCTGTTCCAGCAGATGGACCGACAGGTCCCTGGACAGGCCCGGGGAAAGGGGGGTGGAGGGAGGCCGGGGGTTGGCACCCTCACAGAGGACGGGGACATATGTCCACAGACCTTGCCTATGTCGACGGATTGTCTCTGCTGGCTGCTCGCACACAAACACAGAATTATGCCCTGAAGACCTAAGTGTAGCCAAAAAACAAATCTTAACCCTGTAATTTAGCAGTTTACCTTATGGCAAACCAGATTTTTTTCCCCAAACGAGCTGGGCTTTCATGACGTGGCTGTGTGAACACACACACACACACACACACACACACATACAAACTCACTCCCATACGCTTGGCATTTCACTGCAGTACATCTCCGCTCCCTCTCCATCTGCATCTGAAAGACCCACACGCCCCGACAATGAGGTGACCATGTCACTGCCTGAGCCAGAGCAGAGGGAGAGGAAGAGATAATGAGAGAGTGAGCAAGAGAGGTGCAAGAAAGGAGGAGAGAAGAGAGGGAGGGGATGAGGGAGGGACACATTAACAAGCTATAATCTCAACTGCCTTATCCATAATGCATTGTGTGGGCCAATTTACATGGTGCTGGTCCCTCTGGGAGAGAGGACATCATCCATCACATTACTTTATTAGCTCCCTCACACTGTCTCACAGATGCACACATGCATGCGAGCGCGCACACACACACACACACACACACACACACACACACACACACACACACACACACATACACACATATGCATGCACATCATTTTTTTGTCCCTGCATGTCCTTCTCTCTCTCCCTCTGTTTCGTGGGTCTGTTTCCTCATGGTTGTTGTTTCAAACGGCTGCTGCAACTATAAAACAACTCCAGACTGTGTCGCATTGTGCGGACTGTGACAAGAAGGGAGGATTTAGCAACAGCGGTTTACGTTAAAAAAAAAAAAAAAAAAAAAGCCTCTGGGTTAAAGTTCATGGCAGTCAGAGGACTTAGGTAAATGTTGCAAATCTGGAACTTTATTTCCTGAAGCTAATTGTTGTTGTGTGTAAATAATTTCACAACTGTAGCTCCCCATAAACTCCGAGTGTTTCCTGAAATTAACAAGGAGAACAAAAGACATTTAGGAACAGCAGCTTATCAGATTTTCCTGCATGACCTTTGTCATTTCAGACTAGTTTTATCAACACAAAGCACATTTGATTTTAGTAAGATCCCAATTATTCTTGTGCTTTTAATTCTGTCCGAATGTACCCCAATGTTGGATTAAAAAACAAGACGATACATACTGAACTGCAGATATCAAACAATCAAACGCATCAAAGTGCATGATCAAAATGTTGACTTTCCCATTTTGAAAGGACTATAAATCACAAGGAGATTCCGCTGAAATTTGATTGAACTGAACTTTTAAAGGAATTAAGTTACAGAATTATTTATTTCATAAGTTAGAATGAGGAACTCTAATTTTAATCATATTTTTTTTAAGAAAAAAACACAATCTGACTCTTTAAGCATCGGTCTCTTCACCGAGTTACTGTATCTTTCTTACAATATTAATACCTGCACAACAAAATATGTTTTATTTTTTTTTATTCGTGGCATGTAGGACTAAAGAAAAATATTTTTGTTATGTATCAGTGCAGGAAATGAATTACATTTTAATTGACCTGTTTTTTCCAATTGCTTTTCATAGCAAAAAAAATGATATTACTACTGACATAAGAAACTAGATTTAGGCTTAATCAATATATAGGGGGAGAAAGAAATCTGAAAGATGTATTAAGAATACATTAAAAAGAATGAGTTCAGTGTGAATGTGCGAATTCATTTTTGGCACCTGAGCATACACACACACAGCAGATCCATCAGATTCTGTGAGTAAAAAGAGCTGTAATTGCAATCATATATGGAGCTCGCCATACCGTGCCATTACTACCACAAATAAGTAATAATTTGCTAATGACAACATTATGTTGAGTCAGTTTAGGGACAATTAAAGTGAGTGATATTTACATATGCCCAATGAATCACGGAGTGTGGCAGCTCTGGCGGACCCTAATGAATATTCAGACAGGCATTTCTCCCCCTGCGCGCAGCAGTTTATAAACTGAATTATGGTTGATTTGCCCTTTTAAAAAATGAACATGGGCGCGTATCCCACAAGGAGGCGGCGAACAATAACGTCTGATTGTAAAAATGTTTTAGTGCCGAACTGCCGGTGAGGAGACGGCGGCAGCGTGGTTACAGGCCCACTTGGAGGGGGGCAGAGGAGGGAGAGGCCGCCTAATATCAACCCCATTTAGTCTCGGCCCGTCCGCCCACATAAATATTTACAGTGCGCATTCAGAGAGCTCCGTACATCATGAGTATCAGGCTCAACGTGTAATTGATTTGTTTTTACTGGCGGTAGTTTGTCTTCAGATAATCCTGAGTGCAGGTCATTGCTCACGCCGACCTTTAGTGTGACTCCCATCCGCCGTGTGAGAGCAGCCCGGCTGCTTCAGCACCACCGCCGGTGGAGCGTCGGGTGGGCGATCAACAGGCCACATCAGCTTCACGGGGCGCCCAACAAGATGGGGATGCATGTTTCTCATGCAAATTGGAAGCTCTCTGGCAGGTGTCAGACACGCCGTGTGCATGTGTCTTTGAACAGGACCGCAATCATGATCGAATTGTCAAATACATGGTTTTAACCTGACGAATGCATCTTTACCTCATGGATAATAGGCAGTGATATAAGATACGAATCTATGCAACAATAAAAAAATCTAAATAATCACATAAACTGATTCGTTCTTACTATAATCTGGGGTTTATATCTCTACAAATATCATTATCTCTTGAGCGCTCTTCTCTGCCCCCTCTGATTTAGACTCCATCTCTGCTCCTCTAAATATCCATATCCTTACCTAACTTTACTTCTTCCCCGAGTCTTTGTGCTATATCATCATGCAGGTCTTTCTAGGTCGCGGTGGGAGCTGCTGCTGTGGTCCTGCCTGACACCTACTGCCCACATTAGGACAAGAGATTGTGTGACTTGGATCCTAGGCTGGATTTCCAAATACAAATCAGGATCCACAGATTACAATGGCTTCTGGACCAATAGACTACACCTGCTTCTGGATCACTACACTTTCCATACATCTGGATTTATAGAATCCACAGACTCTGGGACTCATGGATGTTTTATATATTCTAAGTAAACTGTTACTATCATGTTGTTGTGTTCTGATATCTATTGCACGTCTGTCCGTCGTAGGAAGAAGAATCCCTCATCTGTGGTTCTTCCTGAGGTTTAGTTTCCCTGTTTAGGGTTTTTTAAGTTTTTCCTCACCCGGTTCGAGGGTCTAAGGGCAAAGGGTGTAACATCTGTACAGTTTGTCAAAGCCCAGTGAAATAATGTGTAAATTGTGATTTTGGGCTATACAAATAAAATTTGATTTGATTTGATTGGATTATTTATCCACATAGGTAAATATAAAAGATATTAATATTTTCAAAATTTTAAAAGTTACATTTCTGACTGTCGATAATTTAACTGTACAAATCAATTGCATAAACAAAAATATTTAGAAAAAAGAGGACCCACCAATAGCATTGTTCTTAAAGTCAAACATCAAAATAATTAAGGTATTCAAACTTTTCTTTGCATTCGAAGCTATAATAATTGGTAATAAAAAGGTAGAATTGTGTGATTGACCTTCTTAAATCATGTATTTACCTCTAATGCGTGTATCTATTCTCTGTCAATAAGGATGATTTTTACTTTACATTTTTCTTGTCAATTCAATCCAAAGAGTTGCCCTTTTAACAAAAATATGAAAAACAATGTTTTGCATGCTCTTGGTGACCTTGAATTCACAAGCCATACACTATAAATAAATCTGTCCTGTTGTCGTTGTTGTGGCTTAAATTAATACGAGTGGCGGATTTGAAACAAATAAAAATCTGCCCACTCCCTCAACTCTCAACAACTTCAACCTCTATCATCACCAACAAAATTACTCAAGTTTTGACAGTGCTGACATGTGTCGTGACACATTTAGTTGATCTGTTATTTCATTAATTCTTTAATTGGTGTATGACTTAATTAAAAAGAATAAAAAGAAGAGGAAAAAAGCTAACTGCTCAGTCCTGCCTCACCTCCCCCGTTTGCACCTTGCCCTCTCACTCATGCATCTGCTGCCATCTTGTGGTTTAATGTGGGAAGCATGAAAATGTGACCAAATACGTTACACTGTTTGAAGCAGATGCATAGATCAAACTTGAGTCTTATCATAATCATCAATTACTTTTATTGAATTTATGTTGTCATCAAATATATGGGACAAGGCATTATTTCACCATGTCTTATCTTCGGCATGATGGAAAGCAGAAAAAAATGATTAGTAGGCGTACCATTATCACACTCGCTGTAATTCGGCCACTGAATCTGGATTCATTCATGATTGAAGGGTACTCTTCGTGGTGAAAGCTCACATTTTCCCATCATTTTGAGACCTACAACATTTGGAAAGAAAGGACACTCCAGCTGGAGTGGGGTTAGCAGGTTAGTCTGGTAACATGGATTTTCTCCAATTAGTCAACTCCCTCTGTTCTAAACATGGGGATAAACAGCAGTGCAAAGTTTTAGGACACTTTGCAAAAATATGATTAAAGCTAAGACTGATCAAGTAAATCTAAGTTAGTATTAAAATAAACACTGTGTGAACTGTTTCCTTTTGGCAGCGTTTCTTGTTGCCTGAACACCTGGAAAATAATGTTTACACTAATTATCACTTTACCTCACATTCCTCTTATCAAAATCATGAAAAATATCAATTAGAGCCATGCAACAAAAAGACGGAAATTTCCTATTTACTACAATATAAATGAAATAGTATTCAAATGATATTTATGTAATTATTGAACAAGAAGGCACACTCCATCTGTGTGTGACGCTCCCTGTTCTTCTCGGTAGCCATGTGTGCATGAGAGCGCATGATCCCCAAATTAATATTTAACATGTGGTTTGACTAAAAAAACTCAGATTTTCCCAGCTGAACTGTATAAAATATGTTTCTAAAAACATTAGAGGTGAGAAGACTATTGATTCATATTCGATCAGCGCTGTGTGTATTTGCTTTGGTGTATGCTGGCGCTCTAGGGTGACATCTAGTGAGAGAAAATATCAAATATTTCACCTTAATTTCAATCAAAATATACAGTCTGAGGGTCAGGAAAGGGATTGTTTTCAGGTCGGGGGCGCTCCTCTTCAAACAAACACTTGGTATCAGTAAACAAAGCTGACATATATGATCGATGTCTTGGGTAACACTGGCAGGTGGAGGTCAGGGAAGGGCAGCATGCCTTCATTGTCTATGTGTGTCTGGACTGTGTAGGCTTTGATTGCTGTTCCCCAGTCAAGCACAGAACTGTGGATGATTCCCAGTCTGGCTTGCTCTTGATACGCTGCTCCCAGCTCCCTGCCCAATAAAAGGTCTTGGATCTGGGCTGAAGACATAGCCAGAGAGTCTTTCTTCATGTTCGCAAACAGGTCCATTTTTATGTCTTTACCCCTGTTGTAGCTGTTTATGTCCAAGTGAGCAGCATTTTTTCTGTCTGACTCAGTGTGCAAGTCTGTGCTCTTGGCTCTGTTTCCATCTGGCAAATTGTAAACTGGCCTCTGCGGCAGGTTCACCACTGTTAAACGCTCCAGGTGTAGCACAGAAAAATGTCCCTTTGGAAAAGAAGAAGGCATCCCTCTGGTTTCTCCAGTGCCACAATTGATCAGGGTGAGGTGCCTTACCTCCGAGTTGTTCAGCAAACGCACTGTGTTTAATGGCGACGTGAACCAGACAGTTAGACGCCTCATCCGGAAAAAAGGAGGAGAGTGCAAGTGGGGCAGGATGTCCTTGCATCTGCAGTCTGTGAGTGATGAGATGCTGCAGGGTTGGGGGTCCTGGCTGCAGGAGTAATAGAAGAAGCTGCTGTGGGTCACATAGGCCAGGCCTAGGTCATAGCGCTGCAGGGCCGCAGACACACAGAACAGCACACAGAGGAGAGGGGCAGTAGGGCTGACTGGAGGCATCACTGCTGGACTATAAGCTCACCTGGCATAATGCTGGTGTGAGTGTGTGCAGGTAGACACACCTGAGCAAAGACAACAAGATAACACACACTTTTAATATCAGAAAATGTAAAATCATCGGAGACATTCCAGCTCCTTTCATTACATTATCACTGAATTCAATGTGTATTCATCGTGGCGTAAGCGCAACCAGTGGTGGAAGAAGTACTCAGACTTTTACATATCAACAATACAATATAAAAATGAATGTGAAAGGCGTGGATTTAATAAGAAATGTTGCACCAACAAGTTCAACATACAAATGGTTGACAGAACAGGGGTGCTGCTGGGAACATTTGGATCCTAGAGTTCATGGAGTTGTTACTTTGACAAGTACCACCCACCTTAACATCACTAACGCCCTCACAGCAGCTGTACTACAAAGACGTTCAACGGACCAAAGGATCCACTGCCAACGTCCTAGTGTCGGATACCCCTGGATATCCTCAGAGGTCTCCTGTCCATGTCCAGACAGGTCAGAACGGTTTGGTGGCATGAGAGGGACCTATGCAAGGACAGGAGGGTGGTTTTAATGTTGTTTATCTATGTTACGAAAGTATGTATGAAAGGAGGAAAAATACAAGCCAAATAAGGTGAAGAAAACAGGGAAAAAGGGAGGAAAGAGCTAAATTAAGTCAGGTAACTGCTTTTTGACCACAGGCAGATTGAGATGTTAATTTATTGTTTACAGTTTTCAGTTGACTTATCCTGGTGGTTGTAAGAGATTTGATATTTTTCCATGGGAAGATTACAAAAGGCCTTATGCTAGACAAAAACTCCAGCTCTTTGATGGACACTGACTTTGTCACTGACAGATACACTTTGTCATCATTACCTCCGACTGCCTGACGCAGTGTGAGGCTTTCTGATGCCTCCATTTCCATTTCAACTGGGTAATCAGGTTTGATGTGTGTCCTATAAATGTTTTTATGTCCTAAACTTCTTTTAAACTTCTGTTAATGAGTTACAACACAAACCTACTTTTTACCGCATTACTTTTGTCTGATAACTTTGGTTAGGCCTACTTGTTACTTTTAATGTAAGAGTTTTAGTACTTCTCCAATAGAGTGAAAATATTGTTGCCAGATTTGGCAATTTTGAATTTATTTAACTTATTTTAAAGAGATGTGGTTCTCAAGTAAACAAGCTACTAACATACGATGAGCTTACATAATGTGATGTATTACTGTGGACTGCAGTAATTAATGCAGTTCCTAAAATTAGCACAGCTTTAAACATCCCCCACAGTAAAATGCAATATACCCATTAATGCAGCAGTAATCCAAACACACTTATAATGATACAGCATATTCAAAATTGACAGAGACCAGTTCACTGCACCATGAGTGCTTTAGCTGGTATTTAAAGTAAATTTTGCTAATTTGACTTGATTTCAGGTCCAAGTTCAGTTTGAGTTCGAGTTCAATACTCTTGCAGACTTTCACTGCCTCCAGGTGCTCTCAGGTGAACTAATAGGGCTAAGATGGCACCGCGCTAGTGGCAGCCTGTTGCAGCAGCTCTGAGTGTGGGTTTTGGTTGGTTTTTATTGTGTTTTCGTCAGCTTTTTTTTTTAGTGTCAAGTGTATGCGTACGGATTTTTTACTAGATTGACACGGATATGGGACAGTTTACCGCTTTTCTGCTGGTTTTTCTTGCCGTTACAACCCTTGTTGTGCATGGGAACTATGCCGGAGGAGGCGAGGGCAGTGTTTACCTGCATGATCAGCTGCTACAGCTGGCAAAGCCTGCTCTAAGACTTGGAACCAAGTACCAGATTCCCGATGAGTTCAAGAGAAGAGGTCGTGGGTGCAGAGCCGGTGTTAAGAGGAGGGCGCAGAGGAGGAAATATAAACCTGTCCTTCCATCGATCGTCATGGGGAATGTGAGGTGGATAAGATGGATGAACTGGGAGCGTTGGCCAAGTTACAGTGGGAGTACCGAGAGTGCAGCATAATGTGCTTTACAGAGCTATGGTTGCATGAAGGTATTCCAGACTCCAACGCTACCACTGCTGACTTCCAGACTGTTAGAGCTGACAGAGACTGCGGGAAAGGAGGAGGGGTTGCATTGTTTGTTAACAACAAATGGTGTAATGTCTGGCATATTACGGTGAAGGAACATTTCTGTACTCCTGTATTGAACTGCTGGCGGTGAGCCTGCTTCCGTATTATTTGCCAAGGGAGTGTTGAGTCACTGCCAGACTACAAACACAACATCCGAATGCGTTCATAGCCATCTCTGGTGATTTCAACCACACTTCTCTCTCTGGTGATTTGCCAACTTTTCACCAATTTGTCAGCTGCTCAACCAGAGACAAGAAAACACTGGACCTACTTTATGCAAATGTTAAGGATGCATACCACTCCATCGCCCTACCCTCACTTGGGAACTCCGAGCCAGGGACACTAAGAAGCTAAACAAGCTTATTAGGAAGGCCGGTTCTGTGCTGGGGACTGCTCTGGAACCACTGGAGCTGACGGTCGAGAGAAAGATGCTGCAAAAACTGCTCACCATATTGGGCAATACAGCACATCTACTACACAACCTACTTCAAAAACAGCAGAGCTTTTTCAGCTGGAGGCTCATCCAACTCCGTTGTAACAAGGACCGCTGTAGGAAATCTTTTCTCCCCTCTGCAATATCTCTGTTCAATGATTCACCCCTTGGCAGGGAGAGCAAACTTACTTTCTCCTGTTGAGGCAGGAACACAAGTGTTGCACATAGGACTTGTTTTGCACCACATCTATTTGCACATCTGGAGAGTCTTATCTCTTTATAGACTTTTTATGCTATTTATTTTATTTTCATACATAGTAGCACAGTAGGATTCTTGCACGTGTATATGTATATTTTCTTCACTTGTATGTATTGTTTATAGGATTTTATCTTATCTTTTATTTTTTCGACTATATGTGTGTATGTGTATGTGTCGTCTTGTGTGAAGTGTATTTGTTTTGATTAATGTCTAAATATTTTAATTGCTGCTGTAACACTATAATTTCCCCTAATAATTAAATAAAGTACTCTATCTATCTATCTATCTATCTAATAATATTTTACGGTCAAGCCAAGGCAACTCGAGTCAAGATTTCAAGCTGCGTACATTAAAACAATGTTGTCTCTGGCAGATAGTATATCTGATCCTGCTCATCGGGGCATTCTTGTTATGGGAGAGAAACATGCTTCTCATCCATCAAGTATTTTTGTATTTCTTTTACACACCAAGACGTGAAGACAGGGGATGTGGACATGCTGACAGCTGGTTTGGCTCAGTCCTTTAGTACACACACACACGCACATCCTCGGTGCAATGTTTGGAACTGTGAGCCCACATTGAATCTCACATACACCAACATACGTGCTCAGAAAATTGTAACTTTGGAGATTCCGTTAATGTTTCATAGAAAACACTGTTTCAAAATCTTGGCTTTTACAGTGTACTGTGTAGCTTTTTCTGATTTGGCAATAATATCAAACCAGGAACATGACTTTCTGCCTCATTTTGAAGCAAAGGGAAACAACTTCCTCCTCTGACCCTGTGTGACATTCACAAAGGGTCAGAGGAGGAAGTGTGAATAATCACAAAGCGTGAATAATCATACCCGTAATTAGAGAACTCCTTTCCCCTTCCTTTAGTTTTTCCTTGACAAACATTTTCTCGTCCCAGGCTGTCTCAACTTACAGTATCATCATCTCTTTATTTTAGCTCTTCATTAAAACCACATGTTGTGTGTGAAATGTTTAAGAGGCTATTATTTCTGTACTGATGCATGTACAAATTCTTCATGGTGTATTTAAACAATTTGGGCTCTCTCCCCTAGAATTTAAAACACAGTTTTGTGGGTTTGAACAACGTTTGGCTGCCCTGTAAGAGACTGCACTTACTGACCCACCAGCAGGCCTATGCAGTCTATATTTACGCTGTGTCCTGTTCAGATATGCAGGAACCATTTCAACGAGCAGAACATCTTTAAATTATGTGTTATTTGGATTTGTTTTTATTTTGAATCAATTATTTAATAACCCCAAATACAAATGTGATGGCATTTTTATAGTAGAACGTATTTAGAAGTTACAGTATATGTTTCTTGCATTTTGTACCAAATATGGCCCTTTTCTCAACCTCACATGCTCAATTTATTTCTTTACATCCTTTCCTCCTACGAGCAGAGGAGGCTTGAAAGTGACACAAGGAGAGAGGAGTCCACCGTTACAGCATTCCACTGTATTTTAAGATCATGGCAGTGTCTCTGTATTTGTACCTGAGACTTAAAATCTCAGTTTGCGGCTATTTTCCATGTTGATTAATCAGTGCTATAACCAGTGTCACACCAAAGCATGTATTAAACAAACCATTTTGCTAGTGATATGTGCACATTCCAGGCTTTCTTACAGAAATGTCTTTGCAGCATGTGTTTAATATTATAAAAGCGTCTACTATAGTTTTATTAAGTAACTGAACTGAAAAGTATTTTTCTGCCAAAACCTAACCAAAGTAAAGAATGAGGCTACGGTGGCACAGAATTTGTGCCTTTTTATCGTACGTGCTTTCTGGCAGAACAAACTCTCTCCAGCAGATATTGCAGAAGCTGTAATCAACATCAACTCATAGTCTATTCCTTTTATGACAAGTATGCAGATGTTTCTCAGTAATATTGCGGAAAATGCCCATGAGATTTCACTCCACGGAGGAGAAACCAACAGGTTTAAAAGAAGTCTTACCCGTCTTTACTTCTTGCCAATGAGGAGAGATATCATGTTTCCTACGACCTTAGCAAGAAAGAAAATAAGCTCCACATATGTTGAGGTATTTCTTTCAAAGCAGGTCTGTTTTTGTCAAACCAAATAGCTTGATCATGGCCTCCCCCCTTATTCAATACACTTGTCCTTTTTCATTTAAGCTACAGTATATCAGTGGCTTCTACTTTGCATGGAGTGTCAACTGGCCCAAACTTATTTCACAAACAGCAACTGATGCTGAAAGCTTTAACCTCAGTCTGCCAGATTTTTTTTCACAGTCCTAACAGGATATGAAAACCTAGCAATTTTTCTGTGTCCTGAAAAGACTTTTGTTCTGTTAGTGACTGATCCCTCATCTGACTTATCCATGAATTACTGACTTGGATCTACGAAAATTACAATTTCAAATAGGCTATTAAAACCTTTTTTCTGTGGGTCAGGGGTAAGGTTTATTAAAACTCACAGCATGTTCACCAATATTACAGTCTCCTTCATTCACAGCTTGTATTTGATTTGATTGATAACGACATAACATTAATAACATTCTACAGCAGAACACACAATTTTATCCAGCATCATTAACAGTGGAAGAGCTGTGAGCTGTGGCACTTTTCAGAAAAGATTCTTGAGAATTTCTCTATTGCATAACACAGACCCAGGAATGCACAAGCTATGCACAGTGTATGACAATATACATCAAGGCTGGCGGCTCGTTCCTTTTTAAACTCTGCAGGAGAACTGCAAATAAACATACACAAGAGCCATTTAACATTAAAAACGCCCTAAAGAGTCATCAATGTTCAAATCTTAGTTTCGTGGTGTCTGACTCACCCCAAGTCGTTGTCGAAGAGCTGGTAAGTGAATGCGTCAGTTCGAGGCCAGGATGGGGAGGAACAATCGCACATCCAGCTGACGTCAGGATGTGGGAAGTATCTCTGGTCGGACACTGTAAATGCAGATTAATTAATTGCATCTTCAAACGACGAAACGAACGCTATTTTAGTCTAAGCACAACAGACCTGCACTAAGAAGGATTTTTTTTTTCAACTTTCATGCAGTCCATGACAGAATGATGGTATCATGAGGTCCATTTCATAGAAATGACAAGGACTCCGCCTATTTGGGGTTAACGTCTCTGGGAAGTTTGGTAATTTCCCGTTATAGTCACCTGAAACCGTGCCAGGTTTTGCGGCGTTCATGTCCCGTCGGAAAAAATAGCTACATGGGCTAGTGCGAACCTAGAACAAAACACTGGCTGGAAAAATGACCGCGGGGCTTGTGTTTCCTAAATAAGCCATTGTTTTCAGCTAAACATCACTCATTTCTTTTGGAACACCCAACTGCCCAATGGCCTCTTGTGGCATTTCGAAGTGCAGCTGAAAATGGGCGGAGCTTTTCCTGCGGACTGGACTCTCAGCAGCTTCCTTGGAGGATACTTCATTTTCTCGTCAACTGTGCAAATTAGTGTCTGGTTGCTCACTGTGTCCCTATTAAAACAAAAATAAGAAGCCGTCGAAAAACAGCTAACCCAGGATCACATATTGAGAATGCATCTGGCAAGATTTCAACCGGTTTTCCTAGTTCTCGTCTGGTTCCAGACTACGTCCGCCCATGGTGAGTTAGCAACGTTACTACAATGTACTGCACATGCAATAGCTAATGTGCTAAAATGGTAACAGTATTATGGTCGAACGGCACAGAATTCCCCAATAATTTTGAACTTTTTCCACACGACTCGCGAAGCTGACAGATTGAAATGTGCCTGTATGTATACGACAGGTCACGAGTCTTTGTCTAAAGAAATGAGAACGCCTTAGTGAGGCGGACCGCTGGACGCACAGGAATACTCTACTATAACACTGAGGTTTTTCCTCAGAAACAAACAGGCGTTTTCGTCTGTTAAAATGTATTTAAAGGTCAATTTAATGTGCCCCTGCTAGTAAGTTTAAGGGAAAAACACCAAAATCAGTAACACTGCGCTGTGAGACAGTTTCCGGCTAACATTGTCCACCGTTCTCGGAGTGTTTAGTAAGAAGCAACTGGACATCTTATCTTGTGATCTCGAAGACTGAGAACCTTCACGGACATATTGTCCACCGTTACAGTACAGGATAGCTGAATTTATAATCTATTATGGTTTAATGTAGGAGGGAAACTGCTGTTTATCTTTGCTAGAATATCTCTGTGTTTCCTGTGCCCACCACGAGAACTATGTACCAACAGGTCACTTCAATCATGGTCAATCATAAATGGCCATATATGCCATATGACGGATTGCTTGAGTGGATAAGTAGATCTCTCACTTTCGGAAATGTGCCTTCTCTTTTGTGTTTTTTCTTTATTTCCTCTTTTTATTTCTCAGTTTTACGCAAAACACTGTGTGTGATGCACTTCTCATTTCTCAGCTGGCTTGTTTTCCTTTTAGAAGTGGGTGAAAATGGGTGATGCTTTAACTTTATTATCCTGTCAGTGGTTTATTATTTTTTTCTTTACTTAAAGGAACAAGTTAAGTGGGTGGCTGACAAATTGTGCCACAGCCAAGAGGATGTTAAATCAGGATCCTTTTAAATCAGTAACCAGATGAATGGACATAAAGTTTTCACCTTTTGCCAGCTCAGTAATTTTTAGATCAGACGTTCACTCTAGACCAGTGTAGTAATACCTTGTAATAGAGCTGCTGCAAACATGCATTGTCATTGTTTTGGCACATAAACATATTGATTAGTTATTTAAAGAGACATCGAGTTTTCTTTGAACAGTTTGTGGGATTTGTTTTGATGCAATTTCCACACTTGTTTCTAAAATGGGTATCCAGGGATGTCTTCAGAAATGAAGGGTTTTAAATTAATGCACAGCTGTACACGTCCCATATGAAGACTACTTAAATATATTTTCAACTGGAAAACAACAAGGAAAATCAAAAAAGGAAAATCAAAAAAGTTGTCATGAGGTACAGAAAATGTAATATATTGTGATATGAAATGATCCATATCATAGTATAGATTTTGTTCATATTGCCCTGCTCTATTCATTTGGTACGCGCGCATTGTTTCTATCTGCTCTTACCACTGGACCTAAAAAAAATTCTAGGGGAAACCCAGAAGTTTCTAATTTTCTCAGTTCAGAAAGAACAAGTAAAACCCACTTGCAGTTAAGAATTGTTTAAGAGTTGTTATTACACGTACTTTTACTGCCAATTTTCTGGGTTTGTCTGTACATTTTACTTATCAACCCATATTAATTATTACTTTAACAACCTCTGTGTTTGATTGCTTTCTTTTTTAACAACAGAGGTTTAAAGTTGTTTCTTTAAGGTTTTAGTTTATTTGTCAAATATTTAAAATAATACCCATTTTCCATTTTTCTAAGTTTTGGTTTATCAGTACTGTTTCATTACTTAACTGTCTTACTAACTTTATAAGACTGGATGTTTGTGTTAGGATGTCAGAACCTGTCACGTTGACGTCACAAACTTGGTCACAAGTCCACTTATAAGAGTGAAAGCAAAAGATAGATACTAAACCCTCATCTATCAAATGCCCACTCAGCTAAGTTCTAAGTCCAGTCTCATGGGATGTGTGCAAATTAACCTCTGATTTCACCAACTGAATGTACACATGGTTAAAACTTATTGCAGAAATTCAGTACATTTTACCTGATTTTAACACGTTGTGTGGTCACTGTATTATATCCCTTAAAATGACTTTGTCATTTGGGTAAATTGTACATGTTACCCTACAGTAAATATACAAAGTTTACTTATAAACAGCAAGTAACGCATTAAGTAAAAGGTGGAATTCTGAAGTACAAGCGCTGTAATCTTTATTTCTTGTACAATTTATCCATGTAACAGAAGCAATATTTAAAGGACCAAAAAAAATCCCTTTTTCAGTGTTAAAGTGGATAAACATGGACGTAAAACACTAACTTTTTCTTTGTTTTTAATTTTGTAGACCAAATTAAAACAGTGCGCATTATTGTGCAAAATGTTGTTGATCAGACAGGTCATATTTGACAATTCATTTATTTCACAACAGGGGGTTGATTAATAAAAGCTAAATGCCATTTATGTAACCTAGTTCCAGGGTTTTGGTGTAGTGGATACTGGCTCAACTGTCCCGAGTCATTGTCCTACATCTTGACATGATGAAAAAAATGGCCAATATTGAAGTTGTTGTTATTGAAGAGGCTACAACTCACTGTTCTGTTTAAATAGCTGATGAGGCATATTTGTCTCTGTTTTGGCACTTTCTCGATGTGTATGAACAGCTTCTGTGTTTTAAGTTCATTGTCAATTCACATCTGACTATGACTTTCTGTTTTTAAAAAAAATAAAGCATATAACAATCAGTGGCCCTATTTACATTACTATATTTTGGACTTTTAGCTCTGTTATATATCCTCAATTACACTGACACAAGAAAACTGACACAAGTTAAAAATGTGTGTGTGTACACATGTTTTTATTACCTACTGGGTACCTTTTTTGGTAAACACACGTAACCTTGTCAGGACTAGTAGTCTTTGTGAGATTAAAGAGTGGTCCTAACATGGCAAAATCAAAACAAAATAATTTTTTGAGGTCATGGTTAGGTGATGGACTATTGTATGAGTTGAGGATAGGTTAGGATTATAGAAAGTGAATGATGGGGCGGGGGGGGGTGTGTGTGCTTGTGGTAACAGTTGTCAACCAACTTTGCCGTTGTGGTTTTCGTTTTTACAGTATATACTCTTATGTCGCAGATTTTTCTTTCGCTTGCATGACATTTTGTTTTCGAGCTACTTTGTTTGCGTGGGCATGGGTTATCATGTGCATGAAGGGAAATGCTCATTCACAGAGGAAGAGAAACTCAATCTTCTCTTCAGTTGTGAGATAACACAGGTGCTTTACACATTTATGAGAAAGTGTTTTCAGTAAATCATCCATAAGGCTTTACTGAAATCTTAATCCTCCTTTAATATACACTGAAAGCGCTATACCTCAGCAGTCTAAAGTCAGTCTTCTCAGTCTTTTTACCTTAGTTTTCATGGCATACATACATTATCCGTCTGCTTGTTTTTTTTCTTTCTTTAAAAGTAAATATCATTAGTGTGATAACATTTACGCCAAGTCTGAGCTGGTGTAGTAATTTAAACAACCAGTTTGGCTTCTTTGATATTGACAGAGAAATTAATGGTGAACTACTCATGCAGTGCTGACATGAAAACAAGCATTTTTGCTTCCTGTGTGTGTCTCTGTTTTTGTAATACCAGTAATGCTGCACTGTTATCTGAAGCATATCCTTCCTGTGATGGATGCAATTAAGAGTTAATGTGAACATGCAACTAGAAAAAAGAACTAGAAAACTAATGAACCCAATTCTACAGTTCTGCCCTTCTGCCATTTAGTCTGCTTGTAAGTCTGTTTAAATCAAATGAAACTGTAAGTTAGAGTGCTGAACTGAGAAAAGAAAAAAACAACCTGTGTTTTGTGCTTTTGCTAGTGTGGATTGTCCCTTGTTTTTAAGTCTGCTGACTTGACTGAGGAGAGCTGAGATGAGAGTATAGAAACAAAAAGATTTGAAACAGAGTGAAGAGAATTTTGGAAAGTGAGGACATTTTTTTCGGTCCTCGCATATGCATATGGCTCCACACTGCAACCAGAATTTTTGGGAGTTCATTCATTCATTTTCTAACGCTAGGTGATCCCATTCGGGGTCGCGGGGGGCTGGAGCCTATCTCAACATCTTCGGGCGAAGGCGGGGTCAACCTGCACAAGTCGCCAGTTCATCACAGGGCTGACATATAGAGACAAACAACCATCCACACTCACATTCCCACCTACGGGCAATTTAGAGTGACCAATTAACCTAACCCCCAGTTTGCATGTTTTTGGACTGTGGGAGGAAGCCAGAGTACTCGGAGAGAACCCACGCAGGCACAGGGAGAACATGCAAACTCCACACAGAGAGGCCCTGACCGGGGAATCGAACCCAGGACCTTCTTGCTGTGAGGCGACAGTGCTAACCACTGCACCACTATGCTGCCTAATTTTTGGGAGTGCGCGAGTTAAATTTTTACTAAGTACATTCATGCGAGTGCATGATCATTACTGTTTTGGTAACACGGGAATTAGACATTGTGGACGAAAGTAGTCCTTTTATTTCTTAACTCCACTGGTACAGTCTTTCTCATGACCTATGCTTCTACTGTTATTTACGCTTGCTTGCTTGCTGCTACAGGCATGCATGGCAAGACCACATATTATAGCATCACTGCTCCCTGCTGGATAAAATTAATTTATCATCTGAATCGAATGGAAGAATGTTTTGAATTTAGTGGAATCACAGTGAAATGTTACATCCCTGATCCCTGCTATCAAATGTTGCAGTGATCCAGATCCCAGGAATCCTCTGATTGTAGCTAAACTAAACATTACATAAAATGGTTTACACAAATATGAAATATGAAAATGCATCCAAATATGTTATTATCATGAGCTTCTTAGTAAAATGACAATTCTTGTGCAGTATCACTATGTTCTTATATCGTATTTCAATTAAATAATGAAATATGAAAGAGAATTGTGTAAAAGGGGCTAAGGGCCTGCATTCTCTGTGTTGTTAGTTATTTGATTCCATAAAAGCAGGCTGAGAGGTCCTGATTGACAGCCGAGCCCTGCTTGCATTTAAGTTGGGTTGGTGTGTGGGCAAGAATTCAGTGTTGTGGTAGTATGATATTCCTTTCATAATTTGGATTTTTGTTGATTGTTTTGAAAGTTATGTGTAAACTTTAAATGATGTGAAATATAAGCCTTCTGACATCTGTGTTTCTCTTTCCATAGTGGAGCCCCCAACCAACGTGACCTTACACTGCCACAATCTGGACAATATTGTGGAGTGGACTTACAGCCATCTCGTGCCAGGGATTAGATTCAGAGTAGATATCCGTACTCTGTTCAGGTCAGATATAAATACCGTACTAGTAGGTCTCTGTTTTTATACTCATTACCTACTAAATATTCTGTTGCCTGTTTATAACTGTCAGATTTCTAAGATCTCTACTTTAAACTGGAAAAATATACCACATGCAGTTCGCTATTTATATGTTACCCAAAGTGTATGCCCACAGTTATGCAGTTGTATAAAAAATATATATTTAACTGCTCTAAGATAGAAAGAAATTTGTTGTTAGAATAGGTGGAGATATGAATGTTTCAAATCTTGAGACTGTATTGATGGATGGATGGACAGACTCACGGACATACAGACAGATAAACATACTTGGGCTGGGCCTGCATTGTTCAAAAATGTGAAAATTTAAATTAAAGATATCCGTAATGTAATGTACCACAATAAATACAGTGCATTGTAACACTTCCCCCAAAATTGAAAATCCATACATTTGTATGCAAAAATTTGGCCACCCCTAGACAAATAGTATGTTTTAATGATTTTAATTCAAAAGATGAAAACATAGTTTCTGTCGGATATGGAAAAAAGGACAATTGTACCAGCAAACATTAATGAACATAGTCAGTACTTAGAAAGTTCCCCCTCGGTAGATATCACAGGTTGCAAATGCTTGCAAAAGATTTTCAGTTCTTGTATGTCTGATTTTGTTCCCCATTCTTCCTTGCAAAAGACCTCTACTTTTGCTAAATTCTTGCGCCGTCTGCATGCACAGCTCTTTTAGGATCTACCCACAGATTTTCAATGATTAAATATGGGGATTGTGAGAGTCATTCATAAGGTAGTCCATGGTGGATTGAAGTATGTTTCGGATCTTTATCCTGTTGTAGAATCCATCCCTTCATCTTCAACTTTTTTACTGACAGTGTAAATGTGTGTTTGCTTCCAGAATTTGCTGGTATTTATTGGAATCCATTCTTCCCTCTACCTGTGCATTACATCCCGTGTCAACGTTTCAATGTTTGTCTGTGGTTTACCTCTTACATTATGCATGATTGTCTTTAATGGCATACATTGATTAAGTTCATTCATCCAAGTGGCTTGGAGGATCCTTAGAAGTCCATTTTGACAAAATACACTTCTTGGCAGCTGTCATGGCCAGCCCCAAAAATGTACTGAATGTACAGAGCTAAACTGGAGATTAGAATTGTCTCCCAGTAATACTATGGAAGGGGATAAGCTCAATTTCATACGTGAAACTTTCTTAAGTGTGTTTTCGATGGCTACCCACCATTCATCTAATTTTGGCCATGTGTAGGCCATATATCAGAAATATCCTATATCAATTTTACATTTTGTGCAGTTGGAGATGTCCTACTCTTGAAAATACTAATTTTTTCAGGAGCATAAAAGAATCTGTGAATGGTTTTAAAATGACTGATTTTGTATCTTGTGTTTGCGCTGTCAGTGTTAATCTATAATCCGATTCGAATTGCATTCCTTCTTTCTGTAAATAAATTATACTCAAATTATTCAAATTTTTATGATCAAATTTTATTAATCATATTTACTATGTATGTATATGCATACAATACCTAACAGTCTGCAATGCCTTTATCAGTATGTGATTGTTACACAATTTGTCCAATAGAAGGCGTTCTAAATAAAGAAACAACCACATTTGGTACTTTTAATTTCAAGACTACCATGTGCATCATTGCACACAGTTTATCGATAACCACATTGTATATGCAGGGCTTTAACCTGGTTTCTTATTGTACAATTCAGAGATGCTAGAAGGGAATCCGAAAATGAAACTCATTTGGAATTAATTTGAATAGGTGCATAAATCTAGGGAGTATATTTAGTTTGATTACATTTACTCTACCCATTGGTTTTAAAGGGATTTAAATCGGTTTCAATCATTTGTCGTAAAGGTTAATAAAGGGTGCTATCTGTCTAAAATCCAAGGTTTTTAATTTTGGGCTTAATCTTAAAAGGGGGGAGAGTCTCCTGCTTAGTGGGAGGGTCTCAATTGTACACAACTTATTTTTTTAGCCAGAAAATATTATTGAAGCTATCAATTAGGTTTAATAAGGCTTTAAGCGAAATATTGGGATGGATTCAAAATAAAGCTTTATCATTGGCATATAGTTCAATTTTGTGTGTAGTTTTTCCAATCAAATTATCTCCTATATTATCAACCTCTCAATTTTTTGAGCAAAGATCAGTGGGATAAAGGGCATGCTTGCCTTGTGCCACATCCAGTAACAAAGGGACTACATATTGTTCCATTGGTGATCACTCTGGCACTCGGTTTATTATACAGTCAGTAAAATATTTGCCAAAGTTGAAATGTTCAATGACTTTAAACATGTAACCCCATTTAACATGATCAAATGCCTTTTCAGTGTGATTTAATTACAGGTGAGTTTTTAAACTTCTATGTCCAGTGAAGAACTTCTGCCATAATTTCTGTGAAACTATGTCAAAAGATACCTCCAGTTCTATTCTTTATAAAGCCAGTCTGATCTTTACGCACAAGTGAAAGAAGATATTCTTCCAGCCTCATAACTTTTGCTTTAGCAAATAATTTACTCACTACTGTATGCAAGGAAATAGGACGATAAGAACCCATAAGTTCAGGATCCCTGTCCAGTTTGCAAATCAGTGTAATAAGGGCCTCTTGGATTGTTTGATTCTTTGATTTAAAGATATTGATATTTTTTTTTAGAAACTCGGGCATGAACGCATTTAACCCAGGTGCCTTTCCAGTCCAGAGACATGAGAGCCTTTGAAATTCCATTTTCGGATAATGGTCGTTCAAATAAGGTCATATCTGGTTCTGATAATTTTAGTAATTTCAATGAGGATAGGAGCATTTCACATTTTCCTAGCGTCCTTGCATTGTGATGTGTTTAAGTTTTTGTAAAAGTCCTGGGAATAGCCATCAATCTCTTTTGGGTTGTAGTGCTAGTGTATGCTATTTTTTTAATTATTGAAGATGAAATTTGTTTTTTCATTGCCAGGCTGATAATTTGTTAGCCTTTTCCCCCATTCATGATATGTCCATCTAGTCCTAAGTAGTGGTTTCTCTGTTCCAAAAATGTTAGATATATTGTATTGATTGCATTTTCTTAACAGTATTTTGTATAAGCCTTCTGATCTTGTTTTAAAATGTTCTCTCTTCAATCTTCATATTTCTGCCTATGGTAATTCCAAAATTTACCAAGATTCTCTTTACTAGAGAAATATGTAATCGGTCCCCTAAAATAAGTCTTCGGGGACTCCTAGAGGATAAGGGGAGAGGAGGCGGTCCTGGAGTTAATTTCTAAAAATATTTTGATTTGGGAAGTAATAAAGTTATCCATATGCAACGGTAAATATGCATTGAGACATGTGCATTTTGGCTAAAGTGCAGTACATTTTCTAACCAATGGCCTTTAATGTTCAGAACGTCAGAAGAGGAAATGAATAAAATAGAAACAAAGGTTAATTAAGTCATTAAGTACCCTGCACATAATGAAGAGACATAAATGATAAGGCTTGCCATGTGTGGTTAAGGATTTTTAGCAGGAAAAGGGAGTAATAACAGATACTGTATCATATAAAAGAAGCAGGCATGAAACATAAAGCCTTAGATAAAGAAACTTTGTAATCCCAGCATTTATAACTGGTATGGTGGCAGACCAGCTTCATCCAATGTCCAAATATGACCAGGAATCAACCGCTATGAGTCCTGTATCAGGAACATACAAAGACAGAACAGGTGGATGTGAAACTGTCCGCTTGAAACAGTGATGCCATCCTGGCTAGTGAGTAAATCCACATCATCAAATGCGGATCAAGTACCAAAGACAAAATTGATGTTTTCTCCCAAGAACCATCATAATCTCTCAGTTTTTGTTGAATATTAAGATAAGACCAAATGCAACGGCAGTATAGGAATGAAATATGAAAAACTTCTTAGTGTTTAAACTGTCAATGGCAGGTTTTCAGTAAATGCGCAAGCTTCATCAGGCTTCTGTAGTTTAGTTCTTTACGTGCGTGTTTCAGCAGTAAGCAAGCAGGATAAAATAGCTAATCCACTTTCTTCTCCCCTTTGTGTCATCAAACCTCAATCTTTTTCTGCCAATGTTCAATGAGAAATCACTAGGGAGTCAAATAGTGTTTTGTTTTGTTTTTTTTGTCGTAGTTTGTCCTGGCTTATGAGCTAGCGTCAGAGCACACTCCTTATCCTGGGTATCGGAGGAATTCCATAATTTAGGTCCGGGATGGTTTACCTGGCTCTGGTCTTGTAGCAGGAGTACGATGGTTGCACTGGAGCTCTATCTCAACAGGAAAGTTGTCAGGCACCAGAATATTTTCTAGCAACTTTTCCACAATTAGTGGGGCTGTTTCCTTCCAATCCCGCTGATAATCCCATTAAATGGAGATTGCATCTCAGGGAGCGGTTTTCCATGTCGTCCACCTTTTGCTTTTAAATTGTTTACCGTCTGCTCGAACTTAGCAAGGCGCCTGGAAAGGTGATCCACATCATTGTCAATTCTGTTCAGGCTGCCCTCTAGGTCGTCTTGTTTCTTCTCAATAAATGTCATTTTCTGTTGCAAATTCTTTACTCAACTCTTCAAATATGCTTGTTATCGCTTTGTTTCCATTGCTAATCGCTGCCATTAGTTCAGCTGAGCTGTATTCCCATTTGGCATTAGTTTGCTGGTTAGCTATGGTAGGTGGCAAGAGTTTCTGGAGAGCAGCTATGGTCGTGGACACACTGGGCCGTTTCTTTACAATTTTCCACTTAGGTTTAGACATATATAAGAGTAAAAATACTTCCCCCTGCTAGTAATATATTTACAGTAATGTTTTTTTCAGAAATCATGAGCCAGTTACTCCAGATAATGCACAGAACTTGTAAACAGTTTCATGTAGGAGCCATTTTCATCTCTTTATTTTTTTAAATGACCGCATAGCAGGAAGCCTCTACTAATGAATGGGAGGCTAGCTAACTAATGTCTCTTTTACATTGCCTTTTCTCTGCTTCGCTGTCTGTATAATCAGTACCAAGGCAGATTGGGGGTTCGGTTTCGCTACACCTCTGATGCGTCTTTAATATGAGGTGGCGGAGAGGCGTAGCTGGCCAGATCATAGGTGGCGTGTTATGATGAGGCACAAGCACAACAACCATTTTAGTTGTCATCAGGCTGCCTCTCTGTTTGCACTGTACCATTAGAGCAACAAGACACACGTATAAATATATGGAGCAAAAACCAGCAACAACCAAAGAACACCTATCTGTAAATAAAGCAAAAAATTAGCAGCAACACACTAAAGCAAATATGCCATATACATGACGCGAAGTCCATGCAATGTTAGTGCGCTCAATGTGTCAACAATATTGATTTGTGCAATGTATGGACATTTTACAGATCTTCACACAAATAACGGAACTAAAATGGGCCTGATTGCAACAACTCTGATACCCTCCTTTCAAAATAAATGACATTAAAGCACGCATATTGATGCTTTCTCAAATGGGGGTATTTGGAGGTACTCCAAGGGGTATGTGAGATTTAAAAAAAAAAAAAAAAAAAATATCATCCAAACAAAATTCCATAAATGATTATTCAATAAATAATTCAATGAAATATAAATGGAAGTTCAGAAAAACTGAATTATATATTCAGTATTCATTTTCATTTTTTTTTCCAATTTTTTTTTTTAAACCAGAGTCTATCCCCATCCCAGGATAGTTTGACCCAGTGGGCACCTGCTACCTGTCATTCATCTGCCAGCGTGAAAACTAAAATAATGGAGTTGTGGTTGAAGCGTAGCAGCAATGCTGCTGAAAACTGGTAGAGACAAGTGCCTCAAGAAGGCGAAACAGGAAACGGAAAAATTCTGTCAATATTCAGAAGAATATGTTTTAATGAGGTTTGCATTCACTAGTTGCAACCCACTCAAGGCCTTGTGGGTTTTTTTCTGTGGGGAGAAATTGGCTAACAGCAGCATGAAGCCAGCGCATCTCCAGCATCATCTAACCACGAAACAAGCTGGTAAGGTACCTGAGTTTTTTTTAAGAAGAAACTTTCAGAATTCAGTTCATCACAAGACACGATGCAAAAAGCCTCCACAACCTCCAGCCAAAGCTGCCTCTAAACGCGGTGTCTTTGCTCATAGCTAAGGCAGAAAAAACCACACACGATTGCTTAAGACCAGCTCATTCTTGCCGCTGTTGTACTGGCAGAGACCATGCTACACAAAACAGCAGCAGATAAAATAAAAACTGTGTCTTTGTCAAATGACCCAGGTTGCAGCAGAATAGTTAAAATGGGAAAAGACACTTGTGAGCAAGTTGTGGGTAAACTTGGCAACTGTTTTTCAACCTAGCTGATTGAATCCACACAAGTTAGTGGAAATGTACAACTTGTTGCTTTTGTGAGGAACATTGATACTGACGACATTTATGAGCACATACTATTTAAAAAACAAAGGTTTGGAGGGGAAAACGCTTGTTTCGCCGCCTCTGTGAAAACATGGGAGCTGAGCACTCACATCTGCTGCTGCACACAGAAGTATGCTGGCTCTCTTGAGGGAGATTACTCAACCCGCAGTTGGAATTATTCCGGCTCCTACTCCGGCTTCCTCCCACAGTCCAAAACTGGCGGTGAGGTTAATTGGTCATTCTAAATTGCCCTTTAGGTGTGAATGTGAGTGTGGATGGTTGTTTGTCTCTATATGTCAGCCCTGCGATGAACTGGCAACTTGTCCAGTGCGACCCCGCCTTCGCCCAAAGATGCTGAGACAGGCTCCTTTGAGTTACAAGGTTTAATAAATCTGCCAGAACTGTGTTTTAACCCCTTTTTTTTTTCAACCAAAAATGCTTTAAGCTGGTAAAGGGGTACTTGGCTGAAAAAATATTTCACAAGGGGTGGTATATCACTGAAAAAGGTTCGAGAACCACTGCTTTACAACACACATTCCGAGAAACAATAACATAAATATGCAGTATACCATGCAAAGCACTTCATTGGGACCAAAAAAAGATTAAACATGCAACATTCCAGCTTGGCAACTTGCTCATTGCCAACCCAAATATGAAAAGCTATTATACAAAACCTAAACTGATCAGTTCAGACACAGCATGTATG
>KV751325.1:6313727-6333060 GCA_001698575.1 Mola mola
TTTGGAGCTAATACAGATAATAAGGAGTGAAAAAGTTCTGATATCATTATATTTGCTGATATACAGACATTTTTTGCAGTGATCGTTCGAATGAGGTTATCAGATATTCGTAACAGAGATATGCAATGGAAGCAGAATATTTGACAAATTATCAATGAACTTTTGCTTTCTTAAATGACAGCAGGGCACTAAGACAGTAATCTTCCTTGGATATTTAATATAAATCTTCTTCTTTAAACTTTTTGATATTGGACGATATTGATAACATATAAGCCTATACCGATATCTGTGATATCTGTCGGGCTCTAATAAATTCATGTCCTACCATCCATCTGCATCACAGAACTCCACACATGGCTTTTTTCCCCTGGTCGGCACAGATGGGCATCAGGGCATCAACTTCCAGACTGTCCATAATATCTTCATGAGCATGAACACAGCAAACTATTTTGAGTTGTGCATAAAGATGTCTTCAGACAATGCAGGATGGAAAATGTAGTATTAAGTGTTGAGTTTTCAGAATCTTTAAAAAAAAACCTTTTTTACCAAAGAGCTTCCAGGAAAATGTTTCCGTACCCTCACAATTATGGGGGTGTTTGTTGACAGTCAGAAGGGCCACGCTACCATTAGCTGGTAAGAGTTGGGGGTGGGAGGCGTATGCAGGTTCAGTGGGTGATATTGACATATTCCTCAGCCTTTCATTGTGTATACAATATGAGCAAGCCTGCTCCTGCTCCAGAATTTTTCTCATTAAATCTGCGTTTCTCCGCTCAGTTTTCTCCGTTTATCTGCTCAGGCAACTGCCTCGTTTGTCTACACTCCGGCCCTGCTCGCCATAGCTGTTTTCTTTGTTTTGATGAGGTCGCTTCTTGCCGCATGATCACTACATCACAGTTAAAGCTGTGGTGTTACGCATCACACCAGTCATGCATCTTTTGACTCTGTAACGCCAGTTTGCTACCTACCTACCATGTTACCTGGTTCCGTATAAACTAACAAGGGTGGAGAATTGGTGAACCTTCATTGTGGGGATAAGGCATTTTTTCTGTGTAAAAAGCACTTAAGATTACTAACACTGCAGCTCAGCAGGGGAGGATGCCATTTATATTTTCTTCACACACTGCCACAAGCATGAGCTTTTCATCCTCAGTAGATATGTGTTGCCTTCTGCATGGTCTCACACTGTAGTATCATTGTTAGAATAAAATTGCTACATAAATTGCTCACAACAAGGCCTGTGGATCATCTTGAGTAACCAGGTCATGATTTCTGAAATGAGACATTGCATTTGAGTTTCTTTAATTGCAGCTTCTAGTGACGCAAGATAGGTGCAATCTAATTCCACTATTGATGAGGAAAGGGAAGAAATCTCTACAGCTACAAATATCCAAATCTTAGCAACTCACACCAAAAAAAATCTTGATGATAATTAGAGGTTTATTTGAACTTTGCTGCCAGGGTTAACACTGTAAAATGTCAGTCTCCCAGTTTGTAATGCTAGCTGTCTTTTATGATGTGCATCCTCTCAGCCCATGCCAAGGTACATATCAAAAATCAGGGTTAATATCATATTATTATTTTGTCTTGACAAAGTTTCTCTCATCTTATTTGTTTTCCCAGATCTCCCAAGGTGATTTGGGTGGACCCACCAATCTTACAGGCTAACATTTCTTTGATGTCCGATCCAACCGATGCCAACTATCTTACTGTAACTGCTGTTAATGAGCGAAATGAATCTGATTTTGCGCCTCCTGAAGGAATTACTTTCAGCTATTTCATGGGCTCTCCAGCAACACAGAAATGTGAGTAGTGATCTGATGATTAGTCTTAAAGAGTTTCCAACATGCCTCATCATCACATCATTCATTCACATCATCTCCTGGACATAGATAACAAAAGCTACATACATTTTTTAATTTCCAAGGTCAGACAGCATGTCTTACAAAATTGTTCTGTATCACTTTAACAATTGCTTTGAGCTAAATGTGTCTCTAAGAAGTAAAGCATGTTAGCATGTTAGCATGTTTACAAAGTGAAAAGTATTTTAGTGCAAAACAAAGATTTATAATGTATATTTGGCACATAGAAAATTTACTTTTGTTTGTGGACCCCTTCCCATGTTATTCAGAGTATAAAATGTAAAGTAAAGGTTAGCATTCATCATGTCAGTATGTCTTCAACAATACATTTGTTTTGTTTCCAGGTTTTTTGGCCTTCCCAGCAGTTAACGTCACTGCCGACACGGATGACCATGTCCTGTTCCACTTCATGCATCCATGGATGTTGTACCACAAAAAGTTGCTCAGCAGTCTGAGTACAAAACCTAGGAAGAAGAAAAGCCATGACACAAACATTGAAATACCTCTCCCTGAATTTATGTACGACATAGATGTCATTAACCAGGTCAGAAAGGACACAGTTTCACATGCTCTTAACATTGTTATGGCATTGATGACACAATATCGGTTGAGGAAATAATCTGAAGGCTTGTGCATTTTATTCAATAGTATTCTATAGACAAATATAGATAGTGTTAAATAATCAAAATCGGAATATGGCCAAATGCAATGCCCAAATATTAGGAAGCTGCAGTTGTTTGGTGAAGGTAAAATATGTGACAATAATGTGTCACATGTGACAAAGCATAATAATGAAGCCTTTCAGTCCTGCAGACATGCCTTGGGCTGAGAATATTATTCTCCAGATGTAAGGAAACATGTTAGTTTGATTAAAACCAAAGCAAATATCACATCATCATGATTTTAGTTTTTAAGTGAAAATGAAAACTTTGATGCAAAAATAATAATTGCCACTAATTTTGAATTGCAATATCTATCAGAATTACTGCAATATGTTTTTTAACCAGATTGTACACCCAAAAACGGCATAATTATCTTTGCCTTAGGTGTAACTCTGTCCCAAACATAGGGATCACAGACACCCTAGGTAGCCAAATCAAACATAAATTAATTGTATTATTAACTATGATAAATACCAATAATAATTCCTCTAATCGGTGTTCTATTAACTGTGTGAAGTGAATTTCAATGAATCAGTTGTAAAAATAATAGTAATTCAATATGGCATGGTATGGTGTGATTTGAAGATATCAAACCACATTTCATATGCAAGTAAATGTCATACTGAGTTAATGTGTGAACATTTAATATTCGTTCAGCATTTAATAAAAGCCAATTAAAATGCACTGCTTCCATCTGTGGCATTAATGTTACATTTGCACATTGCACAGTATAGTATGATGCAAATTTTCAAGTAGCTGCTTAGTGAAAATCAGATTCTAGCCAAATTTAAGGTGAAATTCTGTCCAATGCCTGGTTAAGGTCCACAGTGTATCTTGCCATGGTGATCTAGTCAAATTAGAAGAAAGTCATCAATCATGGAAGCATTTAAAGTCTGGCTTTAGGCTCAGAATACCTAGCTAACTGGCTGATCTTGGTCCACAGCACACCCCTGAGAGGTTCACCTGTGAGACGAGCGTGTGTAAGGGGAAGCTCGCTGTGGCACTTGCGCAGAAGAAATACTGTCTGAAGTTCACAGGAGAGATGCAGAAAATGTCAGTTCAAGCCACACAGGATTACTGCACCCTTCCATTACAAGAAATGCCACAGAAGTCTAAGAGTTGAGTAAAAAAAAAAATTAACTTGTTTTGCTTTCCTCATCTAGTCTTACCGTATGTTAGCTTTGGAGAATGATTGTTTATGCGTGCAGAATGATGGTGAGTTTCACAATTGAGACATGCCAGAACTTCAAGGCACATTACCAGTGACTAGGGGTGTAACAGAATGTAGTTGATCCGGGATCAACAAGGATCCAAGGATCCAAGGATCACTCCCCACAGTTTTGATCAGTTATGAACCGGGCATCATAGCAGCACATCAGATTCATGACAGCTTTTAGCTGGAGGCTTACTACTGCTGTGTCCCCTGAACTATGAAGTGTGTTGACCTAGGATGTCACACATAACCTCGCTGTGAAAACAATGGCTGCTTGTGCTAGCAAAGCAATTGAAGAGCTTGAAAGTCTTGCTGCATCATTTAGGTTGCCTGTGTAGGAACACTTTGGCTCCACTGTACATGTAATATAATAATATTATGATCCTGAAATGATTAAAAAAAAAAAAAAGAAGAAAAAAAAACACACAAAGTTATTCTATGTCAGCACTACAAGAACACCATCTGAGCAGAACCTTAATATGAGCCGAACTGATTGTATTATGGTTTGCGATCTGCAAAACGCTTACCAATGACAGTTCTTTAAAGGGATAGCTCCCTCCAATGTTCAAATCATCTATTCTTGCTCTTAACTGTAGTGCTGTTTATCCATCTTCTGTATCCAAAAACCATGACCAAATTAAAGATGCACCAATTATTTTCATAGATCAATATGCAGAGTATATTCATGATTAATCAGTTAATCATTTCAGGTTGTTTAAAAAATAGTGAAAACTGCTCATCGCATTTTTTCAGAGCCTGAAGTGACATCTTCACATTGCATCTTTACTGTAATCACTAGTTTAAAACCCAACAACTCTTCAATTACTGTCAGAAATGACAAGGAAAAGCAGCAAACCTTGAAATCTAAGAATTTGGAATCAACAAATGTTACATTTTTCTTAAAAAAGACCCCTTTACATTTTTCTTTCTTACATTTTCTACAGATTTTCTACAGAATTTCTTTCAATCGAACAGCACTATATAACTGCAAAGCAAATGTGTATCTACTCAAAGAAGTAAGGCTTGTCCCCATAAATATTAAGGGAGCCACCCTGGCTGAGCTGTAATGTTACATAGTTTTGTTAGCTTTTTATTACACTAGGAGATACATGCTGCCCTCTGTTTAATGATACAGACAAAAAATGGCAATTAGAATCATTGTAGTTATTTGTCTTTTAATGGTTCTTCATATCCCCAGTAAAGTCAAGAATGTTGGATGGTCATGCTTGTAGGTGTGAGTTAGAAAAGCTAAAGATAAAAGGATGCCATGATAGTTGGAGATTAAATGGAGATGAAAAGTCATAGATCAACCTGGAACTCTGCTTTAGGGACTCCATAATGTGACTCATCACTGCTTGATCCTTTCACAGATATGATTGTGTATGATATTTCTTCCCCTTGTCTCCAAGAAACAGTGAATAAAAGTTAGTTGTTTCTTTGGTTAAACTGTGCAGTTACACATAGTTGTTGGCCTCTCTGTAAACTTATTTATTTCTGTTCTACATCTGTTTTGTCTAGATAACCTCTACATTGCCATCAGTGTGGTCAGCCCCTTGGCCTTGATGGCATTTGTTCTTGTCCTTTATATGGTGTTCAAAAAGAAGACCAGACCTTCAAGTTCTTTACCAAGCTCTACGGTATGTACATTCAGCTTGTTTTAGTAAAAGGAGCCTAATTTGAATAGAAATTATTTGGCTATGATAGAAGAGTTTATCCTCACTGAAAATAAACTCCAGTATTTTTCAACCTTAACTGTATTTTTATTATTTAAGTCAGGACTTCACAAATTTCAAAAATACATTTTCAAAATTACTCCAGTATTGATGTCAGATACTAGGACTGTTTAGCTTGGAAAGGTTATACAGTACACTCATCATGGACAAGTGGAAACGTCGGAAATAAATCCCATATTTTTACCCATGATCTAAACTCAAAATGTTGTTGAAAGTGTCTGGTAACGGGGAGTAGAGACCTACAGTAAAACACCTGTGTGTTTTTGACTTTTTAACTGTAAAGTGACTGTATAACACAAATGTTTTGGTTTTTTTCCGAAGTTTACCGATATTTAGGAAAGATATGAAAATTTGTGTAAATTTATTCCAAATAATGTCTGATTATTTAGCAGATTACCACAGCTTGGAATAAATATTTTAGAATAAATCTACATGAATTCCCTTGTCTTTCATAAACATTGGGAAACAGTGCCCCCTCTGCAATTGACTGGTCTTGTCTGGGGTGCACTATTAGCAACAGGGGGTAGAAAATGGTATGAAAAACACAGTCTGAACAGACAACTTTTTTATATACAGTATCTACAAAGTTATTGAGTCAAAAACACGCTGTATTTCCCTATTTATAACATGTTAACATGGGCCGGACACTTAAATGAGCCTGTTGCACAAAGCCTGTCTATGAGTGAAGAGTTTAAGACTTAGATAGTCTGTCGTGAAATGCAACGTAGGTAAAACAAGATACGTAACAAACATAGCAGATGCAACAGTGAAACCCAGTGGCAGCAGGAGATCATTGCATTATACCGCAGCAGAAAACCTTTGCCTGTTGGAGGCATATAATGTGAAAAAGAGCACTTTATTTAGTAATTTTAATCAACTTAATGGAGATGTGAAGGATGATCAGAAAGTAATTGCATTATTCCAATTGTTGTAAGGACTGATTTAGATGGTAAGAAACGTTTTAAAAATATGGGTCTTAGAGCTCTAACATCCTAATATTTGCCACAGAGCAAGCGCCGTGTCCTATTTCCAATGTAAAATGTTGTTTTTGTACTTTTTTTTTAGAAAAACAGTAAATATTGCGTTGTCTGTGTCTCCCCTGACATAGTAAGTGGTGAAATGGTGACTTACTGCCAATGTTTCCACATGTCTAGTGCTGTTTGTGAAAGTTCAGATCCTAAAAGACAGACAAAAATGGCTTAGGTTAAAAAATTCCAGAGTTCTCATTGAAATTTCACCACTAATCTAACAATTGCTCTTTGTGTCTTGAAGACATTCTCGGGTCAACGGAAGCATTGGACCCTGGGAGTGGCCAAAGAGCCAGTCTTGGTGGCAGTAGTGGAACCTAGTTCACCTACACCTTTAATCTCACCAACAGAGGAAAAAGCAGGCAAAGAATTCACATCTTCTATGACGTCGTCCACTGACCCTGACCTCCGTCTACCCATCGGGGTATTGACAGAGGATGAAAGCATATGTGATTTTGGACAGGCTGTGAATGATGAATCGCCCGGATACATGCAAGGCGGCAAGCTAGAGGATGACGACACACAACCGTGCATTGGGAGCTCATCTGGTTATGAGAAACGTCCAGTGCTTGTTGAGTTGGCACCCGATGAATTGGCTGAGGGCTACCGAAGCTAAAATTGGAAGGTTTGACTTTGGGTCAAATGAGGCACTTCAGTTGCAACCCTCTAAAACATAGAACATTTTAATCTGTTAGTGACTTGCAGAGCAGGTGTTGCGAATTTTAGTATTTCTTTTTTCTTGTTGAATGCCAAATCAGAATCTGAAACTCTCTCTGGTTATCATTCTTTGACATAGATATACATTTCTTTGTATTTGCACTAATATGTGACAAATCAGCACTCTTTGAACAGCCATTTTAAATAAATGATCAAACAGAGTTGCAAGCTAGGGTTACAACAGTTCAGTGACCTTAAAGTTGTAAAATAAAATGGATTAAATTAGTAAAGTAAATCAATCACTAGAATGCACTCAGTAAAATAATGTTCACTGATTACTTGCATAATTTCAACCTGCAGGCTAGAATAATTTCGACTGCAGTCACAAACTCACATAACAATGTATGTGAGAAACCTCATATTAATGTGTAACAACGCCTATTACATTCTTACAGCGCACATTTTCTAACATTTATATTTGACATACATGTGCGTGAAACACAAGCAAGTTACACGAAACTCCGACATGGCGTTTTTTTAAGCAGTTATTGTTTTAAATAATCAGTAATAGTATTAATAAACAGCAGAGCACGACCAATATTAGATAAGATTTTACAGATGTAAAGGGAGAAAAAAAATGATACCGATACATCAGCCAGTATCTAACAATCTTAGAACCCAGGACCTTTACTTGCTCCAAATAGGATGATGGTAGTTGCCACACTGGAATTTATTTTCAGAATTTTCTTTAAATTTTAGATTCATGCCAATTTTCACAAATTCAGATACTTCAGGCTAATCATTTATTAACTCTTAAAGGTGCCTTGGAAGTTCTTCTGGTTAGGGTTCCAGAAATATGAGGCACTTTTTTAAAGCAGCAAAAACCAAACATACAGTTTACGTGATAGCATTCACATATCAAAACCATAAAAATGTGGCCCCATTACAGGGTGCTTACATTGTGTCTAAGTATGTTCACAGTCGTAGTCCATAGCCAGAGGTAGAACATTTCAGCCTTCCATTTCCATCTTGTGAAACCTGCTCATACACTGCTTGTAGTCCAAGGCCCCCTGCTCTGTACCATTCATTTCAAAAAGACACAAACACACTTCCTACATTAGGAATCTATTCAGATACAGACATGGGCAGTGCTAGTGGGGATATTTCAAGTTCTAGTGTTCTAAATCACAAAACATAATCTTTAGTGCAGTAAAAATCAGCAAATCTTGTCAACAACATCCATTATTACATTTTAACTTTCTAGAATGATCATCTGCAGTGTTTCACGTGTCCTCATTACCGTCCTTGCTGTGCAAAGTCAAGAAACAATATTGAACTTGTAGGACACCACGTGACACTTTTTGGAGTAAATAGCAGTTTTTTCTCTTCCTTTGAGCTTTTTCCTGCTCTGTGTCCAAACAGGAACAGGGGGGAGAGGGGGGGGGTGGATGCAGCACCTCTACCTTGGTCTTGAGAAGCTGAAGCCTCTATTTACTGGCAATTAAATTGTTACAGTAATTTGCTGCTCCCCAGCATGTTGTTTGCTCACTCTTACTAAACCGCTCACAACATTCCTGTTCCCTTCCTGTTGCCGTTGTTTGTGGAGCCTCTGCTGCTCAGCTGCTTTTCATGTTCCATAATGTCATCAATGAATGCTGAATGTTACTGATGTTCATTTTGCTGTTGTTTTGTTCAAAATGTTATGGTTTATGTAGGTAAAACATAATTTATTCTGATTTATAGCGTAGACCATCACACAAAGGGGCATTTCACTTGTTGACTGAGGCTGTGGTTACAAACGTTATTGTTATCCTCATAGGAAGGGTGGGGTGAAATATTGTTCAGTGGTTGTCACAAATGAACAGTGACTCCTGGACAGAGGTTGGAACTGCAAAATAACTCCATAGGAACGTGACACAATTGGCCGACTCATAAATTGGTCAGGCTCTAATAAACGGGTGGATTAGCTTTATCCCAAAAAACTGACAGACTGCGGACTCAACTTTTAAGTCTTTCTTGCAGCTACTCTTTGGTCCCAAGGATTTTAACTGTGGTTTGTATTCTAAAGCATTCTGACATTGTAACAGCAGCATAACTTTCCGGCACCACTTCGAAAACGTGCTATACAGTAGCATCTTCATTAGCATTTCCATCTGCAACACACATGAAGACATCACTATACTCACTTATCAGGTATTGTGCTGACTGTTAAAATCATTGTACTCACTATCTTATATAAATACTGCAAATGTTATTTTGCTCATTTGTGCCATGATGCAAACTGTGAGCTCTTAAGTGAAGTGGAATGTTTGGTCTGTTACATAAAGCAGATCAAATCAGGTCCTCATGTTTGATAGGACCGAATCAATGAGTCACAAGTCACTGTGACCTTCAGCTCCTTTACATGTTGGTAGATGAGGATAGCAATGGAGCGTTGAATAAGGAATATGAGGTGTGTTACTTTGGTGTTATTGACGTAAATAAATGTAGATCAAGAAAAGATATCGAAAAAATAACTGAAAACAAATGGCACTGAAAACACCCCATGATTAGCACTTTGAAGATGTCTGTTGCCCTTGGTCTTTAAGTGAATGAACAGCTTCTGATTAAATGAGTGGCCAACTAAAGGTAAAGTGATGTGTTGTAACATTACTTTGTAATATGTGTTAAAATCTGTGTCCTTTTTTGATATTGTTTTTATTTTGATAATGGAGTTGTTTTGTTTTTGCAAACTTGCAGACCTGAAAATACTTGTGTGAATACAGTCTGGCTGAAGTGAAGTGGCACACAACTACAAAATGTTCCAGTACACAAATTTCAAATGGGGAAAACAGATAGTCTTGGATTTTAATGAATTTGAATGTTTGTATTTAGGATTGTCACCAGCCAATAGAACTCCAAAGTATTTGATTGTCCAAGTTGTTGGTGCTTCCCAGCTGTCTATTTTCTTTGTGTTCATTTTGTTACATGTGCCTTCCCCCATGTCTCCTCTGTTATCTCATGGGTTTTTGGTCAAAGCGTGTACTTTTACAAATAAAGCATCAGACATATATTTAATGTTTGTTTCTAGTTTGTTTTTAAAGGAAACTGAAGTTGGCATGCAACATTCTGAGACTAAACTATGAGCGTTCCAAATGTTATTAACCATATCTGATGGTATGCTACCCTTTAAAGGAAGGGAAGTTGGTATTTCTAGTCAATCTAACATGAATCATTGCTGTGAGACATCCATTCAAATTCACCATGTCAGATTCTGCCAGAGGGGAAGAAGCATGTTTCATGACATTTCAGTTCCTTCCTCTGGAACCAGTTATTTAAGTGAGGGAGACCTATTTACGTGTGTGTGTGTGTGTGTGCGTGCGTGAGGGACCTTTTCTGTTTCATGATCACACTTCTCTATTAGGTTGATCAGTAACACAGCATTTCTGATTATCTGAAGTGCTGGTTTCTAAACAGCCTTCTACAGTGAACACCAGTGAAAGTGAAAGTGTTCATTTGAACGGAATTGAAGCTGGATCATATATCAATATTGATATTAAAAGATGCATTTATAGTTGACATGTAACCTAATAATTTGGTCAGGTTTGCTGCTAGCCTTGTGCAAGCTACCGATTATTAATTTATTAGAGGCTTAAACATAAAAACATAAAAAAAATTATGGTTCATATTTGTCCCATTGTGTATGAAAGTTGGCTTTTACCTGTAAAGCAACAGTCACATGACCTCTGGGGTGTATACCTGTGGTCATGTGGCGTCTTCATTACAGTGTTAGGGGTCAGATCCTTTGAGTGCTGTGGGTTACAAGGTGGGACCTCCATGGATAATAATTATACAGTCATGTCAGATTGGGAATTTTGAGGGCACATCAACACTTTTAAGCTCTCCTGAGCATTTTCTGTGATGTTGCAGCATTGCTGCTCTGTTAGGGGACCCCCTGTTATTGGGACGTGCAGGTGCCATAGAGTGTTTGAGGCACATGGTTTGTGTCATCGACATGAATGCCAGGATCAAGGGTCTCACAGCAGAACTTAATACCGTAGCGAGGGGATCAATGTTTTTATTTTTTTCAATATAGATTTTATTTTTATTTTTTAGCTCTTCTCCTTTTAGGTCATTGTCTACTTTTAGCCAAGTTCAACCATTTTTACTCTTAGTGAGATCAAAGCTGTTAAATACTATAATATTAAAGCAATCACTTTTAGCTTTTCACCATTAGCCTGTATTATGATAGCTAAACCAGTTCCAAGTCACATTTAGCTACCTGTTCAGACTCAAAATGTGCTCATTCTAAAGGCCATACAAGTTATAGGCTGTATAGAATAGTTGCAAACTCACAGTAAGAGGACAGACAAGAATAGAAATAACTGATGTTATTATGACCAAGTGCAGTGCAATTTAATAATCTAAAATCGGGATTTTAATTGGTACAATCTGGTTTAAGATTTAGATTTTTTTGTCTGCAGCACATAGCAGTTTCAGCAGTCTGTTTTAATATTTCTAAACCCACAAACAACAACATTAACATTAACATACTGTAAAATAGAATTGTGGGGTCTACAGGAGTTTTAAAAGTTAATCTCATGTCTCACATGTTGTCACCTTGTTTCTGGGATTCATTATGCAACACATTTCCAATAAAATATTGAGGCTTTCAGTAAATGTTCTAGGCAGCAGATAATCAATCATTCCTGTAATTCACAAATGGTGTCGTAATTCTTCAGACAACAAACAAAGGGCTGTTGAGAGATAAGTGGGCGGTATTCATAGAGCTTCAGGGTTTGTGTTTGTTCTTAATCTTCTTCTAATTCTGATTTTGACGTGGGTCATAAGAATGGATAGGATTATGAACTCAATATAACGTTTACGAACTTAAAATAACACTAGTCTTTCTTTTAAAGGTTCCTGTTTTTCTGATATAGGCAGATCTGAGCTATTAAAGCTATTACTACCGGTTTGCAGTGTGGAAACTTCAGTCCTACTTTTAATGTTAGATTTGATTTTTTTTAATGTCTTCCTGTCGTGTGAAAAGAAAAAAAAACCAAAGACCTCATTGAGAAGCAGAAGAGCTTTGTGTGTTAAAACCCCTTTTCATATCTCTCTCTTTATGTGTAGGTTCTCATCCATTTAGTGGCATCCATACAGTGTACACCTTTAACCCTGCCAGTGCTCAAAAACAAGCGAGAAGACACAAGACTCACTCCTCAACCGTCTCAAGCAGATAAGATATGCGACTGAAGGGAAGTGTGTAATGCTGATAAAGAGGCTGCACAAGCGTCAGTATGTGAGCGGTTTAGTGCAGGTTGGAAGACGTCCGTCACAGATACAGCATATTGCAGAAAAGCAGGCTGCCGTGTCTGTGTCAAACATGTAACTGCTGCAGTGTTCCCCTCCAGCCCTGTTGTGTAAGTTTACACATCATGGCTTTTCAAAGGGGAAGTTGACGGCACGTTAAAGGCAGCCGCGTTGTCCGCAGCATCAGTCCGCTCGAACATTTCTTGGCCTTTCTCTCGTCCACCAACAACAGCATCTGCGTCATGAGCCGTCTGCTGCTCGGGGCCCTGCTGCTGGAGACCCTCGGCATCACCGTGCAAGGTACGCTCTTAGGATTGGTATTGTCCAACTTGTTTGGTTTCAAATCCACACTAATTTCTGTCCAGTAGCACCTCAAATCCCCAAATTCTCTGTCATTCTTCTAATGGTTTGTTGAGTTAGAACATCAACAATCAGCTGACATTTATCAGTCCTTAATTGTGATGTAAATGTAAAAAGAAAACAGTTTTATAGATAATAGAGTCATTGAGTTTTGTAACATTAAAGGGTAAAATATATTAAAAGACAACAGAACATCAAGTTAATGAAACAAAATCAAACTGAACTGTGAACTGAATCATTTCATTTTTCTGAAAATGAGCTTTGTTAACTGTATTTTTATGTGCAATATAATCCAAGAAGATTGTTTGTTGTCTTGGTGAATATAGAGTATAGTTATTAGTTAACAAAGCTCCTGGGCTTAAAAAAAATAGAACAATGTGAACACATTATTAATTTATAAGTTAAGTTAGTTTAGATGAGGTTTTTTCAGAGAAATATTATAATATTTAAAGGTTTTGTTTATGTGTAATGAGCCTATAACATATGAATTGTTCAGGGATGTTTGATTTGATTTGATTTTCTTAAATTACACTGAAAAATCGCAATATTCTCATTTTTGGAGATCCACCAGTATATAGTTTTTTTGTTTGTTTGTTTTTTCCAATTTAGAATACTGGTGGGAACACTTTTTATTAATCTTTAATGAGTTTTACTTTCGATTTGCCTTTTTTTTAAATGTTACTGTCCTGTTTTTAGAGACATTTTTACTATTAAGCTCCAGCACTGTGGAAATGAGGCTGTAGTTAATGTTTTGGCTGCCTTAAAATGTGACGTTCACTGGACTTGACAAGGCAAGTGGAGGTATCATTTCAATGAGTCAAAGTTAGCTGAACTTGTCTTTTCAAGTTCAGTCAATTCAACATTTTACAGCAGCCCAGACTGTAACACACTGAGTTAAAACAATGACTTTGTTTTTACAATATGTATAATAGCCGTCATAATAGCCATTTTTATAAAGAATTATTAATTAATAATGCCCTTATCCACTGTGATCAATACCCTCGTCAGATCCTGTGAGCCTCGCTCCACCCATCGAGGTGAGGTTTGACTCTGTCGACTACAAAAACATCCTGCGCTGGACTCCGCCCATCAACTGCACCTCCCTGCACTACTCTGTCCAGTTGAAGATGTGAGACGTCACACACTCCTGCATGTAGACCGGCTGCAGACTTTAGTTGTTATTTTGATAAATGATATGAAAAAAAGTCTATATAAACTAGAAATCAAATAAACCGTAGGATCAGATAAAACTCCAATGCTTTATATCAGCATTAATGTGATGCTTATATATGCATCAAAAACTAATTTCATAACAACATAACAATTGTTTTGAGTCCTATGTATTTTTGTACTACAGAGGCGTTAGAAATTTACAGGGGGGCATGTGAGCCACTTTGACTTTAGTGCAGGACCTGAGCTTGTGTGTGTGTGTGTGTGTGTGTGTGTGTGTGTGTGTGTGTGTGTGTATAGTTATGGGGAGCCTCAGTGGTTGGACGTGGTGGGCTGTCAGGGGATCCAGAAGCTCCAGTGTGACCTCAGCGATGTGACCTCGACCTCCAGAGAGTGGTACTACGGCAGAGTGCACGCGTTCTCCCTGCCCTCCAGCAAATCCGCCTGGGCCCTCTCCCCGAGATTCAGCCCACGCTGGGACAGTGAGTGTTTCCATTCGCCCTCCTCCTCACCTGCATCCTCTCTTTTGTTGTCTCACTTTCCCAGTTCAATGCCATGACACAGAGAACAATACACAGCTGGAAGTCGTTGTGGAAAAACAAACAAAAAAACTAAACAAGATCCTCACATCTGCAGCCAAGCTAAGCCCTCCTGTCCTGAGGCTGAATGTCACAGAGGAAGGGATTGTGGTCCGCGTGAAGCCCCCCAAACTGCACATCCGCAAGATGCACAGCATTCTGCAGTACAAAATTTTCGTCATACATCCCAGTGGAGAGGAGGTACCCAAACACGCAATCTTTCATTTTTTGCACATGAAAATACAAGCATGTAAGAGATAAAAGTAGAGTAATCTTTGAATTTTGCATCTTAACTAGGGCTGGGCTGTTTGCCTTTAAAATAATACATTTTATTCAGGCCATACACACTAAATATTATATTTTTTCCTCATCAAACTCATCGGAAATGGTAGAATTGGGAAACAAAATCAAATATCACAATAGTTTGCATCACATACTGTGATACCGATACTGCAACAATATATTTTAGGGATGATTATTGGTACTTTGACAAAGTATTAACACAATGAGATTTTTTGGTAAATAATCAACGGTAATGTGGGTTTAATGACTGAAGTGGGTGAAAGCAAATATTGTAACAGGTAGAACTTTCTGTTAAGTTCAGAAAATTTAAGGAAAACAACACTTTGGATGTAACAATGTCCAAAATTTGAGAAAATCTATAAATTCACATATATAATGTTTATTATATACTATATTGCTCAGCCCTGATCTTACTGGAGTGGATGTAAAAGGGTTCAGTTGGCAGACTTCATGCACATGTTAGGATTGAATTATTTGTAATGGATCAGTTAATTACTAATAATTTGAATTAATCTAGGCTTTTAATTCTTTTCATTGATGATTAATCCGTCAACTACTACTTTTCAATCAATTCGTCGTCGAATAGAAATCTTACAAAAAGTGTTTGGGGGTTGATGATGATCAGTTCGGCACTAAGACCTACCTGCCTTTGTGATTAGTGTTTTTACTTCGGTAATTCCATGTGCACAGCACAAACACATTAGCTTTGAAATGTCACTGCTCCTGTCACATAACGGAGGAGGAAGCAGGAGAAGGTGAAGAGGAGGCAGGAGGGGAAGCAGCAGAGGAAGAACAATAACAGCAGAAAGAGAACAACACTTTATTTGGTCATTTCCCCTTTTGACGCCGAGCCTGGCGTTCTGTGACAGACTGTGCTGCCTCACTCTGCCCCCTCAGGAGAAGATTGTCATGTACTGCTGCTTCCACAAGCGCACTCTCAAACATCTGGAGCCCAAGGCCAAATACTGCCTGCAGGCCCAGACCCTGGTCGTCCCCCAAGCCAAGAGCAGCGCTCGGGGCTCTCTCAAATGTGTCACCACGTCGCGTTGAAGCAAGGTACTTGTCTCCCTCCCCCTCTTTCTTAGTGTCTTCATGTCGCCTTCCAGTCACAACTGTCTCTTTCTTCTTGCGTACAGGGACGCTGGGCGTTTTTGTTTTTGTTTTTTAAATTAGTGACATCACAAATCGTGCCACTGTCAGTTTAATATTCAGCACACACATAATGTGAGGCCCCCCCAGGGACGTGTAAAATATTTGATGCGAAGAGTTGCAATTTTAAATATTTTTAATGTACTCCTTTTTTGCCGCAAAACATTTCCATTCCATTTTTGGGGATGCTTTTGTTTTGATGCAGAATTGTGACATAGTAAAAAGGCTTCTTTATCTGAGAGATGGTGTTACGTGTGGCTGTGTTTGCTGCGTGTAGAGCAGGAGTGAAAGGAGACTCGCCGACAAAGTTCGATGTTAGGTATCAGCTGTCGCAGGACAATCGCCTGAGGCGGCAACAGAAATAGGGAGGGAAAATGAAACTCCTGAAGGGGAAATCTTTGCAGAAGAGTTTCTCCACCAAAGCTATAACTACCTGTGCCCCCACCCCCGCCTGTTCTTACTATTTTTAGATCTGGGATGGATGACATGATCCTATTATTCTTGACAGATGTGCCTCTGTGTTTTTACTGATCATTTCCTGCCCTTTTTCTCTACAGACAAACTCCAGCAACACTCACTCAGCTCAGCTCTGATCATCCAACTCTACCTCCATCCTGTCATAACGTGATGCACTTTACTGATTAGAGGAACCCACATGTGGTCTGACCAAAAATGCAATTTGTGAAGGTTGATTGGAAATAGTTTGACAAAAGATTCTTCACTCAAATTCCACTGATCTGCTTTTTAAAGTCAGTGAGCCAACTCCATCTGGCAGTGAAGGGCCACTCACTAGTTTTTCCAGTGCTTTAGATCTTAAGTTGACATTATTTTCATTTTTTTTCCGATTTATTTTGTTGCTTTTTAATAAATGTTTCCCTTGAGATAAAACTACATGCTCCAAAAATTGATTTCACTCCTCAAACTGACTTCAGTAACCAGAAATCACACACAAAAACACTAATGCTTGATGAATCTTTTTCTAATGGCATTTTATTTTTAACCTTTTGTTTTTGTCTTAACATTTTTCTATGGTCAGAAAAAATGGAAGTTAAGTAAATTTAAAAACTAAGATTGTCTACTTTCACTTTAAATTGTAAACAAGGATAAACATAATAACGTTTTTTTGATTATATTGTGAATTTAGACCACAGTGACATACTCAAAATTTAAATGAGCTGTACTTTGTTGTCCCTGAGGGGAAATTTAGCTTGACTATAGGCGAACAGTGACTGTACAGCCAATAAAGTGAAATGTTCAATATGACTCATCAGAGCTTTACTAAAAAGCAGTGAGCTGACTGAATACAAAACTTTGAGAGTGTGTTGTGCCAAATGTGTTTGTTTTGCTGCTATATTCCAAATAAAAAACAACATAAAAATGGTGTTTTTTCCTTCTCATCCGTTTGGGTGAGACAATTGAGGGTGGGATTAATGACCTACAGCAGCCAGCCACCAGGAGGCTCCACCCTCAGTGAGTTTTCATGGCATTTATCTTCATTTCAGTCACTGGCCCGACAAAGGAAAACTTTTCACTGGAATTGTCACAATCAGGAAAAAAAAAAAAAAAAAGAGCTGACCGCTGACATAACACTAATGTCATTAAATCTCATGAGATTACCTGCTGCTTTTGAAGCATTGTAATTGTATTTTTAATTCGAATGCAGTCAAACTGCAGATGCTAGCATTCAGCAAGTCAATACTACACGTGTATTGATGCATCAGAGCTAATAATCTATGTAATACATATAAATAACACTTGTGAATGAGTATTTTAAAATGTACTGCTCACAATTGAAGAAAAATGACAAAACAGCAGAAATTCAGCCTTAGAACAAAAACAAAAAGGCAACAATAGTCCTGATTTTCGACTTTATTCAACTCTTTTGATCAATCAGCAGTGAAATACTGTAATAATGACAAATAAACGCTCACTGAACTGAAGCAGATGTGCTCACATCTAAATCCGACATGCTCAGGGTGACCCAAATGATTCAGTTTGGTCTTATTTGACCTGACGGCGGTGATGGATCTTTGTGCGTGTCAAGTTTTCACAAGGAACTCGTCACTAGCAGCTAGTTCATTTAGTGGTTTTGGTCCTGAAAACAGAGGCCTTAAGGCCGGTAGCTGAATTTGGTCCCACAGACAGAAGCCTGAATGCAATATATTGATAACTGGTTTCATGAATATTATTGATGTAGTTTGTCAAATAAAGTGGAATGTTTATTTGTTCATAGCATTAATACACAAAACCACAAGCCAGCAAGGTTTTGTGACTGGATGAGAAACTTCAGAACTGAAATACAGTATATTTGAAAGGGAATATACAGTACCAGTGCATTATGTCATTTAGATTATAAAATTGTTATCTGCAGTGATATCTTGGCTTGCCATCGGCAGCTTGAACCGTTTGGTGGAAATAAGGCCTTTACTGTGTTGGTTTAACAGTCGGTGGTCATAAAATACAAAACACTGGGATACTTCACATTCTAAATCACAGTTATATATACAACATTTGGAAATTAATGTGTTGTAAATGAGCCCTCAGTTTGTTTTTCAATGGTAGGACATGCTGTCTAATGAATTCCTCAAAAACTGACAATTCATTAATCAACAAATAAGAATGGATGCTAATTTGTTCAATATTCAAAGGGGGAGGTTTGGGTTGGGAGTATTATTTTAAAAGGTGTTCAATTAAAAACAGTCCAATTTGGTACAATAAACTAATGATGAAAATGTAGGTTGACACAATGCATAATCTTAACAAAACAATTACCTGTTCCCACAAATAGTTGCACATCAGGCAGCATACAGTATAAATTCATTCATTTGGGGCAGGTTTTTCCTGACATGCATCTTTGAAACTTTCTCCCACTTTGCTGCAGTGACTGAGTGAGGAAATAGTAACAAAGAAATATGTCTATAAATACTTTTAGATAACCACATGATCTCAACAGTCCTTTTAAATTTGATCCAGCAATGACCTCCAGTGTTTTCTACCTGCACGTTTAAAGTTTTCAGGCCAACCTGGAAGGAAACACACCTGCATCCTTGCTTTGATCCAGTATTTAACCTGTACCAAGCTGTACTGCAGCATAGCTGACACTCCTACAACAACATAAACGTAATACAAAACAACAGCCAGCTTTAGGCTGATAATGAATAAAAAGAAATATTTACAAACATATTTTTTTGTTCAACATTTTAAGGGGTACATGCATGCATGATTCTCAAGTCGAAAAATCTAAAAGCGTGATCACACAACTTTGACATGGAATGTACGTCCTGCTGGTCACTAAGGTAAGATCAAGTCTCATATTAAATATCTGATAA
>KV751325.1:6341864-6355205 GCA_001698575.1 Mola mola
GCTCCTCAAGGCTCTGGATGTTGTAGGGCTGTCCTGGTTGACACGCCTCTGCAACATTGCGTGGATATCGGGGACTGTGCCTTTGGAGTGGCAGATGGGTGTGGTGGTTCCCCTTTTCAAGAAGGGGGACCAGAGGGTGTGTTCCAACTACCGTGGGATTACACTCCTCAGCCTCCCTGGGAAGGTCTACTCCAGGGTGCAGGAGAGGAGAGTCCGGCTGCTAGTTGAACCTCGGATTCAAGAGGAGCAATGTGGTTTTCGTCCTGCCGTGGAACACTGGACCAGCTCTATACCCTTGTGAGGATACTGGAGGGGGCATGGGAGTTTGCCCAACCAGTCCACATGTGTTTTGTGGATTTGGAGAAGGCTTATGACCGTGTCCCTCAAAGTGTCCTGTGGGGGGTGCTCTTATGACATATAAAATAAATATATTTTTAGAGCATTAAATCAAATCAAATCAAATGTATTTATATAGCGCCAAATCATAACATAGTTACATCAAGGCACTTTACATATAGAGCAGGTCTAGACCAAACTCTTTATAGAATTATTTAAAGAAACCATTACACTTTACACAGGGCACAGAGCAGATAGACTGCTGAATCCGTCAAAGATGTGATGCAGCTAACAGTAATGCTAGCTAATTGGAGCAGCATGAAAATACAAACTCTGTAGTTAGCCCACTAGACAATGCTTTGTCAGTGAACATTTCACAATAATTGCCATTGAAATCTGTAAGTTAGATACAGTATCTCTTGTCACTGCTCTCGGTAGCAGCCCATTTCCAAGACATCTTTTTTTCTCACCTGAGGGCAGGCTGATACGGTTTCCATCCTTGAGTTTAAGGCGAGAACGTTTAAATTTGCCTTTCCTCTTTTTCACATTGGGCTTGTCTTTGTTGAGTTGGAAAATGAGGATGTTTAGTTCTCTCTCAAGCACGTTGATCTCACGCTCTGCCAGTTGCTGCTCCCGGCGCTTCAGCAGCTCCTCTTGAGACTTCTGCTGGAGGGCGGCCCGCGTCAGCTCCTCCTCTCTGGAACGTAACTCCTGAAAGAACAAAGTGTTAAAATACATATAAGCTTAAACCTGCAAAAAGACTTCTGCTGTCATAATAAGTGTGTCATCTTAAATTGAATGTGTACAGTATTTTAGCAAATCTGAGAAATTCAGAGTTGGTTTGGGTTTAAGACTACAAGTTTGAAAATAAACCTTTCAAATAATTTAATCAAGCCTCATTCATACTTCCCACACTTAAGGGGGGAAGATATTTGATTTAATTTTGCTTGAATGGAGCCTATTACTAAATGTAATTTTAAATTAAAAATATATAAATTCAAGCACTTTAAAGCTGCAGTTGCAAACTTTGAGGAAAATAGGTTAAGGAAACATAACAGCAGAAAAGAGACAGGCAACAATGTTAGTGTATTATAACTCCATCTATAACAAACTGGTTTCAGGAGATTACTGCCTTCTTTCAAGCTGTGTTACTCAGAGCAAGCCCCAGGAGAAGACAAGACTGTTTAGTTTTCTTCCCTCATTCTATTTTCTCTTTAATTGCTCTCAACTGATTAATAATAATCCGTACTGGATGACTTCCATAAAGCAGCTTTTCACTCAAACCCCTTCAGCCACCCACCTTGACACACATTACTGTGGATCTTTACAGGAAATGTGCTGATGCTGTAAACTTAGGAATCTGTGACAGGAAAATGTGAGGTAACTTTTTTTTTTTAAAAGGATGCACTAATATGGTCACTTGGGGCCATTACTGACATTTATGGTAACAATTGGGCAGATAACCAAAAGAGTGGAAACCCTAACTCATTAGGTTGCCTGCTTATTTTAATCATGATGTGTATCTAATACATCAAAAAACACCACATGGACATGTTAAGGACAGAAATCTATTCATCTTTAATGGTGCAGCCACATGTAGGACAGCAGACGTAGTGAGTGCAAAATTTACAAGACACAACTGATGACAGCTTCTGGCATTGGTGATGCTACCTTTTTTAAGGACACACCAATACCAGTCAATCTCATCAATAAAGGCCAATATTAACATGGACCTACCAAACTTTCCTATAGTTCTCAAAGCTTAACAGTTGTTTTTCTTTTAGCCTTATGGAAGCTTCACATACTGGGCAAGTTATGTAATATAAAGTCAGTTTAAAACAAAAAAAACAATTGTGTAGTTCAGTATCCATTTTTCCAGTGCACCATTCATTGTCTCAACTCAGTGTGCTGATCCCACTGTTTCTACAAACACTAATTAACCCCCCTCTTTAAGCCAGCAATGGGAGACTTACACAGAAAGCAGATTAAGGTCTTAACAAGGGGAAGTACGCCAAATCCTAAATGTTAAGGACTTTGTTTTGTTAAACGTGCGATTAGCTTGTCCACTAAAAGCAACCAATTAAAACTTTTCTGTGCAAAAGCTGTCTCAAGTGATTTAGCATATCATTTTAATAATGTATCATCAGCAAAAAAAAAAATAATAATAGCATCAGAAGGACAGGTCTGCTACATATGCTGTGCAATGGGTTTCCAACTTCCCATGCTGTGTGAGACAGAGAAGAGGAAGAAAATAAAACACACATTTTATGCATCTAAACATATGACAGCCCTCATATTAAGGACCGTATGATGGTGTCACATTAGCGGCGTCCCAATGATAATGTTTGAGTCTCATCCCGTAGCCCCACCTTCTCTTTGGTCCTGAGCTCGTCAAACATCTCCTGGATCTCCACACGCCAGTCATCCTGCATGCTGTGGAAAGAATCTTGGGGCATAGTGGCCATCACTGCCTCCTCAATAGCTGACAGCTGCTCCAGAATGCAGGAGAAAGAGGGACGCACGTGGGGGTCCTGGTCCCAGCACTCTGAACAAATGCACGTCAAATGTATTGACACATGGACACTAGTTTCTATACTGTACATATTTCTCATGTAGAAGAATTTTAAGATAAAATTGTATTAGTCAGAAACTAATTATTAGTCAAAGTACAGTGTTTAAAATCCATCTTTAAGGGATCCTTAATTTGCAATTAAATGTACTGTTGCACCAATTGAACAGGATTTCTGGATGATTATAAGATTAAGAAGGTGTAAAACCTATCAAAAATGAATTCTCTTTAAATAATTAAATTAAATGAATGCAGGTATGTCACTCTCTGTTACTTTACCTTCCATGAGTTTGGCGAAGGGTTCAGGGCAAGTGGAAGGGATTGGTAGGGTTAACTTATTGACTGCCACGCCATAAGCAACAGCCAGGCCATCTATCCCACGATATGGTACTTCCCCTGTCAACAGCTCCCACAGCAAGACACCATAGCTGGTGGACAAGATGGAAAGAGCAAAGGAAATAGGAAATACAAATTATTTAACAAATTAAATGGTTTTAGAACATGAGTAGGACTATATTTTTTTTGTAGGTCTGTGTGTGTTATGTGTTGTACCCCCAGACGTCACTGCCTTTGGAGAAGAGAGATGACTTGATCACCTCTGGAGCCATCCAGGAATAGGTGCCTGCAGCTGACATTTTTGTAGTTTTGTGCCACTCCCTTGCCAGGCCAAAATCTGTGATTTTCAAGGTCTTCCTCCCAATGTCATCATTCTCAATCTTTTCAAGTAATAAAACTGAAAAAAAGAATAGGAGAAAGGGATACATTAGAAAGGAAACAAGAAAGGAAAATAAATAAAGACGAATTAAGGAAAAAACAAGTGAAAGTATCCAGAGAAAGGAAAAGTAGAAAGACAGGATTGGGATTAAAGTGACAGATGTAAGGGGGGTAGAAAAGAAAGGAAAAAGATGAATGAAAGAGGGGGACAGACAGAAAGAAAACCATGCAGGTAAGGAGATGATAGTTGATATTCAACAAGGCCAAGAGAGGTATGCAGGTCATTTATTACTGTAGAAACGGAAGGTTGACAGTGTCACAAAGCACCTGTCCTCGGGTTCTAAATCTGTTCAAGACATTAAAGACAACCAGAAACCTCCAAAGCTGCCTGTAACACTACACCTGACCCGAGAGCCCTGCCACAGTGGAGCCATAACCCACTGACATCTGAAGTCAAGAACTTCTATGCCAATCAAAAAAAATGAATATAACTAAAAACACATACATTTTCACCAAAATCAACAATACAGGAACAAAAGTTCCTGCATTGGCACAAGCTAGTCATCTACCATGCTTGAACTCACGTTGCACATTTATCATGTCACCCTAGGAAGAGCAATCTAAATGAATTCATCAAATCAGAAAAGCTATTTAGTCGGCTACACTCTCTGTTGGTAGAGAAATGTGCTCTGACATTATGTGAAGATTGGGAAAAGGACAAAAAATACTGTGATCTCTACTATTTGCCTGAAAAGTATAATTGTGAGTGCCTTTATAATTAGCCATGATCTTGAATCAAACAGCACACCCACCCAAATGTCTATTAATAAAACAGAGTTGACAATGAGGATTAGAACATTCAAACTTTTTGAACATGTACCACCAGAGACCAGAAAACAAATGGTAAGAACATCACCTATTGTGAGCTGATACACAACTAAATATTGAAGAGGCAGCGACAAGAGCCAAAACAGTCTTTGGATCTTTTTATCATCTTGGCATTATTTTCTGCATGTGTATTTTTGCTAGGGCCAGGATTTCCTCACTTTACACACTGTCCCCTTTCGTTATTGACATGCAGTCTTACCACTGAAGGTCAATGTAAACATGTCCTCTCAGCTGTGTTTGCTCTACAGAATGTCAAATCCAACAGAAAAACAAAAACTAAAGGGTTTAGAAAGATTAGAACAAACACTGTTTATTTATGGTATACACACAATCACTACATCCTCTGATTTTGAACTTACTCCTTCAGTATCTAATGAAACTAAACTGAACCCCCCCCAAAAAAAAACGCACACACAAACACTTATTCTTCAATCCTAAACCAACCATGCACCTTTTTAATTTAATACTTGTTTACTTATTTCGTAAGCATGTGAGCAGTACTTAGTCTCAATGGTATACTGATCATACTGATCTTCAGTTAGGAATACACTATGACCAATAATGCAACAAGCTACTGAAGCACAGTATATTGACTTTGGCTGCCACTGATAATAAAATTTTAAAAAAAGTTTTTTAAAAAAAGCATTACAATTAATTCTTAGATAGGATAAAGACCTTCAGTTTGTCTGTTTTTATGTAAATACAACTTTCAATAAAAAAAAAAAATAACCATTTCACAATTTCAATAAAGACAAACACATAAAAAAAATGATCCACTGGTATTTTAAATAAGTATGAAATGATTTCAAGCAGCATTTTAAATGTAGTGCGACTCTAATGGGTCTCCACTTGTAACAGGGGTATTGGTGCCATTACTAGCCTAGGGGGCAAAGGGTATCTTCTACTCAGGATGCAACAAAAGACTTCCATTACAAACAGGTTTCACTACACCAGTTATATACTACTACTTCCTGTTGTTCTCTCTCATTGATCCCATAGATTTCTCCCAGCAGGCTCTGTGGGTTTATAAAGACCTATGATGGGTTAGTTACACAACCGAAAAGAATAAAAATGTCTGCAGTGATTGATCTATAGAATATCATACCCAAATACTGTCTTTGCCAGCTCCATGATACTTCAGTGTCAGCCGTCTAGAAATTTCAAATAAAAGACCTAGCTCCCAGTCTACATGACTCAACACATGACATTTTACTACAGAAAACCTTTGAACCTCAGCTATCCATTTCGTCTGATTCCCTAAGCAGCTAAAACCTGTCATTTCATTGACAGTCTTACACATCATCATCCATGAATCTATCCAAGTGTACAGTGCAGTTCAAAAAAATTGGACTGTCATAGCTTATTATTTTTCAGCTCTTTTTCAGTAGAATTAAATGTGAAATAAATTCATATTAAATGGTACAGAACTGGACCAAAGTTGGGTCCATGGGCCAAAGGTGGCCTCCATAAAATTCAATTTCCAACCATAGAATCCATTAATGTTAATATTTCTTAGAGCCCGACCAGTATTATCAGCCGATATTGGCCAATCACATGTATATCGTTATCAGCATATATGTTATCAATATCGGCCAATACAAAAAAAATATTTGGTTTTAAAGATGACAATGCAGAAATAAATGTTTAGAGTGATTAATAATGATTAAATTTCCAATAAAGTTTACTGTTTCAGTGCACTTGTTTCATTATGCTAAACATTATTCATTTTTAATCAGCAAAATATTAGTTAGAGATGTTTGATAACCTAATTTGCAGTCTTATCAATATCTGAACCTTTTTTATTCCCTAATATCAGTATCAGCTCCAAAAATTGCACAATGGTCGAGCTCTTATATTTATTTGTAATCTGAGTGACACCCAGGATCTAGAATTTAGGTCCTGGTATTCCTTTATGGTTATAAAGCACAACACAATACTATAGGTGTTGTTTTTGGATTACAAAAGAAAAACACTGGGACCCCCTGATATAGAGTATATACGATAAACAGATATAGAAAAAAAGCAACTGAGGCTATAATTAAAAAGCAGAGGTGCAAATAATTATTTTAATCATAGATTAATATGACAATTATTTTCACGGTTAATCGATTAATAATTTGCCATATACATTTTCAAAAAAAATGCAAAAAAAATGCTCACCACATTTTTTCTGAGGCCAAAGTGGCTTCTTCAAATTCCTTCCTTACTCCAACCAATACATAAAAACCCAAAGACTCTTTGTTTACTGCCAGAAATGAAAAAGAAAGAAGCAGATCCTGATACAATATATGCTTGATACAACAAATAGTTGTCTTTCGATCAACTAATCGAATAATTGTTGTAGCTTGAATAAATAAATAAAAATCAACTTGACTTGACTTAAGGAATTATGACCTTATACATAATGTAGTAAGTAACATTTGGTAAAGGAGATACTCATCATGTCTTCTCATTACTAATAACACACCTCCAACCACAACAAATGCCAGCAGCCCTTCTTTGAAGTTTGCCCCCAATGACCTCTTGACTCTGCCCTCAGTACGTCTAAAACAATCATTTCAGCAGCTTTTCATCAAGAAGGTTCATACCAAGTTATTAAACCTGGAATACCCTATTAATATAAGCCTGGCCTATGGAGAAAAAGATTTATGTAAATATGGGCATTCAGTTTCGTTGAAATGATTTTTCTTAAATCAGTTCAGTGGTTTCAGTTATATTTTTTCTGTCAAGTGTGCTGCTAAAAATACTCCTGTCAAAATGCATGGAATTATATGTTCAAAGATTATATTCAAGAAGCATAAAAAGTGACAAAGTTAAACTTCTTTCTTTTAGGGGAGGGTCATTTAGTAATTTCAATATTCGAGTATTCTCATTACATTCTACATAATACTACAGGTTATTTGGGAAACATGTTGAGTGTGATAAAAATATTTATATGGATCATACAATTTTAGAACTGAAATCCAGTGTTCTTTTAGACAGAACGCCCACCAATTTGAGGCCCATCACAACTTTTTCTACTTTCAAAAACAAAGACAAAATGTAACTATTGTTTTAGGCTAAAGGTGTGTGTGAGGCTTTTGTATGAACACTATCTCTATATGTATGCAAGTTATGGTTAATTATTGTATTGTTGCATATTCATGATATAAACAAGTATACAGTAGACATATATGTTGTGTTACAATGAAAACCTTACTTTTATTGAAATATGCTGCATATATTCTTTTGCCATCACTTCATAACCTAGGTCCTGAACAGCTCTCACCATTACACATGCAGGCTGTATGTTGTTTTGTGCTTCTGCTGCATGCTCCCACTCCCATATTTTCTCCCTCTATTGAAAAGAAAATGTTTCGGAGTGGACAAGAGTGCAATGCAATTGGAGATGAACATGCCTCCAAGGCAGACCCCACCCTCTTCAGTCCGACCCCCATTTAATTCCTCTTTCCAACAGTGGATCATCAGGCAGACCCATCTTTCATGGTGCAACAGTGGGGTAGATCAGAGACAGAGCTGATGCCTTCAAAGAAGGTCCCACGCTTCTTATTATTGCCCTCTCCCCCTCGAGGTTAACAGAAAAAATTACACTTTAGAGGAAAACATGACCATTTCTTTGCTCTTCAACAAACTAGTAATTACTACAAAAATATAGTCCCTGCAACAATGCAAAAGCTGAAATTTTACAAACCAGTTATAAAGTTTTAGAAAGTTGTACAAAGCTATGGTATATGGTAATTTTTCAGTGACAATCAGTAGATATTAAAATGTCTTAAAAGTAGTAAATGACAATTTACCATTTATGTGCTTTAGTAGTTTAGTAGTAGTTTAACTGTATTAGAGACAATTTGGCTGATAAATTCATACCTATGATAAATAACAACTAAGAACAACTGACCAGCCATGCTGAGCAAGAAATCATAAAGCCTTTTAAATCTCTGAATTTCTCTCTAAAACAAGACTGTGTGAAATGATGCTCCATCTTATACTAAAATTTTGACATAACTATTAATAATGGTACACTAATCTACTAATAAAGGAGTCGGTTTATTACATAATTGTAAGACTTACTTTTTTGGTGGGTTGACTAAAAATTTATGCAGTACGGTTGCTGTAAAGTGCAGCCCCCTAACTTGATATGGCAGTATTTTCGTAACTGTGCCAACAGACTAAGCATGACAGCAAGAGGGCTTCCTGTAGTAAGCAGAAACAAGGCTGCTCAACATTCCCCGACTGGTCTGTCTCTCCCTGTTGAAATGAGAGTGCCCCCCAGGCATGCTGGTTGATGAGAAAAGGATCAGGGCTAATGGCTAGCTGAATCCATCTATCATGGTCACATCACTCTGGGCCACTTGTTCTTTGTCTATTCTCTTCCTCTCCTAGTTTGTGCCTGTTTCAGCTTGAATTATCCAATAAGTAGGCTTATTAAAACATAACAAATGTTAAAGGTATACAGCCAATGTGCTTTACTGTACTAGCATCTATCAATAAGCTTGGGAGCTACAGAGGGGATTGGCTAATTCAGAAGGGCGCTCTTCTCAGCTGTGAACACTTTTCCTTTTCACCCTGGCCTGCAACAATAGGTTCAGTCAGGGAGAGGTCATAAAAAACACAGTGAAAGCATCTCCACTCCTCCTCTCTCCCCTCTGCCCATTCTCTCGTCAGAGAAAAGACAGGCAGTAACTGTCTGTGTGTCACTCGGGGTAATTGTGGGAAGCCTGAGAAAAGTTGCCCTGCAACACCTAGTCAAGCTTTGTTAACTTTTCCTCTGCAATTATCTTATTCCAAAAGAGCAAGACAACAGACAATTACAGGAGGAAAAAAAGATTCTCTCAAGATACACTTTTTATGAGCTACATCAACCTTACCTGCTCTCTCTTCTGCTGTAAACTTTCAGTGACCCAGTAACAAAAAACAGTTTTTAGGAGACTTTCTTTTGCACCACTGTTTCCACAGAAGTAAAGGTCTTTAAATGAGATACCAAATCTCAGACAGTGCAAAAATAGGATTGAAATAGGTCAGGGCTGTTTTAATTCAATCACATAAGACAACATTACAAAAAAGAAAAGATTACAGGAATAACTGGACAATGACATGACAGGACTATAACAAGAATAAACTAATAGTTACATATTACAATTACTTTAGGTACAGACCTGTGATGTTTATGGTTGACTATTGGGTCATTTTCTGATTATCTGCATTAGCGTTTTTGTCCAAATGCAATAACATTTAAAATTGGGCGATTTTGGCTATGATGAATAATCCTATTTCTGTATGACTTAGTATCCTGCCCACAACTATCTAATCGGCTACCAAATATTGACTACGAACAACCGAAAATTGCAATTAACAAGTAAATAAAATTAGAAACTATCCAACAACAAATTTAGCAATGGAGAAAGTACAATACTTGAACCTAAAATGAAGCCAATTCTATTCATAAAGTGGCAAAATAAAAAATACCCAAAACACCTCAAAAATGCAATTAAGTCCAGTACTCGAGTAAATTGCACTTAGTTATATTTCATAACAAGTAATAACATTTAAAACTAATTTTCATTTTTACTGTAATATAGCACATTTAAACGGTTGCTGTGATTACTGGGTAAAAACAGGGTCATTGTAACTCTGACTTCAATGTGCTCTCTTAACTTTTTTTCTGTGTTAATTTCAGTGTACTGATATTAAAGGAATCCTTTGTGCCTTTTTATGACCTTTACCAGATCTACAGAATGGTGGGTGCATGGAGTGAAACAGGAAGAGGGAGAGAAACACAGGGACAGCACCATGAGAGTCAACAACAATAGCATAAGATTGATGGGAGAATGGTGTTCCACACACTCCAAATGGAGTGCCATCAGTTTCAGTGGCATTCAAGCACACATTCCTGGCATACTATGACATGCAAGAAGATGTGAAACTCCAACCTTAACATGGTTTGTGTATGTTGGCTCACAGCCAGGTTTCAGTGTGATTTCTTGCTCTTATCTACTGCTCTAAAAAGAATGCCATTCATAGATTGAGGGTAAATGCTTAAATTAGAAAAAGAGGATGGGAACTAACTTATGTTCTAAATATGAAGGCTGTAATCAACAAACTCCTGCAAAAACCTGATCATGCAATAGCTACTAATACAAGTTTGTCTGCATTGCCAGAGCCCTATAAAAATTATGGAAGCTATATGGACTTGCTGACTTTTAAAAACAATTAAAAATAATACAAGTTATAGGAGGAATGTCTTGGCATTTAGAATACATATTCCTTATTTTTGCAAGTATAGTTTGTTCCTCTTAGCTTTAAAATCAGCAATGCACTGTGAACATGGACCCACAACTGACATCTGGCTGGCATGGAGTCTCTGAACAATCTATACTGTCCACTCCAAAATATCAATACCATAAATAGCACAGTATTTGTAATTAGTAGCTTAATATGACACTGAAGACAGAATCTCTATGGTACACAGCTATACATTACATAGGCTGCAGCTAAAAATTATTAGCCTTAGGACTTTGTTTTGACGTGTTAAGAAAGTTTCAACAATAATATAGTGAAACTCCAGCACTAATTTTGTACTAATGAAAATTGTAGGTCTTGAGAAAATAGACATGAAAAATAATAAGGAGCAAACAGAAAGGAGCAAGGGAGGGGAGGTAAGTAAGGAGAAAAATAAGAAGGGAAACCCCCTCAGTTTGTGGCAATAAAAGAGTACCGCTGCTCTCTGGGAGATTAAATATGAACGGAACAAAACAAAACGAGGGCTTTGAGACCCTCCGAGTCCTCACCATTCTTCTGACCACAGTAGCCTAGCAACCGCTGCTTGACCAGTCCATTGTGCAAACGTATGTTAAGCTTTTATCCCTCATTAGCAACATTCCTCCCTGCAGGCTGGGATTTTACAGATTAGGTTGAAAAACACAAAAGAAATTGGACAAATCTTGCTGACTTCCAACATATTACTTCACAGGCTAATCATTGATCAAATAACTGTATATTTGCCTGTGTGGAACATGTGTACACTGCAAGTTGATAAATGACAGGCTAAGTAGTTGAGTGAAGATGGACAGTTTAGCTTTGTATATGTACCTGTACAAGTCCTGCTTTAGTGGAATAATATTGGAGTCAAACATCCTAACACCAGAAACAGAATAGGTAGAGATACACCACTAGAAAGTTTGCTCATAAAATTTTATAAAAGTGACAGATTGCTGATTAAAAACCACTTATCTTTAGGTATCAATTTTCATTGAACCCCCTGTGGAGATAATTCTCACTCCTTTTATCCTTTTAGACTGACCAAAGCATTCATAATGCCAAAACAAACAGACACCTGGTCCACATGAGCAGATGCAAAACTTCTTTAAGCTGCATTATTCTAGGTTTTCATCAGGAAAACAACACAACACACCCCAGGGTGCCATTTATGTTTCTGTGAGTCTTTTGTGAACCCACTGACCTAGTTCAAAGCAAGTACATGCAGCTAGTGTCTTTCTTTTTATTTCGATGGGACTGTATATTGACTGCTTATGTTTAGATGATGAGATGATCTACAAATGTTTTTACCAATGAAATTTAATATTTTTCTTGGGTCCCATTTAGCAGTTAACAGCTTTAAAGTGGGCTCTAGTCCAGTGTGGAACTCTGGAAGATTTTCTAGGTTTTGTTAAAGGTTAGAAATGCAAATAGCACAGTGTCACTAGGCTTTCATAAGTTTTGTTTTAAATTTCCTCTATTACAACTTAGGCTTTGATATTGAAATTGACTTGTATTCATAACACTATGTCTGCTGAGGGGAATTTATATGAGCATTTTCACATTTAAATATCAAATAATTTGAAACTGTCTAAGCAGCAGTTAAACACTCTCTTTCAATCTTTCCTGTAATTAACGCAAATATTCCATCTCAAATACCACAGGGCTGGGATCTTCTACACTATCTCATGGCTTAAGGGACATTATATGTGCATTAAAAGCATTGCTTGAGTTTTTTTGAAAATGAAAAATCAATGTCTCCAGAAGAAATGTTTGACTGCACTAGACTTTGAATTTTTAAGTGAATAAGTTTTGTTTTTTTTACAAGTAAAAAATGAAAACAATGTTTGCCTTTGTATTATAAACAGTAAACTGTATTATAAACAGACTCTTATTTTTTGGTATTACGTACGCACAGAGTTCTTTAAGATTAATGCCAATTAACTTTGACTGTTTTCAATGTTAATTGTAAAATTAATGCTGTGGGTTGATGAGCTGTGAACATCATTGTGCTTGCAATAACCATGCTTTTGCTAGTTAATAACTAGAACTGCAGCAATGAATATATGTCATGTGTGAAGTATATACTATAAATGTTATGATTACAAAATAAATGTGTTTAAGTGGCATGCATAGCTTTTTTTGAAGCCATTCTACACTTGACCTCTCATGTTTGTAAAGAATCTAGAGGAAATTAATCTCATGGGGTCTGGTCCAACTGTATTTCACATGTTTTGTCTCTACATTCACACATTGACTCTCACAGCTGGAGATAAACAGTATGGCAATGCTACTGCCCACATGGCCTGATGTTGATAAGCATACCTTGTCACAAAGGGAGAAACAGTGTTTGGAGTCATATTACACACACCTGAGTTGAATTAGTAGCTTGTGCCAGTGGGTATATGACTCTTACTTTCTCACCGTGACCTGTCTATTCATTATTCAGTCCTGAGAAACTTAAATATTCTGGCCTGTGTATTAGCAGTCCATGGAGGAACTAGCAGTTACTGAGCCACTGTGCAGAACGAAGTTCCAACAACATGTTTCTACTCAGTGTCTTTCATTTCTTCTTCAAG
>KV751325.1:6357837-6382916 GCA_001698575.1 Mola mola
GAATGTTATTGGAGAGCGCGCCTTCAGGAAAACTGGGAATAGTAGCGACCACAGTAAAGTAGATGACACGCACAAACAAACAAACGTTCGTGTTTCTTTTGTTTTAAAAGTCTGAACAGGAGGGCGTTTGAATGTGAAATATATCCTTTGCCAAACATCTAGGCATACAGGGATTTTTAGGCAGTGACCGATGACCGATGGCAGTGCCGACAACAAATTCAGAAGAACACACAATTTACGCAGGTAGACGAAAATAATTTTCTATATATAGCATTTAACGTATATAGTCATAATCTAGAAAGCTTCCGAATATCACAATAGCCAAAACAAACAATAATAGGCTTACAATGACATAGCCCTCATAAATGTTTGCTAAAATCAGAAATGGTGACATTGTATACCCACACACCCATATGAGTGTACGGATGTAGAACTACATGACTTCCATCACTAACCTGGCTGATAATCGGTTGTGTGAATCATTGACTGATATAATGAGAGGACGGAAAGGGAGGGGGGACACACAGGAGGACTGGGAAGGGGGGCGGCGATCTGAGCTGCGCATCTGTACAGGCAGCTAGAGAGGAGGGAGCCGAACAGGACGGGGATGAGGACCGCGGCAGCAGCAATGGAAGCATCGACATTGGGATGGGAAAAGGAGAGCGACAGGATGACACCGCGGGAGACCGATGAGGCATGAGAGAGAGGGCCTGGGAGGCACGCTGCATCGGCCTAACATGGAGGCATAGCGACAGCATCATGCATTAGGGGAGATCATTTCATTGTAGCCCAGCAGCAGTGGCATCATCCGGCCGTCCAACCTGAGCGGAGAGGAGGAGGAGGAGGAGGAGGAGGAGACCGGGGTCGAAATGGGCTCACAAATTGTGCAGACCCTGCGTCAGGGTGTATGGGCATCTCTGACCGGGGGCTGGTACTACGACCCGGACCAGAACAAATTTAACAACTCCTGCCACCTCTATCTGTGGATATTTCTCCTGATGTTGCCCCTGTCTCTCCATCTGGTGAGTGTGTATTTCTCTTTTATGTAAGGGACCATGACGTTCAAGGCCGCGATAGGAGGCGTGAGGTGCCTACGGGACCTGTAATAGGTGACAGACGTGCGCTCGTCATGGTTATGGAATAATGTCGAGTCCAGCACGCTTCATTGTGTGCGCGCTGCCCGGGGAATGCCCGGAGGAACCTGCACTGTCGCAGTATTCATGCGGTGACGGGACGCATGGCTGCCACTGCATGTGGGAGTGGGAGGAACTGTGCTTCCCTCGCATCATGGCATGGCCTCTGGAACAGACAAAACGCAAGCTGCATTTAGGTTTTGATTGGAGAACATTTAATTTGGGATTTGCCTTTTTTTTTTTTTAATCACCTTGGAGATATGTTAAGATAGATGTGGGGGAGAGAATAACAGGCATGACCATACTGTGTCATGAATAGAGAGCAATGAAGCTAAACGATAACACATGAAAAAGGCAATATTGGAAACAGCAGCTGTACTAAATAAACAGTGGCGAATTGTGTCTTCTGTCCCTATACAGTATGAGAGTTAAAAAGGCAAAATTAAAATCCTACTGTGAGCGTGGCTGCTCAGAGATTTGAGAGCTTTGCCACTGAAGCTACATTAAAATGTTGTTTGCTGGCATTTTCTACAGCCTTTTCTCAAACATACTTGAATCAAACCCTACTTTCTGGGACAGATGGCTCAAATTTCAAGTTTATCAGCATTTTATCTGAAAGTCACACAACAACACCAGGATAAACGATGGAAGAAAGTTGAGGAATTTAAAAGTAAAAGCAATGTAAACCTAGCCAGGAAGTCTTAAAACACTAGACACAAGAACTCTCACTAAACCAGGATGACTCATCCATCAGCGTGATGCAGATTATTTGTCCCCTGAGTATTAATAAATCTCATTAAATTGATCAGATGTGATCTTACAGTTCACTCATCCAATACCCTTGAGGATGTAAGCTTTAAATTGTAAACATCAGGCTATATATCATCTGTCTGTTTCTCCCCTCCACAGGCCCTGCCCCCGACCACCATGGCATTGAGCATCTACTGCACCTCTATCACTGTCTTCTTCATCCTCGTCAAGCTGGCCAACTACCGGCTTCACCTGATGTTCGACGAAAACGAGGGTGTGGTCCGCAGCAGCCTCTCGGATCTGAGCAAGGCTCCGGAGAAGAAAAGTAATGCCTCGGACTCCTGCGTTCCCCCCAGCATCAGGTGGGAATGCACGGACACACGTATAATGAAGATTATGTTACGGGAATTAAACATGGGATTGATCTGAAGAAAAGAAAATTCCTGTTTAAGACAGTCTCATCTTTGTGGATGTATTGCAGTGCATTATGAGAGACAAGCCAGCAGTTTTGCTCTCTAAGCTGCATGCCTGCCAGGTTAATCTTCTGAATCTAAATCTAGGCTGAAGGGGTAGAGATGTCGTAATTATTAACATGAAATTGTACACTCCGGCCTGAGACCTCTTTTTAGAATAATGTTACTAATGCTTAGTACGCTTACCTTACCTGACATCCTCTTACTATTTTTAGTTTCCTGTTTTCGTTTGCTTACTCTTCTCAGTCCTGTTTGAGATGTGATTGGTTTCTCAATCAGGTGACTCAGACGCACAGGCTCGGGGCAGCATAAGTGAATGAGTGAGCTAATGAGGGATATTGTTGATTTTTAATCAGCCACTCCACTCGAGACTAACAACAAAAAATACAGAATATCAGGGTCTATTCTCTGGGCGACCGTGTTTCTTTTTGCTTGTCATTTTTGGTTTTGAAGAGCTTGAGGAGAGATGAAACAACCATTATTTTTAGTGTTTCTTCTCTGCGTCAGCTTGTTTTAAGGTGTTTTAAACATGAGGGGCTCCAAGTGTTTGCCAGGCCGCTCCTTCTGATATTGACGCATCGATGGACAGTCTCTTGTCTTTCTGTCTCGCACTCAATCTCTCATCCGTTGTCTCTTTGTCTAACAGGAAAAGCAGCACAGTCCCGGATAGTGTGGCCATGATGATGCTGGCTCGGAAGCGTACCAGTCCAGTGATCCAGGTGACAGTAAAACAGACTGAAACCAACCTGGAACTGATCGGTGTGGTGAGTGACAATAAGCGGGTGGACACCTGCCAACGGGAACATACAGTGTCGACTTACATTCTGTCCTAATTGTGAGCATGTGTCTCTGGTTCCTCTTCCATGCAGGACTGTTCAAAGTCAGATGAGGCAGTGAAGACTGCAGAAGGTGATGCCTTTTGACCAAATAATAAAAGGAAAATCTAACATATCAGTTATGCAGATGTTTCTTTTACGACAGCACAGTATAATTTGATATTTAAGAATATGGTTTGAATCAGTGCTGAGTTTCACAACGATGGACTTTTACATGCCACAAACTTTGATGCGAAAACAATACTGCAACAGATCAACAATCTATCAATAAATCAATCCTTGGTGTACTTTTACATAATATACTGACTGTTAGCATGAAAACATGATTGTTATAGTGGTTAATGGTTTAGCTATTTTTAACTTTTGCAAATTAGCTGAAACGAGCACAGAACTCGGTGCCAGCCAGCCTGTCAGACCTAAAGAAGTGTGGATCATTCAAAGCAAATTCAGCTTATCAAAAAAGGGATACAAACACTGCATCTAAAGCACATGGATCATGTTGAAGGATCATCTTAAAAGAAAAATAAAACCACTATTGATCTGTCTCAAGGAAGTCTTTTCCCTCACCGGCTGTTGTCAAAAAGACATTTTTGGCAACTTCATAGAACTTTCTTGAGAAAAGTCAAGAGAACAGTCAAAGAAACCGAAAGAGGATGTGTGGGTGTTTGTGTTTGAGGTAGAAGAAAACTGAAGGGGAAAGCATGTTGCACATGCAAAAGTAGTTTGGGAGTAAACACTAAAGTAAGGCAGAGATTTGAACTAAATACAAGTGTGAAAATGAAAAATAAACTATAGAAAACAGGGTTGTGAAATAACAAAAGTCAAAATAAAAAACAGAGGGCTTTTGGATAAAAAATGTTGCTGACGCCTAAACTGTGGTTCCATCGTTGTTTTTCTCCATATGACCTTTACTATGGTAGCACTTTTGCAGTGCATTTTATTTTTAGGCTGCATATGCTATAACGGAAAATTTTAGAATTAGAATAGTTTTATCATTATTATGCTTTAAATCATAGACACAAACAACCATGAATGAATGAATGAATGCTTTAAATCAACAATTTTGTATTTTATTTCCTTCCAGGACAGGGTGAGATCCCTGCAGAAGGGAAGACAGTGGAGGGAGACCTGCAGCCAAGCCAAAGGCTTTCACCTGACGACCTCTCCAGGCCCGATCCTGACCAGGGAGCCCCACTGCTCCAGGTCCAGCAGAATCCCCCTTCACGGGCTGAAAGGGATGATATACAGCCTGGATCAGAAGATAAAATGGGTAGGGAAGTAGTTAAAACTGATGCTGCAAAGGAAGGAACAGACATTCAGAGCTCTTTGACGGTGGCTGACAGAGAGCGGTCGGTGCAGGTAGAGAGAGACTCAGGGCGGGGCAGAACAGAAGAGGACGAAGACTGCAAGGATGAAGAGGATGCAGACAGGGATACATGCGATGTGGGCCTGCCTCGGTCCAAGGGAAGTGAGGACGAGAATGAGGAGGAGAGTGACAGGCAAAAAGAGCCCCCAGACGCCAACAATAACTCACTGGAGGCCGCGCAGAAGTGCCAGGATGATTTCCTGAACATCCCAGAGATCCCTGCCCAGGTAAGTCCTCGTGGATGCAGTAGTAGACAGTAATGAAACGATCCTGGCAGTAATTTTATACCCCGCTCTGTCTGTACCTTGTGTTGTCTGTTAGGCCGACCCAGTTGAGGAGACATACTGTTCTGATGAGATCAATGTAGTTCTGGTCGACAACTCTGGTCCGGGGCCCGTGTCGGCTCAACTGGACGACAGTGACACAGTCAAGATCGTTATCACCATGAGCTGTGACCCTCAGACTGCTGCGCAGATGGAGGACAGTGTCATGCACAGGCTTCAGGAGAACCCACAGGTAGAAGAGATGTTTTCACTCAACATTTTATTTTTTACATTTAAAAGCTTTAAGGCTATAAAAATAATGTAATGCAGCCCAACAGTATCATATACTGTATGTGTCTGTTCCAGCTTTTTATTGCAGCGAAAATATATTTTCATTGAGTCAAATATACCGTATAAAACCTAAATGAAGAGTTGGTTTAGGGTTGAATCATCCTGCCAAATAAAAATGTTCTGTTTTCTATTTTTATCTCTGATCTAAATTACATTATCTTAATTACTTTATTTTTACATTATTCGCATTTACAGTACATTTTTGATGTATTTGATTCTCTTGAGGAGTAGTTGTGTTTTGGGATGGATATAAACTTAGCACTGGTTATTAACATGAGAAAAGTAATTAAAGGGGACTTTGCATACTGCCCAGCACACTTGAGCCTTGAGCATCCCTCTTCAGGCTACAAACCGTCCCTTATCCACTTTACAGAGATGCATTGTAAATCCGTATTGGTTATCCATATTGATATTGTATAACCACACAGCTTAACCACCACAGCCCTTAATGAAAACCATTAAGAAGTTTTTAGAAAAGAAGGAAAAAAGAGAAACACTTCCACTCCACTACATTTTTTAATTTTTACTCTACTAATCTTTACTTATCTGCTTAAAAACTTTTCAGATTTCACGCTGCATGGGTCCAAGTACAACATTATTTAATTCATTGATTTTATTAGGCAACTCAAATTTAAAAAAACACCACGATATCCAATAATTGGAAACAGGGATAATCAGTCAACCTCTATTTAATTCTAGCCAGGTAATAATTTCATTTTACCTGCCCTTCTGATACTTATATCGTTTTCATATCAGATATTTAAAAGCTTTTTTCAAGTGCTTTTTCTATGTTACTGTATGTATGATTGGATGTCTTTTATACTGTGCTGGATTTTTACATCTTTCTGAAAAAATTGCCGATGAATATTATAGCATTTGATATTGTTGGAACCTCTGGCATCTACATTTCTGTGGGTACCAAAAAAATGTCTTACAGTACAGTGTGGGTTTGTATTGACTGACCCTCCAGCCGGTAAGTAGGGGTTTAATGATATCTGTATTTTCTATGATAAGCGTTCTCCGTCATTGCATAGAATTTAGGAGGGGATAAAATGGAGAGTGAGGTTAAAATTGAATCTTCACTTGCTCACTGCAATGGATATGTAATGTCAAACACTCTAGTAGACCTTGTTCAGTCTTGGTGATTGGCAGATGTCAGATTTATTATTTCAGATCAGCTCACTCTGCGAGTTTGACTGAAAAATGAGCTTTGCAGGAGAAATAAGGGAACCGTCTGACGCCTTAGTCTGTGTGTGGTTATCATACTAGGCTCAGAAAAGTGCAGGAGAGTGCCACATCAAGATCCCCGTCATCACCTTCGACTCCCCTGAGGAGGAGGAGCAGGAGGTGGAGGAGGGAGAAGAAGTGACTGGCTCCGAGGACGACCCCATCCTGAGACGAACAATGAGCCAAAGCGAAGAGTTTCACCTGTGCAGAGAGACAGTCAGTTCTGAGTGCTTAGATACGGATCAGAAACACTTGGTTGTGCAGATGACCAATGACAGCGCGCCGAGTCCTCAGCTGACAAATGATAACAGCTCGTCAGGTGTCGATGTCAACTCCCACCCTGATGATACAGATCCCCTGGAGCCTAACGCAGAGTCACACGGTTTCCTGTGTCTGCCACCGGCTTTGTCCCGCTATGGGCCTGGGGGAAGGACCCACATCCGTGGGCTAAGTATGGACAGTGGGAAAGATGCTGTGCTGCTTTCAGACTGCTCACACAACACAGTATGTTGGCAGTTTTTCTCTGTTTCCTTCTGTTTGTTTACATTCTTGTTTTCTGTGTCCATCTGTGCATCCACACATATAAAGATTTGTGTCTTTATCAGACCGCCATGACAAGTTCCAAGTCAGATCTGGAAGCAAAGGAGGGTCAAATTCCAAACGAATCCAACTTCTTGGAGTTTGTGTCCTTGTTGGGCTCCCTCAGCACCCGGGTAGGAGGGTCTAGTGCACAGGAAGACGAGGAGGCGGAGTGCAAACAGCAAGTGGGAGCTGAATCTCAACAAGAGGGTTTGTTTCGTTACTTTTGCCTCCTTTATCTGCATGATTTATACGCTCAGACTAGATGTGGATTTGCTGTATATTTATACATGAGTGGAATAACAGTAATACTTCTTGCCCTTGATGCATGGGCACTGTGCTAATTCTAGTATAGATGAATTATTATGCATTAATTTTAACAGCTGTTGGTTGGGTAGTGTTGTTGTTAGCCAGGGCGGGACACGCAGGAGGACAATCACTCTGGGATTTGGAGTTATGTGTCTGGTCACCCAATTATAATAAATCCCATTTACACTCTCCTTGTACCTCTGTTTTGGTCTCCACCAACTCCTAATAGTAATACTTCCCAACTAGTTGCTACTTTTTCCATTTGGTTCTGGGCAAGTAGCGCACAGAGCTTTGTCTTTAAGTATGACACTGCATGCTGATGAGCGAGATGAGGTTGAACAATAAATTGCGGAGGGAGAGGAACTGCAGTCAGATGAGTTCATCACCATTCTTTTACCTAACAACATTGACACACACATTTTAAAGTAAAATTTTAAAGGTACAACAAGTGTGAATTAGGGCTTGTTTTGTCATTGTAATTTTGTTTTGTTTGCAGAGAATCTGAATGCCACTTTAAGACCAGATGACATGTTGACAGAGCCCAACACTGAAAACAAACCAGAGAGGCCGAAACCACCCACGACTCTGCTTACCAACACACTAAAGGCTTTACCACTCAAACAAATCCCAATAGTCTCCCCTGACAGGTCTCTGCATTCCCATTATGCACAAAGCTCACTTCATTAATTTACTTTGCTTATACACATTTATACATTTGAGCCCCAGGCAGCTCCAGTTGATTGTGGTGTATGTTTGCAGTCCACAGACAGACAGAGAGAAGGACCCAGACTATGATTCTCTGCCATCGCAAACCTCCCAGTCAGAGAGCTCCATGCTGCAGGTCATCTGCAGACCAGAGGCCACCAACAAAGAAGAGGCCTACACCTTCCATACTGTGCACAGTGAGTTTCAGGAATATACCCTTGCAGCGATGGTCTGATGCTAATCTGATACCTCCAAACAAACACACAGTATACAGAAGGTTCTGCCAGCAGATGATATCTTCTGTTCATTTGTCCAGTTTATAATCCAGCGTCAGATGACAGTGAAACAATCTGTTTGTGTCACCAGGGGACAGACCTCGCAAGCTGTACGCAGAGAGAGCCCTCAATCTGCCACTAGGAGCAGAGCTCATTACTGGGAACATGTGGTACTGCTGTCAAATCTTTGTTGCACTCACACGCTCCACTTTTTTACGTCTTCCACAGCAAGTTTCTCTAGCATGTTTTCCTCTCCTGCTGCTTTTTCTGCTAAGTGCATGTTCAATGATGTCAGCTCCTCCTATCATCAATGCCTGCGTGATCAGATTTATTCCACATATTAACGTATGCCTGTTGTGTGTGTGTGTTTCTTCAGTGACCTGCTTTCAACGTCTTCAAACTCTGAGTGTCAAGATGCCTTGGGCGGCGGTCAGGCTGACTGCCCTTTTCAGCGTCGCATTATCCCTGCACACAGGCTCCGGCCACGAAGGACACACCCTGAGATTTTCCAGGTATGCATCTACTTTGACTTTTTGTTTAATGTTCTGCATACCAATAAAAAAACAGACTAAGACTAAGACTAATTAAAGAGCAGACAAGCCATTCGATGTTAGCTGGTGGATTTGTGATCGCATGCAGGCAGCTGAAATGATGCCTAGTTTTATTTATGATTTCATTCTGTTTTAAATATGCAACCTATGGAAAACTGTGATGATTTAAGCGTCAATTATAGTGCAGGGTTTAAACAGTACATTGAAATAGTGATTCCTGTCTGAACTTCTTTCACTTATATCAGAGTTAATTGAAGTTGAAGAATAACCAGCCAACCAGCTGGACAATAAATGTGCTTTTTGCTTTTTGAACCAGTCTCCAATTGATCACTCTTGAATTAGTGTACATGGCTGCTGGATGCAGAGCTGCAGATTTGACATAAATTGCCCTGGTCAGCTGTTGATGCTGAAACAACAGAGACTCCCTGCTGAATCATTAATGTGCTATGCTGTATGCATGAGCATGAAAAAGATAATTTGACTGTAATCATAGTGAGAATGAATTTTAACTTATGCTACATAGATGTTCATAATAAACATCATATTCTGGTGTTTCGGGTATGATTGCAGTTGAGAACTAATGATTTGTGCATGTCTGTCAGGAAGAGGACTCTTTGGATGATTCGTCAGACACGTCCACTCAAGAGAAGCCCACCAGCAAGATTTATTACAAACTCAGACTTTATCCTGGGAAGTGGATCAACATTTTATATGACCGCCTCACCCTGCTCGCCCTCTTAGACAGGTAAGAATATCTCTTTCAGCGCGTCTCTATCATCAGTGTCTCATTTTTTAACACTTTACTAATTAACCAGTTTGATCGATCAATATCATGTCTATTGAGCAGAAATTGAATTCCTTAATGTCTATCTTTAAAAATGCGGTCATTTTTTGCATGATGTCCTTCATGAGCTCATGTGAGTTCCTGAATACAGCACTGTAACCTGTGTGTGTGTGTGTGTGTGTGTGTGTGTGTGTGTGTGTGGGTATGCTTGAAAGAAACCAGGATGTTTTGGAGAATTTAGTCGCAGTCTTCATGGCCTTCCTGGTTTCCTTCCTCGGCTTTGTACTTCTCAATCATGGCTGCTTCAAAGATCTCTGGGTATTCCAGTTCTGCTTGGTCATTGCCAGTTGCCAGTATTCTTTACTGAAGGTAAAAAATAAATTGACTAACTAAATCTCTATGGAAGAAAATGGATACCTAAAAATGACCATTGTCCAGTTATATTACAAGTCATACTGTCTAACCATGGCTTTCATCTTTACTATTGAGCTGTTGGACTCTCTCACAAGTAGTATGTATAGTATGAATATGTATTCAGTATAATTCATTATATTTGTGGTTTTGCAGTTCACATAATGTGTCATGCTAATAAAGTTCATTGAATTGAATGGATTTAATATTCGCTATGGTTTGCTGTGGTTTTGCTTTTTCAGAGTGTTCAACCAGATGCAGCCTCACCCACACATGTGAGTTTAACCTTACTTTTACCTGAAAAAATATTACAGATTAAAGACGGACTAACTTCTCTAGGGAAAAAAATCATGTTAGGATGCATGGTAATTACTGTTGTAAAAATAGAATGCTTTAGTACTGCTTATATATATTTATAGCACCTGATTTCAATTAGAGACTTCAGTTCCATCATACTGATGCATTTTGTCAGTCTTTGACATTTGATTTGTTTTGATTAAAAAAAAAGGCAGTGCGCCGTTCCATATTAATATTTCGCTGTGTTGTGCACTATCAGTGTGGCTTATGATATGACCCAAACATAAAGATGCATTTAACCTAATCATAGCATTGTTTTTGATTGTTATTCCCTCAGATGTTGTATTATCTTGCACTTAAAAACACTGAATTGTTACGGTAATGTAACTGAACCTGTGCAGTTTGAGTAAAAATTTTATCCTGTGTGTCCCTATGTCTCCAGGGTCACAACCAGCTGGTGGCCTACAGCCGAGCAGCCTACTTCTGCATCTTCTGTGCTCTGATCTGGCTGCTGGAGCAGCTGCTCAGGATCAAGGACCTGCCCGTCTCCACCCTGTATGGAGTCACCATCGTCTGTCACGATGCATTGCATTTCACGCGAGACCTGCTAGTGGGTAAGGATGGATGCACACGTGCAGCCCTGGAGCTCCCCTTTCAAAACAAGTTGTCTTTGACAGATGATAATCAATGTCTTCTTGTTGAATGCATCAAACAGGGTTTACGTACTGCTTCCCAATCAGCTTCCTGGTGGGCCTTTTCCCTCAGATCAACACCTTCACCATCTACCTGTTGGAGCAGATTGACATCCACTTTTTTGGAGGGACAGGTGAATCTTAGTGAACCTCTTGTCAAATGTTTTTGATGTCATTCATGCTTGCATTCATAAAAGCAGATCCTACAGGGATGTTATTTTAATGTTCAAATTTGACTTTTAGGTGTCATTTTCGATTCCTATGTGGATCTGTGTCTATATATTAATTTATATCAAATGATTAAAAAAATTGGCCCAATTCATGTTTAGTATGTAACATTCAAAAACCTTCCAGCTTTGTCAGCAGAATATATAGATGTGGTTTAATCAGATGTATTAGATTGTGAACCATCATCATCAGATTCTGATTATTTGGAAATCCAGATCGGTGGATGGAAATATGCACAATTTTCTAAGCCCACTGAGACTAAATCTGTCATGTGAAATTTCCAAAACTCACAACTTCTGCAGAGAGATTGCAAGTCACTCATATCTGATTAGGGAATTAAAGGCCAATCAGTGAAGACCCCAGTACATTTTTGGTTTTGTGTTTCTTTGTGTAATAGTACTGCTTGTATTTTCATCCTAAATTTGTGTTTCTCAGCTGCTACGAGTCTCATCTCTGCGATCTACAGCATCCTGCGCAGTCTGATTGCTTTGTCTCTGCTCTACGGCTTCTGCTTCGGGGCTCTCAAGGTACAAATTAACTGGATATAAAAGAGAACATAAGCTTAAGTGAAGAATTTGAATGTAGCCTCCTCTTCTCTCGTCTCCTCCCCTCTGCCCGACGATGTGGTTACAGGATCCATGGGATGAGCAGCACACCCCTGCTCTCTTCTCTAGTTTCTGTGGCCTGCTGGTGGTCTACTCCTACCACCTCAGCCGTCAAAGCAGCGACCCCTCTGTACTTCTGTGAGTATCAGTACGATTGAATGCATAAATAGTGTTTATACATAGCTATATGGTGGTAATATTACTAGAAGCTTTTCATTGGGAACATAAAGACTAAAGAATTTTCACATATGCAAGCCTAAATATCAAGATTATTTTGGTGCGTTTTATTCTCTTTTTTTTGTTCTCAGTTGCTTTGTAACAAAATAATCTGTTTATGCTCATCAACAAATAAAACCCTCTTGCTGTACATGCAGATCTCTGATCAAGTCGAAGATAATGCCCGATTTGGTGGAGAGTGAGGAAGAGGAGGAGGAAGACACAGAGAGTAAAGACCCGCTGCCCGAGAAGCTACAGAACTCTATGGTAACTAAAGATGACTTTATAGATATAAAATCATGCTATTCAGTTTTGTTTGTCTAAGTTGTATAAGTAATATGATGATTTCAATCATTATCGGCCATGGGATGAGTAACTCTGTGGAAGCATAAACACACTTTTCCACTGTTAACGTTACTCCTCTGAATTGTGAATTGTAGCAGCATATTCAGGTCTCAGCTCCAAATAATTACGACTAAAATACTCAGTGAAAATTAGAGCTGTGGGATTCATACACACTGTATGTGAGGGTGTGTGTGAGATAATAAAGCAATGCTCTCGATTACTGCATGTGATTACAGGCAATTATGCCTTATGAGACTTTTACAGTATTAGTGGAGATTGTTAAGCTCTTAACTGTTGATGTTTCTTTGATCTTCAACAATCGAAGGCTCGGGATGATTAGACAGAAATAATCACAGACCTGAATAAGTCTAACAAATGAGGGCGCTTTCATTTAGTGTGGATTATTCACATAACTCTCCCTGCCTCGTGTACTCCGCAGAAGGAGATTCTGCTGTCAGACACAGTCGCGTGCTCAGTTGCCTACATCCTGACCTTCGCCCTTACTGCAAGCACGGTGTTTCTGTCTCTCAAGGTGAGGTCCCTCTTTGTTTAAATGCTGCCTTTTACCTTTGGTCACATTTTACAGGATTTCTAACTCATGTGTTCCTGTCTGTAGCCCTTTGTAACCATCGTGCTGTATGCTCTCGCGGGGACGGTGGGGTTTGTGACCCACTACTTGATCCCCCAGCTGAGGAAGCACCATCCTTGGTTGTGGATTTCCCATCCGATCCTCAAGCCCAAGGAGTATCATCAGTTTGAACCCAGAGGTCAGAATACGCATAGTTCAGAGATGTTTGTTAATGTGGATCAGTTTAAAGTTTCATTCAGTTCTTTTTGGATAGTAGAAAATGTTTGCAGTCGAAGACATACACACAGTGCTGTTGGATTCTTTGTCATGAAACCTGTTACACAGGACTCAGAGTGAGTCTATTTGTCAATCTAGCACCATTATTAAGTCCAAATTCAAATTTCTCCAATTCTTTTCTGAATGGCCATATACATGCAAATGCTGAGGTTGTCATTTCATCAGCTTCAGTTGTGCCTTGTGTTTAGTGCTGATTACCAAGTACTTGTATGAAATTAAGGTGGAGTAAACATTATCATGTTAGCATTGTTTGTTGAAACATATCTCTGAGCTATGCTGTGTCGACTCACAGAGATGCTGGCATGGGGTTATATTTGAAGTTAGGCTTTCTATCTACTTTATGAACAAATAAACTCATTTTTTTCCCCATATGCTGCTGGGAGTTGGTACTCAGAAGACGGACATTTACTTTATTATCTTTGCAACCATGGTGCCCACAAACATTCCACATGAAGAAGTTAGGAGGGGTGAACTATTTTCACATTAAGAAACAAATAAAGACATGCCAAATGCAGTTTCCTTGACATAAGTTAATAGAATGAGGCTTTCCTTATAAAAACGGCCATCTTTTTATCAAGAATATGACTAATTTATATGATATCACTGAAAATCAGGAATAATGTTAAATCGTTAGCGCCACCGTCACCACAGATCCATTGTGTCTACTGGACGCTCATTTTTGCACAGTAGTAGATATCCATAAGCTCTTGAACTGATTAAATGTGATAATTTTCTGACTTCAGGAATATAACCGTGCAAATTAAAGAGAAACTGTGTTTCATTTTGTTACTGTTGCTTGTGCTGCAGAGGATGCTGTGCTGATGTGGTTTGAGCGACTCTATGTGGGGCTGCTGTGCTTCGAGAAGTATGTGGTGTACCCTGCCATCGTGCTGAGCGCGCTCACCAATGACGGCTTCGCCCTCAGCCACCGCAAGAAGCTGGGAATCCAGTGAGCATATCATTTCGCAATCACTGGACCGTCTCTCCATCTGTGCGTGTGTGTGTTAAATCTACCATCTAAACTCTCTTTTGTCCCTCCAGCTGTGACGTTCTCCTGACGACTGTTGCTGGACTGAAACTCCTCCGTTCATCCTTCTGCAACCCGAGCTCCCAGTTCCTCACTCTGCTCTTCACACTTGTCTTTTTCCACTTTGACTATCCGCACACCTCCGAGAGCTTCCTGCTGGACTTCTTCATCATGTCTATTGTCTTCCACAAGGTTGGAGAACAGGCGTGTGTCTCTTTGTGTGTGAGGATGTTCGATACATGGTTTATGTATCAAGGGTCTTCTGATTAGAGCTGCAGTGATTAGACGATCCAAAGTTGTTGCAAGTATTGAATAGATCAATTATTTCAGTGATTCTTCGAACAAAAATTAATTTGCCGGTTGTGATTTGCTAAAATAAACAAGTGTTTATTTTAAGGACATTTTTTCATTTTCATTTTCTTTAAACATTGGAAACAATATATCAATTAACTGTGAATATACTTACAGCTCTAATGTTAATATAAAGATTGTCTCAAAATACACATACATTTAAATAGATAGAGAGATCAACAGGAAAAAAACATAGGAAAACTCATACAGCAGGCAGGCAGACAAATGTCTTTGAGTATTCGACTTAAAGGGGAAGAGGTTTCAGTCTGTCAATGAAAACACTTGGGTAATGTCATCTGTGGCTCTTTGCAGTAGTTTTGTCAAGTTTGAGAAATGTTCCTGTTGGAAAACATTAAACGTGACACTTCAGCTTAGCTGCCTTTTATGTGTTTGTTTGTGTATTTTGTAATTTTATTTGGCACTTACATAATGGGATACATCAAATTTACATCAGAGGACCTACTAATACTAGATATTGATGTGCAGTAATGTAATAGATATCACTTTATTTCACTGACGGTGTATTGTTTCAGATGCGTGAGCTGTTGCTGAAGCTCCATTTCATCCTGATTTACATCGCTCCCTGGCAGATTGCCTGGGGCAGTGCTTTCCATGCCTTCGCTCAGCCCTTTGCCGTGCCTCGTATCCTTCCTCCAACATGTGCATAATGTGTCTTTGTAAGTGATTGGGAGCGCATCCCAAACTCCTGTTCTTGCCTTGACTGGTGTGTGTGCATCCAGACTCAGCCATGCTGCTGCTCCAGACTCTGCTTACCACCATCTTCTACACCCCACTGGCTCCATTCCTGGGCAGCGCTATGTTCATTTCCTCCTACCCACGGCCCATCAAGTTTTGGGAGCGAAACTATAAGTAAGGCAAAGTGTTATTTGGATGTTATCGACTATTCACTGTTGTCTGAAAACACATGAGTGGGCCAGACTGCTGAATTCTGTGACTTACTCTGTCATTATTGTGAACATGGACACCTAAAGGAACAGTTCACCCAAAAATGAAAATTCAGTCACCCTCATGCTCCCTCATGCAAGTCGAAAAAAAATTATTTGTCCTAAAAACATTTCTCGAGCTTCCAAGTGCAACAGCTTTGTGACTTTCTCCTAAACAACTAGCAAACTGAGAACTTGTTGTAAAACACACCAAAAAAACAAACAAACCAAAAAAATGTCTGACATGATCTAACTTGCTGAAAGCCCAAATTCTGAAATTCTTATCTAAGTTTGTTTAAAAATGGTTATTAAAATATCTATGGAGGATGAAGGATGTATTCTGTGGACTGAAACACCTGACTGCATCCAATTTTCCATTTGCATTGGGATAATGAATGAGTTTTGAAGATAATTAATGAATTTTAATATTTATGCGGACTGTTCCTTTAATTTTAGTCAAATCCACATGACACAGTCCTACATTTGTCAGACAGTAAAGACAATGAAGTCACTTCAATTCTAAAAAAAAATGTGTTATTTCATCCTGTAACAGTAAGTAAAATCTGAGCCTTTAATTTATAGGAAATAAAAGCTGGGGGACCTGAAGATTTTAAAAACATTTGTCTGCAGATATTTTAAACCTGCTTTGGGGAACGTTTTGAAATATGTTTTAATTTATTGAAACACGGTGATGTGACAGCTGTTGTCCCATCATCGTTAACATTTAATTCACCATATTTTACATAACTTGTGTGAACACCATAAATGGTTCCTTTTACCTAACGGTCCAAACATATTGTCTTTACTGTCTCTCATCCCTTACAGCACAAAGCGTATTGATAACTCAAACAGCAGACTTGTGTCTCAAATGGACAAAGAGACAGGTAAGTTCCTACTAACTACATTTAAGCTCTACAATAAATTGATATAAATTATTTCATATATTCAAAATATTGATTGTGTCAATATTGTGTTTACAGTATTTGACTGTACGCTCTATTGTGGTCCTCCCTCACAGGATGTGATGACAGCAACCTGAACTCCATCTTTTATGAGTACCTGACTCGCTCGCTGCAGCACTCCCTTTGTGGCGACCTTATGCTGGGCCGATGGGGCAACTACAGTACAGGAGACTGTTTCATTCTGGCTTCTGACTATCTCAACGCCCTTGTCCACTTGATCGAGATTGGCAACGGCTTGGTCACTTTTCAGCTGAGGGGTCTGGAGTTCAGAGGTACAGTTTGGCCACCTAGTCTACCTTTCACACTCCTCACCGAGTGAACCACCAGCTGACTGTTGCCTCTGTCTCTAGGTACGTACTGCCAGCAGCGAGAGGTGGAGGCCATCACAGAGGGCGTGGAGGAGGACGATGCATGCTGCTGCTGTGAGCCAGGCCACCTGCCCCACATGCTTTCGTGCAACGCTGCCTTCAACCTGCGTTGGCTGGCTTGGGAGGCGATGGCCACTAAGTACTTGCTGGAGGGTTACAGCATCAGTGAGAACAACGCCGCCACAATGCTACAAGTGTACGATCTCCGAAAGCTACTCATTACCTACTACCTGAAGGTACAGTTCATCTGTGTGCATCTGCATTTTAAAAAAGCAAATGTGTAGATTTTACTATATATCATTTCTTTATCATTGTTACTTGGACTTTCTAAATGTTGTGCATCTTACTTAGAAATTACAGATAGCCATGAATATACCAGTGTGCTTGGTCTGAACTGATGATGTGACATCTAATTAATATTATGGAAACACATACAATATGGAAAGAAAATGATATTTGTGGACTGCTTGCATCTTTGGGTAATTTAAATGGCAACAGATATACCACTGAATTTATTTATAGCTACTCAGGGTCGAATTGTGTTGTAAAAAGACCCACTTTCTTTAGCCTAAAACTTCAATATTTTGATTATATCTAGCTAATTTGTAGGTAAAAAATAGGTGAGTAAAAAGTAATAGATTAAAGTAGACACAGGTACAATGACGCTCACTAGAATGAAGGATCACCCCCCTCGATCTGCCCCTTTATCCGGATCATTCCCCATCCTCCCACCATGTTTCATTGAAATCCATCAGGTAGTTTTTTTGTTTAATCCTGCTAAATAACAAATAAGCAAATTAATATGGTCCAGAGAGAGCTGGACTTACTGTCTTTGGTTTCTTCTGGTTTTGAGAAGAAATCGACCAATTTGATGATTAATCCAATTAAAATCTGTCTTGGCGAACTGGCTCCAATATTGGCTGATGACTGCACAAACTCCGTCAGGGTAAGATGCAGGTTATATTATTGGTTTGTATAATACCTTCATACATGAGGTAACAGTTGAAATTGTGTACTGTACCTTTATACTAAACTGTATTGCTGGGTGCACGTAGTCTGACGGTTTTTTAGAGTTGTGTGATTGGCGCATGCTCGCTACACTTGGAAGCCTGGTACCTAGCTCGTTTTTCCCCTTTTTGTTCTTATCTCAAAGGTTGCATTAAGATTACGTGTCCTAACTGCTCTGTTCGTGTGTGATGAAATAGTAGCCCTACAACAAGGCTTTATAAGATTGATGGGTTGTTAATAAACAATGAGCGTTGTACAGACGCTGAGCAAGTTTTCCACACAACAGCAGACAACACCTGCAGCCTTCCTGGTAGGACAGGAGACAAATGTCAGCTTACCCTCAACAGAAATGAGGTGGACCTTTCATTCGGACTGGAGGGGTCTGAAGTTTTGGGGTTGTGGGGAAAACAAACAGACCCATTTCTATGGACTGATTTCTTGTTTTTAGCCAAGGAGATACTGTAAGCAAACCTTTCATCTCTGATATCTTAGTGCCTCTTTTCTGCGTAATGAAGCTGATATTTTATACAGACAATGTATCAGTGTTTGAAAACTGAATATTGTACTTTTATGAAAAAGTTTCATGTGGCCTGAAGCTATAACACTCACTCACTGATTGGCTCTTTCAAAGTAAATGTTTCTGTTTTAGTCTTATCCACCACTCAAAGACATGCCAGCATTCACACATTCACCCACTCATATACTGGTGGCAGTTGCAAGTGACACTCACATGCTATCAATCAACCATTTTGGGGTTCAGTAACTTAACTGTGACAGTGAATGACAACTCCTGATCCACAGCTGCTACTATTTAACCGTTGTCTGATGATCCTTCACATGTGTCCTCCCTCTCCTCTCAGAGTATCATCTACTACCTGGTCCACTCCCCCAAACTGTCCACGTGGCTCAAGGATGCCACGATCCAGGAGACGCTGCAGTCCTACACCAAGTGGCACCACATCGAGCGTGACCCTCAGGTCTTCAGTGTGAAGATTGATGAAGACTACGTGCACTGTCTGCAAGGGGTGACACGCGCCAGCTTCTGCAACGTCTATCTGGAGTGGATCCAGTACTGTGCTGGGAAGATGGAGACGGTACATTTGTTTGATCACATTTGTTTTAGTTTGTTCTTACAAATGTGATCATGGGATTGAGCAGTTGAGGCCTTTTAAAATCCTTTCCATTATTTCTTCAACTAAGAATGATTTTAATAATGAAGTCATATAAATGTGTGGAGCTTGTTAGCGACAACCCTAAAATACTCACTTCACAATTTAGAAGGATGAAATTAACTTTTGAGGAGCTGGAGAAGCTTTTCGTGAGAATAAGAAACACTACTTAAATTACTTTATCATAAAATATTTTCTTTTTCTAAAAATCTAAATCTTTCGGATTTCAATTTTTTTTATTGTATTTATTAAAATTAGTGTAAAGCCACTCCAAAATATTGCATTAGATAATTATTGAACTTCAGTTGGTCAGAAATTCTGATATTATATTTATAATAATTTTCTCTTATGAAGAAAAAGCTATCTCATCCATAAATGCATCTTGGGTCAATGCATAATCTGTCCCAAACAAGCAGTCTCTTCACGTTTGCCCTGTGTTTGTGTCCAGCCGGTGGACAGCGATGAAGACTCTCCTTTGGTGACTCTATGTTATGCTCTCTCTGTCCTGGGGAGGAGATCTCTCGGCACTGCATCACACAACATGTCCAACAGGTAAACTGGTTTCCAACCAAAGAGCGACGCCACAGTGGTCAGGTTGGACTGACTGTAATCAGCGTCTGAGCTCATTCATGTGTTACAGTTACCTCCTAAATATTAAATGTGGAATATGGAAAAAAGGCAGTAAATCCTGAATTTTGTGAAGTTGCTGTCAGCAAATCAACAATATTCTGCTAAAAAAATTGACAATAAATTAATTATCAAAATAGCAACTAATTTTCTTTCAACTTACTGATCTATTAATTGACTGATGGTTGGAGCTCTAATGAAGTTTAGTGTACGATTGATCACAAGTGTTTTAGTGCTTTTTTATAGTATCTTCTTTAAAGTTACAAATCTGTCAGTGAGGTTTGTTTTGGATGGCTGGAATATCTAACTACCTTTTTTGAGGTAGAGTTTTGTTTATTTTGTTAATGTTGTTCATTTTGTGATGTATTTTTCATATCTTATTCTTCAACAAAAGTAGATTTTATATTTATGTTGTACAAATTGGAAAGCCCTCTGGGAAAAATAAATGATTTGGGGATTTATAAAGAAAATTAATGAACGTTACTTTATAAAAAAAATACTAATCAAACCACCTAAATAATCTAAAAACTTGCATAATAACAGTATACCACTACGAAATTGACTTACTCACAGTTATCTAACCTAAAAATACACCAAATCTTAAGTGGGGTTTTTTTCTGCATTCAGCATTTTATTCAGCACAAGGGTCAGCTTCATGTTATTTCTATAAAGGGAAAAAATTACACAGAATTGTAATATCGGACTAATTGTAAATTGTAAATTGTAAAAACATCTGTTTTTTTTGCATAAAAACAGGATAAAGAGTGATCAGTGCCTGTACATTTTGACTTGCACCAGTAGGGGGCATTAGCAGCTAAATTTTTAACCACATCATTTAACTCTCTGACTTTCTTTCTTTTCTTTCGTTCTTTCTTTCTTTATTTCAAAGTCTGGAATCTTTCCTGTTTGGTTTTAACACCCTGTTCAAAGGTGACTTCCGCATCGCCACCAAAGACGAGTGGGTTTTTGCTGACCTGGACCTGCTGCAGAAGGTGGTGGCTCCTGCAGTCAGAATGAGCCTCAAACTGCATCAGGTAAAGTGCAATGTGTGCACATGTCTTGGTCTTCAGATTGAAGATTCCTCACTGGCTCAGGGACATCCAAATTTTTATTTTAATTTACACTTCAGAGTAGTTTTAAAGACATTTTTCAGTAAGTTTACTTTACTTAGTTTTACTTCTTTAAAATTCTTTACACTTTCATGTGTCATTTCAATTTTCTAATATCTTTATATCTTTATTACATTTTGATTGATATTTTTTTTAATGTATTTGAATGTTCCATCATGCTTCTTTTCTGGACTTTTCAGGATCACTTCACCTGTCTGGAGGAGACTGAGGAGGCATCCATCCTGTACGAAGCCATCACAAACTACCGCAGCAGCCTGGTCATCTGCCACGAGAGTGACCCTGCCTGGCGTAAGGCGGTGCTGTCCAGCCGCGACACGCTGCTCACGCTCAGACATATAATTGATGACGGCACGGACGAGTACAAGATTATAATGCTGTACAAACGCCACCTCAGTTTCAAAGTTATCAAGGCAAGGAGGCTCAGTGTGTCAGTGGAAATATGTCAGAGGCTTTTAAAGGTTTCAGGTTGGAGATATGGCACACACTCAAAAAAAACCTACAACAGTTCTGTATCCATACAACTGTGGACAAATGTGCATTTTTGTTGAGAAGACATTACAGTATTATTACGAAACCAAACATTAATGTTAAAATCCTCAGCTGGAACACTTCTAATGTAACGCCTCTTTGCTGAATGTTTCTCACTACAAGATAGTACAAGATCACATGATGCAGCACAAGATCTGAAAGACTGTGAAGCAGTGTGTGTTTGGAAATGTTCAGGCTTGTTGATTTGCATTTCTTACATTTTATTGTTGAAAGTACTTCTAATCAGCTTGTTGCATGAAATGACCACAACGGGGTTTGTGTCAACTAAACAGAGCAGCTGATAGCTGCTGTATTTATGATGCAGATAGAAGTAGTATCAGTCTTAGTTGAGCAATTCTCAGGAAGACACCAAATAAGTATATTTCCTATTGAAAGGAGAGGGCAATTTTATTTGTAAAGTGCATTTCATATAAAAAAAGATAAAAGAATACAGTAAAAACTTGTGTATTTCAATGCACACAGGAAATAAAATCAATTAAGCCACATTAAATCATCATGTCAAACCATTGCTTTAAGTAATTAATTCATAAACCCATAGTAAGAATGATTACATTTTTGTGAGGGTCGTTATAGTCAGGACCAGAACTCCCTGTTCAGGAAGCTCTCTGGCCTTCCACAAGCCTCCATGGAAAGGCTGAAACAGGTAGAGCCTGACCGTCTACCTGTCTACATGGAAAGGCTAAGGCACGGCATAGAGACACACAGCATGAAAGAGCAGGAGCTGGGGTGTTGGTGGGCTGCAAAGTGGCCTGCAGAGGAGGCCGGATGTGTAGGCTATTCAACGCAGCTGCTCAGGATTAGCTGAGCCGTTAGCTGATGAGGGCCTGGTTTTCAGATCAGCTGACTTAGCTGAGATTCTGAGCTGAGCTTGACTAACTAACTTTGCTGATCAACCTTTTGGCTCTGCAGCTCATACATACAGCACATATAGTCGCAGTTCTTCAGTGACAGAAATGGACATAGCAATAGCAAATGGGACCAGGTAGTGCTGCCAGAGAATGATAACATAACTTAGTGTGCACCCCATAATGAGCTGATCTCCTCCGTGCTCTATACAGATCAATAAGGAGTGTGTACGAGGTCTGTGGGCCGGCCAGCAACAAGAGTTGGTGTTTTTACGGAACCGAAACCCGGAACGTGGAAGCATTCAGAACTCAAAGCAAGCACTGAGGAACATGGTCAACTCTTCCTGCGATCAGCCGCTGGGCTACCCCATGTAGGTGTCAATCACATCACAGGGCTTGCATTTAAAGCTGCGTCAATGAAAATGTTTATTAATATTTTAATTTACTTTTACTTTGCCTAAATGTGAGTTTCCATTGTTGCTGATATTGACTTTTTTGTTTTTAAGGTATGTGTCACCTCTTACAACGTCATACGCAGGAACACACCATACGCTTCGCAGTATCGGAGGAGGGGCTTTAAGCCTGGATGTCATTCGCTCCTGGCTATGCTCTAAGTGGTTACGGTTAGTTGAGAATAAATAATGACTTATTTCTGCTTTTTCTAAAAACCTGCATTAATTTGAAACACCCGTCAGGAGTGTTGTCAGTTGTTATCATTTCATTCTGAGTAAACTCACCGATACAATTAACATTCTTCTCTATAAACAAGTAAAGATGGAATAACCATCAGTGTGATCAATCAGAGGCTTAGTTTGGTTCAGGTGACATTATTGAGAGCACACCTTTTCGGAGGCTGTGTGTCATCAGTATTAGCAGACAATAATTGCTCTGATGTACCAGAATTCACATTAGACTATGACACTGCTGTACTCTCATGTATCATTATCTTACAACGTAATAATTGTCCATCTTTTCCACAATCGTTAGTTCAGCTGAGAAAAACTAGGAAAAAAAAAAAGTTTCTTTGAGCTGCTGAAGAGCTACGTGAGGGGTAAGAGGATGGAGACAAACAAAAACGTTAACTTCATAAAATTCACTTACTCTGGTGGTTGTATTTGGTGTAAATCCCAGCGGATAATGTGCACACTGCAGCGTAACACTGAGTGAGAGATGCTCTGTGGATTTGCAGATATTGACTGAGTGGAACTCGGCACAGAGGAGAGACTGCTGATTTAATGTACACTTAAATACACGTACACAGGCAGCTGGAGGACACACGAAAGAGAAAGCGTCTCCACATCCTTCCCTCACTCCCTACTCTCCCTCTGTCCCTCTGTTTACCTTCAGCATATCTTATTATATAGACTCTGCATTAAACCCTGCCGGTCAGCTAATGGGTGTTTATGTACGCGTGCCTTTCATATTGTGTGTTAGTGTTTTCTAAAGATTTTTAGGTGGCTGAGTTGTATTCCAGATTAGATTAGGGTTTAATCCTGTTCCATCTGCCTCGAGTTGTCTTAATTTCGCTAAGTAGTCAAGGAGCCAAAAGATTGGCCTTGCCTCGTCAGCCAGAACACACTTAACTAATTTAGGAGGAAGACTGCAGCACAGTGTCACATATGCTAGCACAGTTACATAATATCTCCCTCCGAGAGTGTGTGTGTGTGTGTGTGTGTGTGTGTGTGCGTGCGTGTGTGAGTGTGCATGTTTAACCAGCTGAAATAGTCAAGCCTTGATAAATCTTGTAAAGCCCTTGCCAGTTTGCCTTCCTCGTACTGAAGTGGACATAAAAAAGAAAGCTGTTTTGTGTATATATGTTCTGCAGGGTGCGTAAGGACAATTTGACAAGCTGTAACAGCGGCATGAACATGGAGGATGTGGACTGCGGTGCCGGTGGCTCGTCCTCGCTGAGCCACAACCGGCCGTCGTCCGTCACGTCCAACAGCCTGAGCCTCTACCAGCACAGAGCGAGGGCGACGCACAGCCACAGACGCCACAACGCAGGTACACCACGACACACACACGACTGTCCTCGTGGAAAATCATCTGTCACTACACTGATGACGTAATCCTAAACAATACCTCCAAAATAACGCTGATGGAATGTAGCGAAGTACATTTAGTGAAGCGCTCTACTTAAGTACAACTTTGAGTTACTATTACTTGATGGAAGTGTTTCCATTTTGTCCTACCATATACTTCAATTCCATTTACTTACTAACTGTAGTTACCTTGCAGATTGCATGCAACTGCAGACTCAAAGCATTGCATTTTTAAATTAATTAATTTTATGGGCTATCATTTAAGAAAAAAAAAGCCCTGATTTTCATAAACAGAAAAAAGCAGAATAATTGATCTGATAATTTGTCAATACGATAAGCTTTTTGGATGACTTACTTTTACCAAAGTCTATTTCAACATGTTATCTGCTTTTACTCAAGCATGGTGCTTTTTGCAACATGATAGAATAAACTATTTCACATGTGCACGTTTGCATGGGTTCGCATGATGTGAGAGGTAAACATAGCTATACACATAATTGGTTGACAGCTTTACTAGTATGTTTTAAGTTTTGTTTGGCTACAATCTCATGCACAAGTTCTTCTGTAAAATAAGTGTCACCACTTTGTCAACAAAGGACACTATAAAGGATATTACTCCGGGTGCTTGGGAATACTTTATTATTTTATGCTTGCAGTAGATGCTGTCAATTACAAACAGCAAACATTACTTATTTTTATTTCAGTACCCTTAAACTGAAGTTAGACAACAATCTGAAACATGTGGGTTTCAGCTTCAACACAAGCAAAAACAAAAAATATACATACATGATTTTCT
>KV751325.1:6383563-6474432 GCA_001698575.1 Mola mola
GTATATTTGTATGTTTGCATTCGTGGGTATTTCCGCAGCCAGGAGAGAGTACCGCAGTCGCTCAGTTCAGCCTCAGAGTCAGCATCCCCCCGCCAGCAGCCAGTCGGGGCCCATTCTAGACTCAGGCTCCACCCATGGGCTTGTCCAGCGTCTGTCCAACAGTCAGCTGTCCTTTAACACGTCCATAGCCTCTATTTTCTCACAGGTATACACATACACACACAGCAGCCCTCAGTTGTAAGGAGAGAGTACCGCAGTCGCTCAGTTCAGCCTCAGAGTCAGCATCCCCCCGCCAGCAGCCAGTCGGGGCCCATTCTAGACTCAGGCTCCACCCATGGGCTTGTCCAGCGTCTGTCCAACAGTCAGCTGTCCTTTAACACGTCCATAGCCTCTATTTTCTCACAGGTATACACATACACACACAGCAGCCCTCAGTTGTAACTGCAGTATTTGCAGCAATAAGAGGACCTTTGTCTTTCCTCAGGTCCCCCGTCTCTCAGGAGCCAGTGGGATCAACTCACAGCTGCAGGCAGCACAGCATCAGCAGCGCTCCAGCCAGGTACGAGCTTGTTAGACCAAAACATACTGTACGTACACTCTCTCTGGTGGACAGCACAGCTGGCAGATGAACATCTCAACACTGACCAGTTTAAGAAAACTGGCATTTTCTGTCATATTTAGTAAATTACTGTTTTAAAACAAAAATGATGATCAGGCCGAGTCAGAATGGTCACAGTCGCACAATGATCATAATTAGGGCTTCAAGCACAGCTGATGGTAACACACAACATAGTTTAATTCAGAAAGTATGTGTATGATACAAGGAATTTGACTATAATTCAGCATAGCACCCAGTATATTTACATTAAAAAGACATATGCTACATTTGGATGTGGACAATGAAGCTGTAAGATTTGAACTGTAAGTCAAAGAGGTGCACACACAAATCAAATAGACAATATGTATATTATATACAATACTTTACATCTCTTACACTGATTCACAGGTTGGACACCACTAAGTCACAAAACTGTTAAAAAGATGTTTCTTTGCAGATGGCTTTATATGACTTTACATGCCTTATATGAGTGAAATAGTGCTGTGAAATCAGTGAAACACGCCCACAGCATCACTAGACATTACTAGCCTTTATACGAGCTGGAAGGTGACAGCAAATCAGAGAGATTCTTACATGGCTAATTTTTTTACTCATTTTCACCACATGGCCCCCCCCAAGTGTCACTTTAAAGTTAAATGGAGAGGCCTACAGGAGACGTATAAGGATTTAGTTAACAGAATAGCTAATAGGATAAGAAATGCAGCCTGCAAATGGAAAAAAATATTACACAGGTAAATACCTGATTAAAATCCATCTTAGTTCCACTTGTGAATCCTTTATTTTATGTCTCTCATAAAACTGTTTAATTTCACATTTTAATGATGAACTCATTAATGTGCTTTTAATGTTATATTTATTGATTTTTTAAAAAGTAATTTGTAAATATATTTGTAATATAAACTATATCTTGATGTAATAATCTCTCATTTATAAATTCTTTTTATTACCCATTAAAACATAAAATAGTTAATTAGTTTGTAATGACATCATAGATGAATAAACTCAAGTGTGAAAATGTTTATTAATTCTCATTTTTGTTTTCGAATGAGCTATTTATTAAGGAAATCCTTTGATTTTACTCCTGTGACACTTGTGGTCCTCCTTATCACGCACTTCTTTTTATCAGAAAACAGTGATTTCCTCTGAGTATTTTTTTAGTAATGCATCTCTATGATTGTGTCTAAAGCATTTAAAGCAAATACAGACAATATTACATGTGTTTCCAAGTAGCCAAATCTGTTTCATAAGCAACTTGTAGTGACTATATCATGAGCATTATGCTAAAATGAGTGAGAGGAGCTTATAAAGTCTTTCAATGAATTGCCACATTTGTTACAGTATTACAAGATTCAAATTTGTATATTAAAATTGTGTTATGTTTAGCAGTAAAATCCCTGTTTAATGTACATAACTTAATACAATAACTGTATTTTCTCCTCCTGTGGCATCTTCTCCCAGGTCTCCTCATCGTCCTCTACTCTCAGCCTGCTGTTTGGGAAGCGCAGTTTCTCCAGCGGACTGGTCATCTCTGGGCTGTCTGCTGCCGAGGGGGGCAACACAACCGACACGCAGTCCTCGTCCAGCGTCAACATCGCTATGGGGCCCTCACACAGGTCCAGCAGCAGAGCCACGCAGGTAGGAAATAAATCAGCAGATGAACGTTAAAACTTATACACAGTGCCGTGTGGAGGATCTCAGCACTTCTCTTATCCCCCAACGAAACTATGATTCGTACTTCATGGAGACAATGATTTCATTTGATTTCATTTCATAAAGAATCCTGAGGGTTTTCCATAAAAGACATGTTGGCATATAAGCAAGAGTTGAGAGTGAGGTATTTTTTTTTATACATGTAAAGCTAATAGCTTAATATTCAATGCTGAACCACCAGTTGTGCTTCAAGAAGAGATGTGAGCGTTGATCTTCTTACAACTGGTGGTTCAGCGTTTAACATTCCAAACAAACAATATATAAGGTGCTATTAATTGAGCTTTAGATGATATGCCACATTTAGTCACATCTAGGAGTTTGCCCCCCTGCTTCTTATCTAATCACCATCCTTTCCCTGTCAAAGAACTATATTTTGGATACAGCATGTTGCCATGCTGAGGCTCAAAGTCAACGCTGCATCCAAAGTGGGTGTTGCATGTACTCAAAGCAGCTTTCGGGATTTAACACCAAGACAAATATTCACATTTGTAAAAATAAAATAAAACATAAGTAAATAAATAAAAAAATACAACAAACCACAGACTGTACTTGCTTCTCTCTTAATTTGATGTGGGATGTCAAATCATTTAAGCAAATTTTAGGTTTTAATAAAAAAATACTGCTCTAATGCACCTCCTCTCTCTTCCTTCTCAGTGGACATCAGAGCCATATGAGAGTGTAGACGGCACCATCACCGCCAAAGACGGTGTACAGTCTGCTGACCTAGGCTGTAACCAGAGATTAGACAAAATCCAGGACCAAGACTCAGCATCTGCCTCAACGGCTCCAGGGGCGGCAGACCAAAAGACTGTCTAAGAACATAAAAAATGCCCATACGACGTTATGAAAAGTTACAAACAACACACACACACACACACACACCCATACAGATGATTGTATGAGAGAGCACCCATGCACACCGACCTGCCTCCTCTCCTGTCCTCATGTGGCGTCACTCAGTTGTCTGAATTTAAACAAGTCTGAAAACATGATCTTGGAACTGGTTGATGAAATAAAAATGTTTTAATAAAGGCTGCCTCTTTGTGCGTCTGGTCTTGTTTGTAGTGAAATTTTGTTTAAAGAGCGCCTCTTATGAATATCAAGTTTTTGAACTTGTCAACATGTCCTTATGTTTTTTATGTTGTACAATAGACATCATGACTGAAATGAGCAGGCATGGCTGAAATCCTCACCATGGCTTGAGGATTTCAGCCTCAGTTTGCAATTCACCAAGGACAGTCTCCAAAAAGCTGATTCAAACAGCCTGGGTTTCCTACATTAAAAACTAAGACTTAGGTGGGTAGGGCCTAGTGTTGTAGAAAACAAAACTTACCATTGCATAAACTCGTACGTGACCTTGTAGAAGAAACTCTTTAAGCTCTCTCCTTTGGAATCTGTCTGGTTCACACATGTATGGCTTAACTACTCCAATATTAGAATCACTGTGCAGTGTATAGTAGACTAGTTTAAAAGTCAGAGGATGACGGAGCAGGTAAGCTCCAGCTCACTCCAACTGTAGGCAAGGGCCGGAGAAATTAGTAAAGTTGGCCTGGGCAAAAGTAGCACGGTAATAGATCCCCACAACTTAAAGAAGGCAAAAGTGTAGAATTATGTCCAAAACATTTTTTTTTCTCAGAAAAAAAAAAGCAATTTGAAACACTTTTAAGGGTCTAATCAAGGGCCGGAGCAGGATTTTAAAATTGAGTGCTATTATGGGAGGTATCTGTTGGCCATATTGTTACTTTGATTTGTGGACAGGTTTTCGGTTCAATCAGGCCCCACCAGAAGAAATGTCACTTGTGGTTTTGCCAATTTTCTCAAGAGTGCAAAACATCCACATTTCCTATTTTGTTCAGACATTTTTGACCATTTCCATTCCAACTGAATTGAAAAACATATTTTAACCAGTTTAGATAGCATCCTCCATCATACTGTCGCCTAGCGAACAATAAATGGGGGGGAAATGACAAAAAAACACATTTTTTTTTAATTTTTACATTAAAATCCAACATTGATTTCCTCTGGTAAAAATTACAGCACCAGGTCCAAACGAATTTCAACCAATAATGTCATGGCATCCAGCTGACTTCAACGTTTAGCAGAGTTCAGACTATGACCATTGCTGTAGTTACCAAGCTGTTATAGTAAGATAAACGTCACAACACGGCAGTTATATACTTTAAATTGTCCTGTTTCATTTCAAACTAGAAGCACTGAGCAGAGGGCAAACTTTGCCGAGACCCAACGGCCCCCCTTTAATTGAAATTGCTGCATCTGCCCCTTTATCCAGGTCTGCCTCAGCCCATTCCCCATCCTTCCCCCACAGACGAATATGACCAAAAACAGAACCTCTTTGGCTAATGTTAAAAAGAAACCCCTCCAGCAGTTTCTGGATTATTCAAAATATGTTTATGCTTTCAAGTGTTTTTATTGATATTTACAGCATGATATTGTGTGAGGTCAGCACGCTGATGTACTAATGCCTGTCAAGAAATTAGAACATCGTGGAAAGGTTCTTTTAACTGTTAGTTAATTCAAACATTCTCTATTTATTACACATGAAATAAAAAAAAAAAATTCAAGACATTTTTGTTTTAATTTTGATAATTATGCCTTATTACAGTAAAACATTCTAATATTTTGAGCTGGTTGATTTCAAGTTGTCGGCCATAATTATCAAAATTAATATAGTAAAATACTTGGAACATTTTAGTTTACATGTAATTAGTCTACAATTTCTTAAATAACATCGAAAATCACCATATTCAAATTCTTTGAGCTGCACCAGTACAAAAAATGATTACGTTTACATTGATTACCAACATATTTTAACATGCTAATTAGACAAAGTCCATGAGCTTGATAGGGAGGTCATTTGTTTTTCAGATGAAATTTGGAGCTGACAGTAGCGTAACCAGAAGTGTAGGCTTGGTACAATTGTTACTGAGGAGGAGCATGAATGTGGCAACCAAATACAATTTCAGTGAAACCAATATTTGTCCTGTTACATTACGCTGAAATGTAACAAACTCAGTAGAGGAAAAGTCAAAATCAGTTTGCCTTCATATCAAACATGTACCAATAGATTGAGAGATAAAGTGACATTTTATGGCGTTATATTTGTGCCACAATCCTGAGCAAGCAGTGAGGGATTTTGAGCCGGCAATATATACAATTTGCAAGTGTGCAAATTATATTTTGAATAGGAATTTAATTTGAATAAGCGGAAGTTTATTTTTTGCTCCATGAATGGATGTAAGTATAACGATTCCAACTTATTTTTCTCACATACGCTCTTACAAACTCCCGCTTTGTGCACCTAGAGTCAGCTACTCACGAGCTCAGACTGTCTCCCTCGTGCAATCAACCTCCTCATTCTGCACACTGAACTTTGTCTGCTTCACTCGGTCGACCTGGCACAGAGTTACATTGTGACAAAAAAATCAACCAATCAGAGACACACGGAGGTCAAATTTTGATTGGCTGTTTCATGTCCATTAACAACGCTTCCATTAGGAGACGACCTAGAGGGGAGTCTTGAATTTCCACATGATTATGACTTACTTGATGGTGTGGTGTAGTATATATAATTTGTGCACTTGCCAAATGAATGTATTGAGTGCTCAAAATCCCCCACTGCTTGCTCAGGATTGTGCCACAAATATAACGGCATTTTTGTACGACTGCAGGAGTCATGGAAGCATCAAAGTCAGGTTATCATTTTGGAGACATGAATAAAGGGTGGAAACATTTTTATTTGTAGTCAAGAAGAGAAAGTTGTACAGGAAGGATGTATCTCCCATTCCAGTCCATGAAAGACACAACCACAGTTGAGAAAAATCTATTAAGTATTTATTGTAAGTTGTTACATTTAGATTTCTTTCTCTAGCAGCACTATTTAAATTACAGTTACCATATTAGAGTTTTCTCGTAATGCAAAATGTCAATGTGTAAACAAAGACAGAGACTCAACTGTAGATAAAAATGTACCACAACCAAGCCAAACGCAGTTGACATGATGGTAACTTACATTAAAAGCTAATGAACAAGAGTTTTTGTATCTCATCAGATAAAACAGAAGACAAAACAATGACTCAAATAAACCTGCTGTTAAAATAAATTACAACAGTACAAAACAAATTCATAATGGTGAACAGCCCTATTTTTTTGATAGTTACAATTTCGGTCGGATCCGACACGGTTGTTTGTAATCCACATCAGTCACACTTCAGAGAGTTCAGTGATTGTTGACAAAGTCTGCGGGTCTGCTGTTACATGTCTGCCGAGTGAATGATTCAGAGGGATGACACAGACTCATCACAGCAACAACGAGCAAAGCAACTCACAGGATGCTCACATTTTGAGTCAGACAGCTTGTTATTTTATACCAAGCAAAAGGTGGGCGAGAAAATGATGTTGGCAAATTTTATACTACACTTCAGCTGCACTGACCACTGCAGGCAATGCTAATTAAATTATGATCTTCATTCTTTTTGAAATTTTGCATAACTGACTTTTGAAGGACAAGCGTGACATGTTGTAGGTATACTTACTCGCTTGCGGAGAGTTAGTTGAGAGGACATGATATTGGAGCCAGCAACCATTTGGCAAAACAATTTCTTAGGCTTTCCTCAAATAACTGATATAACTTACATAAAATATAATATTGCTCTCACATTTTGTTTTCGTAAAAAAAAAGGACAGATCCAGCAATTTCAGTCTTAGCTGGTTAAACTGCTGCCTGTAGCTTAATATTTAGCACACAGTGTGACGGTCTCAATTAACTCTCAGCAAGAAATGTGAATACATTAAGTGTATTTCCCCAAAATGTCAAATTTTATTTTCGATTTTTAACAAATCTCCACACCATCACAATTTCAACTACACTTAGCTTTCACAGCTACTGTGAATTCATTCATTTACCACGTCCACTTTTTGAGAAAAAAAATCCACATTTTCTAGACTAGACCTTGGTATGATTTTTTTTATTTTTATGTTGATTCTACTTGGTCAAAACTGCACATTTCTATCATGCAAAGAAATGCCAATATAAATAACGTGTCACGATGTTCTAATCCCTAACACTCAGTGCTGTTGAAGTTACATCCCTGTAAGATGAGGCTGGACATGTCTAGCGCCTCCTTTGCAACTCAGTGCACATACTGTAGGCAGAGGATGTGGATCAAGCATCGATGGTGATTTTCAATTGGCACCTTAGGCAGCACGACCCTGACGGTAAGGGACACAGTGCTCTGAGACACCTCAATCGCCGCACAGTCTCTTGAACTCAACAGCTCACTCTTACCGGCTACTGTTTCAGGCTCAGCCGTCATTTAACAGTGTATGTATTTTAAGTTCGAAAACTTGCAGTATGGGACAAGACAGGTCCCGCAAAAGGAGCCACAATGCCCTTCAGTGACCACAAGGGTAAAATTTAATCCGCCAAAAGTTAAACAGTCAAGATTTACTTGTTTTGTCATTAGTCGCAACCAATGCCAAAGAGTGGGCTTGAGTAAGACCACAGCCCTTGCACTGTCCTGGTAAAATTGCTTCAAAAAGCATGCACATGGAAGTAAGCGACCATTGTCTATATTTGTTAAAATAAAGGCGGCCATTTAGTCATTCAGGCATTTCAAAAGACACTCAAATGAAATTATTAACCCATAGTCATCAATATCGAAACATATACTAGAAGAAAAATATGGACCTCTCAAAAGAGTGTCTGATATCTTTTATTGTCTGCATACTGCAGTACTTGAATACATACTCATACAGTATCATTTATAACAGATAACTGAATTATTTCATTTATTTAGCAAAAAGCATGCTGAATAGAAAAAAAGTCACTTTGTCTTATTCACCTAGAGTGACAAATAAATTATTTTGATTTATTATCACCTGCGGTTCATATCCGTACGACTGTGTCTATCTACAAAGGCATGACACAAACCAAGAGGCTTAGGCATCGAAATCAATAAAGAGGAAAGTGATTGCCTAAAACTGTTGGAAACCAACTTCAGCCAGCACCTGCACAAACATTATCTCTTTTCTAAAGTAGAGCTAACATCTCTAGAAGAGACACTATGAGGGCGTATATCGTGTGGGAGCGACGGACATTGGTGGGATTTTTGCTCTGACTACTGCTAATAGTGTTGCAGGTGTGATTTTACATGGACGGAGATAGAGACAGAAACAGAAAGAGATCTTGAGGTCTGTTGTGAAGCACAAATAGGCAAAATTCAACTGAGGAAAACACAAAGCAAGTTTCAAACATCTTAGTCAATAACATGTCTTCCTTCAGCCATGATGTATTGTGGGGAAAGAAAGTCCACCCTCCTCATTCTCATTTCTAAATTTTCTGTATGAACAAAAACAAAGTTAAATTATTCAACTGCTTATATGTTCTGCATCAACGCTACTGTCTTAACACAGTGATAATCTGACTGGATGCAGCTACAAAAAGAATAGAAAAATACGTTTGTTTGCTGATAATGTGGTGTTGTACTCGTGTAGTTATAAACTCAGAACAGCTGTGCAGAGCCCACTTGCAAACAACAAGATAACAAAAATGTTATGTATTTCATGGCAGGCTGCATTTTTATTTGATGAATGAGAGACTGGTCATAAAATGGGCAGCGCACATCTCATAGGCAGTTACCTTTAAATAACTCAGCTAGTTTACAGGTTTGCTTCAGGTCATCCCTTCAAAGTGAGACTATGGAACCTTTGGATTAAGAGACAATACTGTCAGTCTTTTGCAAGTAAAAATTCATGAGCAGACTGAATATTCAACTTTGCTCAGCTCAGTATATTTGTTATGATTTTGGCTTTGCAGCCATACTTGCTTGCAGTTGCTAATCATTGCTTGCAGTTGCTAATCATGTCTTGTGCTACTTACACATTGCCCTTATTCATCACAAGTCAATTGTGGCAACAGACTTTTATAGCAAAAGTTACATAGTCTTGCTTTCAAAAATTGACATTGCAATTGAAATTCCTGTGAGGCCCTTCTTCAACTCACAGGTGGTAACAGTGTTTTTTATATAAACACACGGTGTGGTTGCGCAATAAAGTTTCTTCTTGTCAGTTAGGTAATACTGCACAGAATCAACTACTTGGGATGTAGCCCGAGAAATAAGAATTTTTGTTTTGGTTTTTTTTAATCGTTCAGTTGAATTCCAGTCATCTATATCATCTTACCAAGACTCCAGCACACAGCCACATAATGTCAGACAACACCACATTTATTTTTTTTCAGCAAGGATTCTTTTTTATCATCACAAAGGCATATACTATTTTCTCTGTATGTCACGTGTTTTCATATAGATGTATGTATATAATATGTATATATAAAAAACAAAAATAAGCAAACATTTTTTGCTGAATAAGATTGAACAATATCAGCAAGGGCAATGTAAACCATGGACCATCTAAAACAGGTGAAAGGCGCAGTAGTTCGCCCTTCCTCTACTCACCCACAGTAACAGATTTGCATAGGCAAAAATGGGATTAGCCCTTAAAACAGTGGATTCCTGAATTCATTACAGAGATGCAAAAATCTAGTTCAGCTCAACACAATTAAAAACAAACATACATACAAACAAAAATAATGTCTACTAGGCCAAGCTCTCTTTAAAACCCCTCTAGTACATAAGCTTTTTTTTTCTGTGCATGTTTTTGTTTACAGTGTTAGGCTTCAAGTAGATCTAAAAACAACTTGTACATTGACAGCTAGATGTGAAATAAATTAACCAACATGAGAGGTAGTGAAAAGCCTACAAAGACATTTGTATGTTTTTTTTTCATATATATTTACATATATATGGAAAAACTGAACGTGTCAGTAAGGCCAGAGCTTCGCAAACCTCCTCCACCCTATCAAAACACATTTCTTGTTTACAGTCAATAAATCCGCAGCTACTTTCATAAACCCACTCACTTATACCTATGGAAATTTAAAAACAAAAATCTAGACTCAGCAATGATACTACATCATTTCACAAATCATCGTCATCGTCATCGCTAGTAAAATCCACATTGGAAAATGCACTTATTAAAAATAAACAACTTTGTACTTCACCCCGCTGTGTAAAAGCAACAATAAATTAAGAGGAAAATGTAGCAGAACGGTTGAGTTTCTGCAACTCGTGTCTTTGTAAAACACGGTTACCTGGGTTGTTTGCGCCGCACGGTAAACCCTGTGACACACTAATGGAGTGGGCACAGGGTAGAGTCTCTTGCCAGCCTTAAGCCTGCTGGCATCTCTGCTCGCACTGTGATCAGTGAGCTACCTACTGTTCAGAGTATTAAATAAGGTCTTGCAATCTATTGCAAATTCTAAATGTAAACTTGGTTTAATTGCACCATGACTTCATTATCTGGTTCTTGGTAAAACATTCTTGTGTTAACTACTGTATAACCTCAGCAACAAGGAAACAGAGCTGTGCTATGCAGAACAGGGATCTGTCTGCAAGAGAGCTTTGTGAGTGACAGGCATTCTTCTTTGTCATCTTCTACTGAGTCAAAAAGTTATAGAGTTGTCCAAATACAATATCTAAAATGCTTAGGTTTCGTGAATATGAAAACTGCTCTAAGGAGTCTGTGTGAAAACTGATCCTTCACTATTAGAAATGGATAATAACTTTGTATTCCTCTGCTTCCGATCAGCAGAGCTCATGCATGCACAGCTCTTCATCAAAGCAGCTAAGCAATGTCAATCAAGTCTTTAAGGGTCTAAAAGTAGTCTACATGTGAGTACTGTATTGCCATGGGTTAAATATACAGTGCAGTCTCAACAGGAAACGTTGTGAAAATGTTGAGTGATCATTGGTTTTGCTTCCTTTACTTTAGTGTCAGTTTTACTGTATAAATAATCCTTCACGACAGCAAGCTGTTGAAGTAGTATGTGACTTGAACTTTTAACATTGCAGGTCCAGAGGACAACTAAAAATCTCCATGATTCTAAGGACTGTTTTGCATTTAGGCTCTTGCAGAGGATTTTAAAAGACAATTATCTGCTTTCTAATTTGGGGAAAAAATCCTGAAAGGTGTTGTGTTTGTTTTTTGTTTTTATTTAAACGACATAACCAGTTTGAAACCACTCTAACATAGTTGGACACTTAGCTCCGACCTTATTTATCACAATCTGCACCCAATTGCACTTAAATAGTCTGCTAGACTTCCTGAAATGTCAATACATGAATTCAATTTAGGCCAAACTTGGCACAAAAAACATTATGAGGTGGTTCTCTGTAAATACCTATATTTATCTTTGAAGAGTAGCATTGTTTACTAACCTCCAAAATAAGCTATTCGTCATGTGATAAAAGCAATATATTTGGAGGCCCAGTTAATTTGAAAAAAAGAGATATATAATGCACTCATGCTCTTTCTACTGCACATCCACAGGCCAGGAAAATAGTTCTGTTCAAATGTTTACATCATTAAAATAACAAAATGTCCTCCCTAGTGGGACATTTGGCAACCCCAGGCCCCAATTTTTTTTTTTTTCTTTTTTCTTCTAAGTGTGTAACTGTTTCATACATGTACACACATAGCCATTATCATTGCATGCAGTCAAAGTCAGATTAGAACAAACCAGAGTGTGTGAGGGCTGGCAGTTGGCTGGACGATTAGCATGGCTAGCACAAGCATGCTAAGTGCCTGCTGCCAGCATGCAGCTAGAACCAGGTTAGCCTCTTCAAATGGGCTAGCTGGTAGCTTGACTGATGTCCAACATCCTCAACGGGCCGCTACTGTGGCATTTTAGCATTATTAAACCAACCCCCTTCTCTAGCTCAGGTAAAAACAAACAAACAAACAAACAAAAAAAGTGTCTTAAATGGGCAGTAGCTAATCAATGGACCACCAACTCCCCCAGCTTCATCTGCTGGAGTGAGAGACATGCACTGAAAGGACTGTGACTGCACAGCCTGGTTAGTCACAGCTGGTGTCTCTTCACAGCCTCTTTGACATTGTGTTGGGCACCCAGGCTACTAATCTGCACAACCCACCTCAGGGACTGTCATGCTCTAACACCATCTAAAGCTTTACTGACAGAGGCCAGGGCCAAGATCCCTTTCGGTTGCAATGGTACCACTGCATCTGCTTCTTCTCTCCAAGTGGAACCAGCCGTATTCATCAATCAATACTTTTGATTGATGAATTAACAAGGTTAACAAGTTTTTTTTCTGCTCAAGAATTTCAAGATGACTATATCGAGTCAATGTGGCCTTGTTTTTATTCACTTGGCGGCGTTTTCTTTCCTGCACTGGAGGGAGGAGGAGGAGGAAGGAGGTGGAAATAAAAAAAGATGTGACGAAGGGATCGTTGGACAGACCGTGGTTGTTTATGAGAGTAACTTGAGCAGCGCTACTGCTGCCTTTTTCTTATATGTAAAGGCATTGTGATTTTCTCAGTGAAGAAATTTTTTTTGTTTACAGTTTATGAGTAGTAATACATGTAGCTGCCCAACCACAATTCTAGCCCTTACTTCTCCCAGTTAAAGAATCCTAAAGAAGGAAAGTGCTTGGAAAGTACAGATGGGTGGACAAATGGATGGATAAACAAGGACGGATGGATAAGAAGGTGCTGCTGCCTTTGCTGCAGAGGCCATCAATCGCCTCAACACAAAAACTGCAGTAAACTTTAAATCGGCAGAAGTGTATCTTTCCCTTGACTGAACATAGACAGCCAGACAGAGTGACAGCTCCCCTGTCATGACAGTATTTAAAAAAAACAAAAAACAGTTGCAGTCCGCGGCTTACATGGTCAGCTACTTTAGAGAGAGAGTTATATGCAAAGCCAGTACTTCTACTGGTGAAACGGGCATAGAGGCCCCAAATCCCACTGACAACTAAGATTTATGATTAGACAGCGAAGAAGTAAAAACAAAGTCAAACACATCCAACGAACAAAGAAATGAAAAAAGAATGAGTACAGTTACAGAATATTAACCCCTTAACGCCGATCGTCCAGAATTCGCATCATAAACGCTTGCTTTCGGACTGCAGCCGAAATAGCATCAGCTTAAAAGCAAAAACACAATTCATTAATTTTTGTATATAATTGTAAATAAATTCAGGCGTCAAGGGATAAACGTGAGGGTAGAATGTATGAGGTCTAAATATTACAGTACAAGAACAGTTGGCTTGTCTATTTCGTCTCTCTATCCGTTCCTCTCCCCCCCGCCTGAGGAGTTCCGGTCCATAGTTAACCAACAGCTGGCCGTCAAGGTTGGCCACTTCAACCAATAGCCGTGGGTTTGGCCAGTCAACCATAACAAACAAATTTGCTAGCAAAACAATCACTGGCCAACATTTATGGTCGTAAACTGACCAATAACCAACCAGCAAAGGCCGACCTGGCTCCAGTGGAGAACTGGATATAAATTGCTTAAAAAATATAAATAGAAAACAACCAGCTATCTCGGATGTCATTCAGTCTTTTCAATCAAAAAAAAGGGAGAGATTTTCCAAACCCGACTCCTGGCACCATAGTAGTATTTGAAGTTAAAGTAGTAGTCTCGTTGGCATTTGATGGTGATGAGGGACTGTGGAGGGGTCTAGGTGTCGAGGCAGGCACGCCTCCTGTTGGCAAGGAGGTCTCTGTAAACAGAGGAGTTGAGGAAACGGGGGAAGGAGTCGCGGTGCATCAGGGTGTAGATCTGAAACTGGGCCTCCTCGTACATCAGGTTGCTGGGCTCTGCCAGAGTCTGGTTTATTCCTTCCCTGACCCGTGAGTCCAGACTCACCTGGGTTAAGAAAAAAAATATGGATTATAAACCACAGCAACTTTTTAAGGACTTTGCAGTGAGTCTAGAAAGTCACATTGACCCCTTTGAAAAGCTGAAACACATGCAGTTTCTCTCAATCAAAACAATTATAAAAAACAGAGCTATGTAAGATCATGGGAAATGTTGTCTTTTTTTTTTTTGAAGGTTAGAATTACATCAGTGTTTAATGATAAGCATGTTTTGACCGAAAAGGTAATTTACATTCCAAACAAATGGAACTATTAATTGCAATATAATATATGTCTGTCAAAGTATATGTGAAATATTTTAGATGAAAAAAATATATAAAATGTAAAAAAAAAAAAAAAAAAAAAAAAAAAAAAAAAAAAAAAAAAAAAAAAAAAAGCAATCCTTACAAATAGACTTGATATTTGTGATAATTATGTTTTATAATCCAACATTTCTACTGATGTTAGAATACACTAACAATTGATGCGGTTGGTGATAAAAAGGTTTAAAAGACAAATTGATTTTTGTTTGAGATAAGTCATCGAACATGGGAACTACATGAGTTTCCTGTTTGTTTTAAGCAGTACAAAAGTTGTAGCATGATGTGTGAGATTTTTGCCTGCACCTTATATGTTTTGCAATGGAACTACTGAACGGGGGCATATTGCAATGTTGACAATATATTGAGCAGCCTTATCATTTAAACTAGTAAAAACTCTAATTTCAACAGTTTCACTGTTCTGCACCAAGCTGTTGCTAATGTGAACGCAGCAAGTTTCTGCTTGTTTTTAGGTAGGAATTTCTTCACTGTTATTCGTTTGCAAAGGTTTAACCTGGACCTTGAATTACAGACAGAGGTGTTTTTGTCCTTAAAAAAAACTAACAAAAACCCCCCCCTGATAATTATAGCCAGTGAAAACACTGAATAAAGCAGTTTTATGTTAAAAATCAGTCTGTCCTTTATTAATCCTTCTCTGATAACTTAAAGGAGAACTTGCCCTATTTCCTGGCGTGTCAGGCTAAAAAATGTCACAAAAATATAATCTTTTTAAAATGAGTCCTGTTAAAGTTTGGTAACTGCACTGTTGATGTTGAGAAAGTCAAAACATAGGACATGAATCACATTTTATCAACGCTAACTATGCAATAAGAAATGTTACTGTAAGTATCTGGTAACATCTTTTTAACTCAATATTTGTAAAGCTACTGAATAAAACTAATGTTTGTATGGACTGTGTTTTTCCTACCATTTTGTACTTCATGTCACTGATGGCGTACCCCAGTCAGTCACTGAAGAGGCACTGTTTTCCATTATTTAGTGATGTTTACAAAATGATACGCACATTCATGTAGATTTTTTTTTTGTGTGGTTAAAGGCAGGGGGGAAAAAAGTGATTTACTTTTGACATTTTTGCTTTGTTTATGTGGCTCAGTTCTGCAGAATTACCAAAAGTTAAGTGGAGTGTTAGGCCTCTCTGGTCATAAAGTCCATCCACATCATCTGATGACTCAGCTGATTTTAAGCCAGCCCACATCAGCTGATTGCTCATCTGATCTCCCTTTTAAGCATCTGTTTTGCAAATTTCAAACAGGGTGCCCCATTTAGGCCATTTTAGCTGGCCTATGTCTGCTTCTTCTTTTCATACTGGATCTGACTAAATCAACATCGCCTCTGTTGACATTGAGACCGGCTCCGCTTCGTATGTCTAGCTGCACTTTTCTTAACCCCAGATTTCCCAAGTCAGTACTTGAGAGGGATGGGGAGTGTTCAGGCTTTCAGTGTGTGCAGGTGGAAGAGCAGGGAGGTCCCAAAACAGACTTTCGCAATATGTCAAACTTTTATAGCTATGTAAATGAAGTTTTCCTTCTCACTACAAAACTGCTGGTACCTCTTTGGGTGATAATATGGACACATAGTCTTCATATATGATCCTGGCTTTCTCATCCACCAGGGCAGAATTTTTCTCCTTTTTCAGATCTTCGCAGGCCAACCAGAAAAGCAGGTTGTCCTCGCTGTACTCCGATCGCAAGAACTCCCGGAACACCTCTCGACCCTCCAGTGTGCGCAGCATCAGCTCAAAGCTCCGTGACCACGACAGCACCTCCTCTAGACTGGGGTGTCTAACGAATGAAGACAGACGTGTGTGTGAAAAGGACAGAGTCTCATAAACACACAGTCATAGATGAAGGGCGATGGCTTGACTTACTGCTCTTCTGCCGCTTCGATACTGTCCATCTTGGTGCAGGTCTGTCGCTCACTCCTCTCAATCCTGTCTTCATTCCTGGTTTGGAGTAAAGAAATTAATAAAATAAAGGACTGTTTGAGTTTTCACTTGATGAGATTAATTCAAATATGACTGATATTCAGGGTTAAAACATTTGAAATTTGGCCACTTTTAATCACATATTTTGTTGTCGTTGTTGATGTGTGTTTGTATGTTAGGCTATGTAGACGAGACTGGAGGCTGCAACAATATAATGAATTAAATGGATTGTCGCTGATTCGGTTCCACCACGCAAAATACAAAAGTACGGATACTGGAATTATTTCACACTGCATGGTAGGCAGGTAAATCACAAAGCTAACCAGCAAATAAGTGGCAGCCAAGAGTACCATTTTTTTTCTTCATGAAAACATCTTTGTCATCTTTACATGTAATTAATTGCCTCATCTAGGTTGTGGGGATCTCCTGTATGTAAATGACATGCAGGAGTGGATGTATAACTGGAAAATCAGCTGTTATATTAAACAGTTGGAAGAGCCAGAAGCGTGTCAGAGTCATTATGTACGCAGAGATAGCCGTTTTAGCACTGTCATTCTCTTCATCCAATCTAAGATAAAGTTGAGCTAATCAAAAGTCAAGTGCATGGGCATGCATGTTGACGGTTTCTCAGTCTCCCTCTAAGATAAAGTTGAGCTAATCAAAAGTCAAGTGCATGGGCATGCATGTTGACGGTTCCTCTGTCTCCCCCCCCCCCAGTCATTGACTCTCATTAAAACTTCTGAAACTAACCAACCAACATTGTTAATCTCGAGGCTTCAAAACATGTGGTTCAGAAAGCAATAGGTGACATCACAGAGCATTTGTTTGGTTGTATTCAATTTCCCCATCGCAAGACTAATAAAGGAATATCTTATCACCAGAGAAGACACGGGTCCCATTTGGTTTATGAACAGCTGTACTGTACATGTTTGTTTTAAGGTAAATAATGTGCAGCTATTATAGGAAAAAAGATGGAATAAATATGGAATTTTTGCGAGCCTCAATATATCTTTTGTGAGAGAGGGAATTTCAGTCTGCTGCCTCAGTTTTGACAAGTCTTTTTGAAATTGGTCTCCTACCCTTGTAACACCTTACACAACCTGTCATGTTGAGCTGAAAAACCAGGGACACAACCTAAAAACCTTTTCATCCACAACTTCATAAACAATAAAGCTTCGTTCTACAAATGAAAATACTAGTTTGTTCATAGATGAGACATTCCTTCAAACCTGCAATTATCCATTCATAGATTTCTTTATTTATAATAGGCTGAATATCTTTGGGTTTTGTATTGTTGGTCTGACACAACAAGCAATCCGAGGGCTTCATCTTGGGCTTAAAGAAACATATTTTACAGACCAAGTGATTACTCGATTGATAGAAGAAATACAGGGCATGGAAATCAATAACGGAAACAATTCATGGCAGCTCTACCCCGGCATCTAGCTATTAAATTGAGAGCCATCTTCAACCTACAAAAATAATATAATCTATGTTACATGCTCCCGTATATATCTTAAAAAGGCAAACAATAAAGCTTCAGTTAAAGTTGTGGTGGAAACACTTGACAAGACACAGGCTGGCCTCTCTGTCTATCGTAGCTCAGTCACACTTGAAGAGTTCACAATGCAACACACACTAAACTGTCTATTTTTGTCCAACCATGGAGGATCTTTCCTTCCTCTTACACACTCTTGTCAAAGTCCCTATTGTGCAGCAGTAATGGGATAAGCTAGCCACAGGCCCCCGGCGAACTCACAATACAGCTAAATATAAGGGCTGTTCTTCACAGCTGTTTTGCATGTGATGTGTGGATGGAAATAGAAGGTACCCCAACTAGATAAGGGTCTTGTGTGAGGGCGGGTGAGGAGGGATTAAGAAGGTATTGGGGGAAAGGGGAGAAGGAAAATAACCTCAATGTAACAGTATGTTGTGACCCTTTGACTTCGCTACACCTCAATGTCTAAAAAATTCAGGCACTGGCAGCATTCAGCGGGTTACAACTGACTATAAACCTGTGCTGAAAAGGCTAACTACCCCCCAGCCTTAACACTAAAATAAATGAAACTGCAGACTGATTATCATTTTCCAGGCATAGTTTGGAGATCATTTCATTGAAAAGTACTGGCAGTGCGCTCACTACAGGCCCAGTCCACAAGCTGCCGTCACTTCAGATGAAGTGGTGTGAAAGAAGCAGCACATTCACCACTCACTGCCTGAAAACAATGTTTCATTCACTCCTCTCCCCCACCATGAGCGCAGCCACAGAGAGGCAATCAAAGGTAACACACAGCAGTTACTGACATTGGTGCCTTGCTCAGGGACAAGTCTATAATCTGGAAATGTTAGGACATGGGCACCATTTTTTTGGGTTGTTTGGGGTATGTGCTCCTTAAAATGTGTGTTTTTAATCAATTAATCAGCAATTTAAATAACTAATTGCTTGTTTTGCTTCTCAGTTTTAGGTTTAAGGTCAAAGAAAAACAGCAACTGAAACCACAAACTTCCTTCTAAGGTCTAAGTTAGCACTTACACAACTAGTTCACGGCTTAAGCTACAACAACGAACAACGTCAATGACCAACTGTTCATGTTTAAAACTGCACCTACTTAAAGTAAGGGCAAGGTTTTGAAACATGGCAATCTCCATTTTGTTTGTGTCTGACATCAGGTAAAACACATTACTGAGGTGCTGTGTCAGTCAATTTAGCTTCTATCAAGTTAATCTTAATAAATATCCTATGGTGTGTGATGCACCATTATTTTCAATTCCTGTAAGGTGAGCATGTTTTAGATTAAAGATCAGTTATTTGTGAAGGGTTATCATTTGAATTTTAGCAATTGTAATTCTGCTGTTCAATTCCAGTTCTAAATGATACTTGATTCCAATTTTTTGAGGGTCGGGGTAAAAAAAACAAAACCAGAAAAAAATAATGAAATCTTATCTTAGAAACCTTTCCACAAGTTGGCTCATATCCAATCATATTCACATTCACATCTGCTTTAATACAGTTTAAGGAACCTAACCTAAAAGTTACAGACACAGCGTAATTTGGTTGCTGTTATTAATTTTTATGTTTCAGTTGTGTTTTTTTCTTTGTTAACTAACACAGTAATACACCATGGTTTCTTTAGCTACTGGCTGACAGTACGGCGTGTGTGGTGAAACAAAGTAAGCGAGACAGTAAAGACGAAGCAGCTGGTAGCGGCTAGTTAGCAGTGATTTAAATTTCATTTAAGAAGCTAAATTGTCAATAAATGAAGCTTAAGCTTCTCCAGACCGAGGTGGAGACCGCTGTGTCACTGCTGCTGCTGCTGCTAAGAGTGAAGGAGTTGATCCTGAAGCACACCTCCCCTGTTCCCACACAGACACAGAGCAGCAAATAGATAACACGGATACTCAGTCTGCACACATCGCCGTATCCTCATTCTGTTGTTCATTTGTCCACCGCTAACATCTTGTCTTATTGTTAACAAAAGCTTACATGCAACAAGGAGCTGCTGGCTGTTAGGTGAGCTGGGAGGACGATGGAAAAGGAGAGAAGGTGGCGCAACACGTCAAACCCAGTGCACCCATTGATTGATGAGTTTTTATTTATTTAGTTATTGTTTTTTTTTTTTTTTTACCAGAGACACTTGCAGCAGCCGCACCAACAGAGACAGCAGGTGTTGGGTCGGGGCTGTCCAGGGGCCTGGGGTGGGGCCTCGATGTGTGCCGCCTGCCTTTTCCTCATCTCCACTCCACTCACTCTGCGGGGCTTCACAATGGACACATGCAGAAAAGAAAAAAACAACAGTTAGAAAATTTTCAAATGAAAAGTAATTTAACAGTGAGGGCAGTTTCAAGAATGGTCCCAAATCTCAATTAACCAGCAACATATCATTATGGTTGGGGGTATTGACGCTCAAAGACATTGTGTAAGTGAGTGAATGTGTGATAAAGTGAGAGAAAGCACTCAGGTAGACAGAGACGATTCCTTTCCTTGTACGTTCTGAGGTCTCGAGCATTAATCCTTGAATTTCACTTGGTTTCGACAGGCACCACTATTGCATTTCAGTGGGCGCACAATCAAATGTTGTGGTCTACAGATCACACGGACAGCCAGAGGTGTGCAATAAAGGCACAAATTCATGCCTAGACAGACACTCAAACTAATCCATTCAGATGTCTCTTTAGTCCTTATCAGTCTGACCTGTTGTTCTGTAGAATTTGTAGCCTGTGGCACAGGAAAAGTAGAGAAGGGTTTAAATAGGGAAAACCACGCAAACATCAATAAAGGGGCACCTCTTTTTTACAATGACCCTACAGGGACACTGAATGTACAGTAATGCTGTTGTCCGATGGACATAATTATTTTAAAATGAGACTAGCATTCCATTCCATGGATCACAGACTTCCTATCGGACAGGAGACAGCATGTGAGGCTGGGAGAACACATCTCAGAGTCCCATGCATCAGCACTGGTTCCCCTCAGGGCTATGTTCTTTCCCCTTTGCTCTTCTCCCTGTACACCAACAGCTACACTTCTAGTCATCAGTACGTCAAGAACCTGAAGTTCGCAGACGACAACACCCTCACTGGACTCATCTCTGGTGGGAATGAGTGGGCATACAGGTGGGAGATTAATCATCTGGTGACCTAGTGCAGCCAGAACAACCTAGAGCTCAACGCTCTGAAGACAGTGGAGATGATTTAGGACTCCAGAAACAATTCAGTCCTGCTCACCCAAATCACTCTGTGCGTTTCCCCAGTCCACAATGAGGAGTCCCATTGCACTGGACTATTATACTTGAATATAAATGAATGAATGAATGAATAAATATACTCATCCATCCATTTTCTACCGCTTATCCCGTTAGGGGTCGCGGGGGGGGGGGGGGGGGGGGCTCTCTCCGAAGGCGGGCTGACATATAGAGACAAACAACCATCCACACTCACATTCACACCTACGGGCAATTTAGAGTGACCAATTAACCTAACCCCCAGGTTTGCAAGTTTTTGGACTGTGGGAGAAAGCCAGAGTACCCGGGGAGAACCCACGCAGACTCAGGGAGAACATGCAAACTCCACACAGAAACGTCCTGACGCGGAAACGAACCCAGGACCTTCTTGCTGTGAGGCGACAGTGCTAACCACTGCACCACTGTGCCGCCCTAAATATACTCATATACTTTATAATCTGTGTATATTATAATTTTTGCACATTAATCATTCACAATGTTTTTCAGTGTCAAGACACCAAAAAACCAAGACATATTCCTTGTATGTGCAAACTTACTTTACTTATAAAGACTGATCTGATTCTGATTCTACTTCGGATTCCATGCTAGATGCATCCTTTTGTGGTTTATTCTGACAGCTTTTAAGTTTCCATTCCTCTAATTAGTCAAAATGTACAATTTGTCTTTCTGGTAAATTTTCTACACTAGTTTAGTATGTTCATATGCGTTTCATGACATTTGCTAATTAAACACAAAGTACAGCTAATGCAGGAATGATAGGAATGCAATTTAATTTGGTTTACAAATGTCAGAGAATATAAATAGACTGATAAAAAGCTAAGGGATCACAAACTGATTGCAGCTTTTGTGACAGTCAGGGCTGGGAAAAAAAAATGTATTTGTAAGTATTGTGGATTTTTAAGGAGACAGATTTAGGAATTAATTTTCTTCCCAGAATAACAATATTCATATATACTTTATGAATGTATATATGGTTGTGCAGACTGCGATGACCTGATGTCATATTGAACATCAAATGGTTTAAAATTTGGAGCCATCGGATGTTATTCCAGCCATTCCTTAAAACCACAAAGAGGTGAAATCAGAAGTTAAAGAAAAGCTGAGCAGAGCTGAATGAGCTGCCAATATTTCTATCACTTTTTATTTAATTTCTTATTTTCTTATTTTAGCAGTATACTTTCCTTTGAGAAGGAAAAGAAAATCACAATAATTAATACAATCCAAGTGCAATAAAGATAAATTTGGGACCCAAGTATCGTGAAACAGTTGAATCTGGACAACATCATATCAACAGCATATCTTCCCAGCCCTTCAATACTTTTTTTACTCAGGTCAGTAATTAGAAATATCATCTTAGTACCATTAGTATCTTTATTCTTCCTCTTTTGGCTTTACCTAAGTTTTTCTAGGAGTCATCACAGTGAATCATCCTCTTCCATCTCTCCCTTTTCCTCTGCATATCCTCTCTCACCACATCCATGAATCTCCTCTTTGGTCTTCCTCTTTGCCTCCTGCCTGGTAGCTCCATCTTGAGCAGTGTTCTACAAATATATCCACCGTCCCTCCTCTGCACATGTCCAAACCATCTCAATCTGGCCTCTCTAACTTTGACTCCAAAACGTCTGACCTGTGCTGTCCTTCTGATGTGCTCATCATCGTCGCTCACCGTCACGCCAAAAGAGAATCTCAGCATCTTTAACCCTGTCACCATCAGTTCTGCCTCCTGTCTTTTGGTCAGTGCCACTGTCTCCAAGCCACACAACATTGCTGGTCTCACTATCATGTTGTAAACACTCCTTTCACTTTTGCTGCTAGTCCTTCGTCATAAATCACTCCTGACACACTTTTCCACCCACTCCACCCTGCCTGTACTCTTTTCTTCCCCTCTTTACCACACTCCCCGTTGCTCTGAACAGTTGATCCCAAGTACTTAAACTCATGTACCTTTTCCACCTCCACTCCCTCTAACCTTACCATTTCACTCCCCTCTCTCTCATTCACACATATGTATTCTGCTCTGCTGCAACTGACTTTCATTCCTCTTCTTTCCAGTGCATACCTCTACCACTCCAGGTTTACTTCCACCTGTTCCTGCTCTCACTAGAGATCACAATGTCATCTGGAAACATTATCGTCCACAGAGATTCCTGCCTGACGTCATTTGTCAGTCTGTCCATCACCATAGCCAACAAGAAGGGGCTCAGGACCGATCCTTGATGCAGTCCTACCTCCACCTTGAAGCCATACGTCACTCATACAGCGCACATAACCACTGTCCTACTGCTCTTATACATATCCTGCACCAGTCTAACATACTTCTCTGCCACTCCAGACTTCCTCATACAGAACCATAGTTCCTCCCTCGGTACTCTGTCGTAGGCTTTCTCAAGATCCACAAAGACACAATGCAACTCTTTCTGCCCTTCTTTGCACTTCTCCATCACCATCCTAAAAGCAAACATGCCATCTGTAGTGTTCTTTCTTGGCCATACTGCTGTTCACAAATCATCACACAATCATCCCTCTCTACTTGCTACAAATCTGCACATCACCCTTATTCCTAAAAATCAAAACCAGTACACTTTACCTCCATTCCTTAGGCATCTTCTCAGTGTCCAAGATCATTGAACAGTTTAGTCAAAACTCCATTGCCCTCTCTCCTAGACACTTCCATACCTCTACCAGTATGTCTTCAGGACCAATCGCCTTTCCATCCTTCATCCTCTTCAAAGCTTTTCTCACTTCAGCTTTACTAATCTTTCCAACTTCCTGTTCCACAGTTTCCACCTCATCCACCCTTCTTTTTCTACCATTTTCTTCATTCATCAGCTCCTAGCTATGTTGCCCTTACACCTGGGCTCCTGCATAAACAAAACATCTACCTTTCTTCTCTGCATCATGTCAGCCAGGTCTCTACCTTTTCCTGTCATTGTGCCAACTGGGGACAATTAGTAGATTGAACAAATTTCATATCCTTTTTCATTCATTCATTTTCTACTGCTTATCCTGTTAGGAGTCGAGGGGGGGCTGGAGCCTATACCAGCATTATGGGGTGAAGGCAAGTTACACCCTGGATTTAGAAACAGACAACCATTCACACTCACATTCACACCTATGGGCAATTTAGAGTGACCAATTAACCTAACCCCCAGTTTGCATGTTTTTTGGACTGTGGGAGGAAGCCGGAGTACCCGGAGAGAGCCCACGCAGACCCAGGGAAAACATGCAAACTCTGCACAGAAAGGCCCTTAAAAAGAGAGAGAGAGAGAGAGAGAGAGGGAGAGAAGACAAACAATAAAAACAGGCATTGTCAAAATACACATCACATCAACTAAACACTACCAGGTGGCATTCCTTGACTTCGGATGGAGCAGAGTTTCTTATGCCTCATTTAAACCAAGCAGTCCAGATCAGCTCAGTTCAGTACACATTGGAATGGTTATTTTTGTCTCTATTGCCAAGAGCTGTGGATGGTACCAATCAGACCATTATGTGCAATCTCTTTTGTCATCATCCCTCTGTTTATGTACACTCATACAATACCAAAACAGTGTTAAAGAAAATACCAGATGTCTGACACAGCCATAGTTTATATTTTGATGCAGGATTTTCCTACTTCCCTGTTTTTAAACCCTCTTTAGTCATTTCTCAAACAAAGTTCCTTGTAAGAGAAAAAAAAAAAAACTATTAAAAAAAGCAGAGGTGACCAAGGTAAGTCTTTTCTGTAGCTTCTCAACCCAATGCAATGGAAAAGCTTTGTGGGTTTGGGTTTGGCCTAAGTGCAACTCAACTCATAATGCACCTGAAATTAACTTAAAGTCATGCGTACACAACTACACGCTGACACCCCCGCCTCCGGAAGTCAAAAGCAACCCCCTTGTATAGACTCATAGCTTCAAATAGCCCATTCAGGGCTGTGCCATCCATGGGTAAGTATAAATCTCTCCTGAAACCAGGTATGTGACAATGTTATCCGTTCTGACAAACACCTCATTATCATAAGGAGTTCTTCAAGTATACAAAACTAAAAAACAAACATAGAAAAGAAGATTTAAACAAATTGAACACTTGTTCAAGTATTGAAAATTAATTTTTTTCCTATTCTTGCTTAATGTACATTTAAGTTGCTTAACCATTCAGGGTTTCTGTTGTTTTGCACTTCATAATGTGCTGTACAATTTTAAAGGGAGACAGTTCTGGACAGCATGCAGGCCAATCTAGTACCCGCACTATTTCACTGTGAAGCCATGCTGTTGCTATGAGTTCTCTTTTTATACCAAAATATGGTATTATTACCTGAATTTTTGGATGCATACAAGAACAAAGAACAGTAGTTAACATTAGATCCTGGTTTGTTTTGTCAACAAATTTGTGAGATTAAAATAATCAATTAATTCAAGCTGATCTGTACTCTCATTACAGAAAGACGTGCATTGTGTCTGAGGATAGTTTCAGATAATGTAATTAATATCTTCCTCATTAATAACATATTACATCAGCCATCTGTGTTCCATCTGCATTTGATCAGTTTGAAAAGTTTGAAAAGAGATTCTGTTTGACCTTAACTTTTTCAGAAATCACAAACTGATTATATTTCCATTAACAATCTATCATCTTGTTGGCATACTTCTAATATCATTAAGGAATTCATACGGCATTAGAGCACACTTGACAAGAGTCAGACTTACCATTAATTAGTGAGTTCCTAGAAACAGGTCAGAGAAGTCATAGCGTGAGGTAACAGGTTGCTGGACGATAGCAGGCTGGTCGACGCACTGACTTAATGACTGTTGGACTGACTGAGCGTCTGTTTGACACACTGGAGATGAAGGGCAAAGCGAGGATGTTGTTTTCATCACAAAGAAGAGAGGTCAGCAGTCTCACCATTCCTGACCGATGGGCACCGAAAAGGGACACAACCGTTAAGGTGAAATGGAACCACTTCCTGTCCTTGTTTCCTTATTTCACTTCCTCTGATTTTGTCACTTGCCGTTGCCACCTATGATCTTGGTGAGAAGGTCATTTATGGGCTTGAGAGTAAAGGGAGCAGTGAAAGTACAGCATCTGAAAATCAGAACAAAATTAATGACTTTACATTTACTGTCAAAATGACAACTGTATCATTTCATTCACCAAAGGTGTAGTTACTTATTGTAGTGATAATAGTGTAGAAATAAACCAGTTTTTCACATGATGACATAGGTACACACTTGCAATTCTTACAGTGAGGCTGACCCCCCCGCCAACAACAGGACCCTCACAGTATCATACCGTGCTCCATTAGACCACAAAATCCACATTTTCACCAAGCAGTATGGTTCAGTTTAGTGTGGTATAGCAATAAGCTCATTATAGGTATGCGTTTCCACTGGTGGCCTTACCATTACCTGGTGGGTGGGTAAGCTTGGCCATGCTACATATGTATGTGGTGTATCATCATAGAAACGCAACACAGTGAATCCCTCTAATAAAGCTAAGGAAAAAACCGCAACAACAAACAAAAGAAACATGGAGGACATCCTGCATTTCCGGTTGTTTGTTGTCACAATATGGCTGTTTATCACATAGTACACAGAGCCCTTTCAAGAAATGGCCGCATGCTGCAATGACAAAAACGGCCCAATTGTTGCATGGAAGTGATGTTTCTATTGCCCAATAGGTGGATTGCAGTGGGTCTAGCCCCCACCCCATTATGGTACAGGATATAAAATAAAATCTACCCTGGATCCAGAAGTTCTAGCCAACTATAGACCAATATCCAACCTCCCCTTTCTTTCAAAGATTCTAGAGAAAGCAGTAGCTAAACAACTATGTGGCTTTCTTCAGGATAATAGTCTATTTGAAGACTTCCAGTCAGGTTTTACTAAAGCATCACAGCACAGAAACAGCACTTGTAAAAGTTACAAATAAAGTCTTCACTGCATCTGGTGAGGGACTTTTCTCTGTACTAGTCTTATTAGATCTTAGTGCAGCTTTTGAAACCATTGATCATCACATCCTACTACAGACGCTGGAACACCAAATTGGCATTAAAGGATCTTCCTTCAGCTGGTTTAAGTTCTACTTATCTGATAGATAGCAATTTGTTCATTCATTCATTCATTCATTCATTTTCTACTGCTTATCCCGTTAGGGGTCGCGGGGCTGGAGCCTATCTCAGCCTCTTTGGGCGAAGGCGGGGTAACCCTGGACAAGTTGCCAGTTCATCGCAGGGTTGACATATAGAGAAAAACAACCATCCACACTCACATTCACACCTATGAGCAATTTAGAGTGACCAATTAATGTAACCCCCAGTTTTGCATGTTTTTGGACTGTGGGAGGAAGCCGGAGTATCCGGAGAGAACCCACGCAGGCACTGGGAGAACATGCAAACTCCACACAGAAACGCCCTGACTTGGAATCAAACCCAGGACCTTCTTGCTGTGAGGTGACAGTGCTAACCACTAATGATGAATCATCCAGATATGATAAAGTTACGGAGTCCCACAAGGTTTTGTGCTTGGACAAATACTATCCACTCTATACATGCTTCCTTTAGGTAATATTATTAGAAAGCAATCCTTTAATTTTCATTGCTATGCAGATGATACACAGTTATACCTATTAATGAAGCCAGATGAACCCCATCAGTTGGATAAACTCAAGACATGTCTTAAGGACATAAAAAAACGGATGTCTCATAACTTTCGTTTCGTTTTGTTTTCTGCTGCTTATCCGGGTCCGGGTTGTGGGGGCAACAGCCTGAGCAGGGATATCCAGACGCTCCTCTCCCAGGCCACTTCCACCAAATCCTCCGGGGGGACACCAAGACGTTCCCAAGCCAGCCGAGAGATATAAACTCTCCAGCGTGTCTTTGGTCTGCCCCGGGGTCTCCTCCCGGATGGGCATGCCCAAAACACCTCCCCCGGAAGACGTCCAGGAGGCATCCTGACCAGATGCCCAGACCACCTCAACTGGCTCCTCTCAATGCAGAGGATCAGCGGCTCTACTCTGAGCCTCTCCCGGACGTCCGATCTCCTCAACTTATCTCTAAGGCTGAGCCCAGCCACCCTGCGAAGGAAGCTCATTTTGGCCGCTTGTATTCGCGATCTCATTCTTTCGGTCACTACCCAGAGTTCAAGACCATAGGTGAGAGTTGGGACGTAGACTGACCTGTAAATTGAAAGCTTTGCTTTCTGGCTCAGCTCTCTCTTCACCACAACAGACCGCTTTAGCGTCTGCATCAATGCCGACGCTGCCCCAATCAGTCTGTCAATCTCCTGCTCCATTTTCTCCTCACTCGTGAACAACACCCCAAGATAGTTGAACTCCTCCACTCGGGGAATCGACTCTCCCCCGACCCGGAGTGGGCAATCCACCCTTTTCCGGCTGAGAACCATGGCCTCAGATTGAGAGGTGCTGATCCTCATCCCAGCCGCTTCACACTCGGCTGCAAACCGTCCCAGTGCAAGTTGGATGTCACTGTTCGATAAGGCCAACAGGACCACGTCATCTGCAAATAGCAGAGACGGAATCCAGAGGCCACCGAACTTGACTCCCTCTGCCGCTTGGCTGCGCCTAGAAATTCTGTCCATAAAAATTATGAACAGAATCGGTGACAAAGGGCAGCCTTGGCGGAGACCAACTCTGACTGGGAACAGGTGTGACTTACTACCGGCAATGCGAACCTAGCTCTGGCTCCGACAATACAGAGATCGAATGGCCCGTAACAAAAGGCCATCTACCTCATACTCCCGGAGCAGCCCCCCTCAGGACACTTTTGAGGTACACGGTCATAAGCCTTCTCCAGATCCACAAAACACATGTGGACTGGTTGGGCAAACTCCCATGCACCTTCCAGTACCCTCGCGAGGGTATAGAACTGGTCCAGTGTTCCACGGCCAGGACGAAAACCACATTGCTCCTCTTGAATCCGAGGTTCAACTAGCAGCTGGACTCTCCTCTCCAGCACCCTGGAGTAGACCTTCCCAGGGAGGCTGAGGAGTGTGATCCCCAGTAGTTGGAACACACCCTCTGAAAAGGGGAACCACCACACCTGTCTGCCACTCCAAAGGCACAGTGCCCGATGTCCACGCGATGTTGCAGAGGCATGTCAACCATTACAATGTGAAAAATTTGAAGTAATTGTGCTGGGCCCTAAACACATTAGAGAGTCATTATCCAACAACATAATTAATCTGGATGGCATTACTTTGGCCTCTAGCACCACTGTCAGAAACCTGGGTGTTACCTTTGACCAGGAGCTGTCTTTTAACTCATGTATATAAAACAGATTTCAAGAACGGCCTTCTTTCACCTCCGTAACTTTGCTAAAATCATGTACATCCTGTCTCAACATGATGCAGAAAAATTACTTCACGCATTTGTTATGTCCAGGCTCAATTACTGTAATTCTTTATTTTCAGGGAGCCAAATAAGATCTTAAAGACTTCAACTAATCCAGAATGCAGCAGCACGTGTACTGACAAGAACCAGGATCAGAGACCATATTTTCCCCCTTACTGGCTTCTCTGCACTGGCTTCCTGCTAAATCCAGAATAGAATTTAAAATCCTTGTCCTCACTTACAAAGCTATTCATGGTTAGGCACCATCCAACCTTAAAGAGCATATAGAACCCTTTCACCCAACCAGAACCTTAAGCTCCCAGTATGCAGGGTTACTGGTGATGCCCAGTCTCCAAAAGTAGAATGGGAGGCAGAGCTCCTCTCCTGTGGAACCACCTTCCAGTCTCGGTATGGGAGGCAGACACACTCTCTGATTTTAAGAGTAAGCTTAAAACTTGAATTTTTGATAAAGGTTATAGTTAGGGCTGTCTGATCTAGCCCCTAGTTATGCTACTATAAATTTAGGTTGCCGGGGGGGGGACCCTCCATGATACACTGAGCTCTTTTCTTCTACTCGCACTCTGACTCTATCTCTGCTCCTGCAATTGTCCATATCCGAACAAAATATTATACTGACTTAAATTCTTCTCAAGTCTTTGTGCTTTATCATCTTGCAGGTTTTCTAGGTCGCATTGGGGTCTGCTGCTGTGATCCTGCCTGACGCCTACTGCTCAAATTAGGACAGGAGATCTTGTGACTTGGATGCTAGGATGTATTGCCCAGTGCCAATCTAGATCCATGGATTACAGTGATTTCTGGACCAACAGCAGCAGCATCTTCACTCTAAATGTCATCAGACTCTGATATCATGCTGGCTGCAGCTCTATACGCTTCTTCTTCTTCATCTTGTGGGTGTCCAGCAGACTAGACACAGCACTGGGTGCACTGCTGCCCCACAGGTCAGAAATTAAAGTTTGGATGGGCCTCTGCTTCGCGAGACATCTTTCCACTTGCAGTGGACAAGAAATATCGTCATTTTTAATATTGCGGGATCTCGTGGCACAAAGGTGGTCACACACCTAATTATTATTGTAGTTAGTGGTGAAAAAAGCTGCACTGTATTGCTTTCTCGAGCTAAATGGTCCTAGTGACGTAGTGATTTTCAAATAAAGACGAAGTTTCAGGCCCTAAAAATTCATGAAATAGGGCTTAGTTTGAAAAATACTGGAGTTCTGTAATCTGTAATAAGTTTTCTTATTCTTATTTCTTACCATATATGGTAGGGATGGGTACGAGTATTGGAGAACTTGAGTACTCATTGGTGACATTATTCAAGCAGTGTTTTACTCTTCGCATACCTGTGCAGTTTTGTTTTTGGGTACAACAGTTGAACTCAGTCAGAATGACATGCACATTTTTCAGTGAGCAGTGAGCAGAAAATGTGAGGCCTCAAAATTTCACCAAATCAAAATGTGTAATGGAACTTATAGAAATACTAGTTTGATGTTTAATTACAAACACTTAAATCGTGAGAAGTCACCCACAGAGGCAGACAACAGACAGTCTCACATCAAATCATTTGCTAGCTCTGTTGGCACACCCTGCTGTGATGATAACAGAGCCATGAATATTAGCCTGTTAGTGCTAATAATGAAAATGGTGACTGGAGATCTGCTCCCATTAGGTTTTGTGGAAGGAGAACCTGAGGGTTGGAGTACAAGCCACGAGAGTGGACAGATGTACAAGGACAGTGGACTTGAATTGAAGGCTAATCAGCAACGTGTCGAGAAGATGGCTGTTACTACAGACCTTAAAAACTTAAAGCAGCTCCAGAAGAGTGGGGGGTGTCGTCAAAGGTGTGTGTCTGTTTACGATTAAAACTGCACCTGGTTTCCATTGTTGGCTATTTATTTGCAGAAATGTGAGTGCTAATTTCTAATGTTCTCCAACAGCCACATGGCCCACATGGTGGGCTACAGTATGCTATTTAGTAAACATAAGCGGAAGATTGGGCCACAACATTGGTTCTGCATTGCACTCCTGTTTTTTTCGAATATTGGAATTACTGAAAATGCCCATTCCTAATATATAGTGCCTAAAAAACCTTAAATATAGCTTTTCTCATCGGCAATTTCTTGTTGTCGCCAAGAAATGGTGAAACTGAGAAATCTGTGCTATAAGATGAAGAATGTGATCAAAATAATAAAAAGTGAACTAAATCAGGAAGCACACCATAAACAACAAGCTATTGGTGCTGTAGTCATCATCATTACATTTAGCTCAAATAATCTTTAAATTACTACCACAGACTAAAAATTTGAAAACTCCTGTTTATCATGAAATAGAGCACAAATGAAAACTACTAGTTTACTGTACAAGTGCAGTAGCTACCATTTGTTCTATTTGACAGCGGATACAGTCTCAATACTGCTCTACTGTAAACCATTCCCTCGTGAGAGAAGCTTCCATCTGCTCATGCCAGTTTCAACTGGTTGGAAAACAAAAGTATCCCTTGTATATTAAAGGTCTATACAGAATGATTTTGCATAGCTGTGTGTGCAAAGATAAGGTTTTTGTGTTGCACTTCTGAGTGATTTAACTGCTTGTTGCCAGAAGCAAAATGGCAAAAGTAACTTTGGTGACATGCTCCTTAAAAAGGAAGAGAATTACCAAAGGTTTGAGATTGCTGACAGATAGCAAATAGAGTCCATATGATTCCAGTATGTATTATGTCTGAGCTAGAGATTAAAACATTAGTTGATTAATTTCTCACCTGAGAGACAATCTCATGAAATATTAAGTGTGAAAATTTGCCACTGTTTTGTGCTTTTGATAAGTGTAAAATTATGTTTTGTTGTAACAGTCGTCTTACATGGTTAGTTGAATATCTGATCTTCTGTAACTTCTTTGGAGAAGGAACTGTTTCTTACACTCTCATCCACCATTGTTGTTGCTGAGCATATCGTTATGATGAAACAAGTGTAAGACGCTGTCATTGTCATATGAATTTTAATCATATTAAAATGACACATTTCAACACTAGTGACACAATGACACACCCCTAATCACTCTTGCCTGCATTCAAAAGGAAAACAAAATACTGATCAATTAATCGAGACAATAATGAAATGATAAAATTAATAACAATTTAACTATAATACAATCATAATGGTAAAGTAAAGCAAAAAGTGGTAAGACAATATTTTGACCTTTAAGTAATTAAATAATGATGATCAAAACAGGGGTTATTTGAATGTATGTTAATGTGCTTCTGTAGATGGTTGAGGTTGCAAAATTTTAATTTTACATCTTCTATGAAACGTGTCTGAATGAGGAGTGAAGGCTGAGTGAGGTAAATCAGGAAGTCTACCAGGATGTAGAGCAAACACTACCTGGTCTCCAAACACCCATGGGAATCTGTGGCGGGGGTGCTGCCTCTGCTGTGCACTAAACGACTCCCTTCTGACGCGTGGCAGCAGAGGAAAATGGATGTAAATGCGTCTAAGCTGTTGCAAAATGAACTTTAAACATACAAGATAATTTATGGTTGATGCACGGAGCTGGTGCAGCTGCCGAGAGGCCGAGCATGTCTTCAGATAAGAAGTAGGCACGCTCATCGGACCCTGCTCTCTCCCCTGTGCTCTGGCTAGCTGCTGGGCTGGCTCTTCTGTGCCGTCTCTCCTGCAGCTGTCCGAAACATCGGAGCCCAACCGCTGCAGGTCCGGGGCCAGACAGAGGAGTTCCCCTCCCAGCTGACACCGCGGAGCCACAACGCAGTCAGACAGGGGGGCTGCACAGCTTGGACTGTCACACCGACATTTTTAAGCAATCAAACACCACCCACCTATTACTGCTAGCTTTAGCAGACAGCCTAAAACCCACTATCTCTCGCAGCGAGAGAAGGCGACGGCACCCGAGCAGCAGTTAGCGCCGTGCTAACGTGAGCTAGCCAGCCCGTGTGAAGCATTTGCACGAATAATCAACATCTTACCCCTTTTGGTCGGATTGTCAGTGTCCTACAGTGATCGGTGTGAAAACGTGTTGACCCGATGCGTATTTAACGACATCGCAAATGGGAATCTCGCGGTGTAATGTCCATCGCCGCTGTTTTTCTGCCATCCGCCCCACTTCAGCACCGAACGCCGCCGAGCCCCTGGATGCACTGCGCAGGCGCGCTGCCACCGCTGCTCCGTGGCTGCAGTCGGTGAGAAGATGCACCACGGAGCCGCTGCAAGCACCCGTAACGCACAGTGAAGCAAGTTACATATCTGCTTCACTACACGTTAACACACAGGGACAGAACACTAACTTCAAAAGACACGTCCATAAAAAGTCCTTAGTAAGATTTACAATGCACAACCTCCTGTTAAATCAGAGCAATTTCTAAGTAGTCACCAAGGTAACGTTGCATCACATTGCAGATGAGAAAGTAAGTCATTAAAACAAATACCTCTTTTTCTCTCAGAGGTCGTGCAGCAAGACCTGTATTTATTGGTACGTGATGTTTCCAACGCCATAGGGCAGCATACATATGGAGACAGCAAAAGCATTCAGAATATGGCCAGCATGGGTAATAATTACATTCTAACATTAAAAAACTTGGTTGAATAGTATGCTTCTCATTTATCTTGGTTATATTCTCAGAGATCCGTATAAACCAGGCCACCTTTTCCTGACTTACTGTAATTTATATAGTCATTTGTCATTCGTTTCACATAAGGTTACATTTTCAAGAACAAATCATAATTGCTAATTTTGAATTAGTGTCGCTCAGTTGTTTTGTTTTTTTTAATTATTGCATTAGAAAGAGTATTCCTCAATAGCCTAAGCCTCAGTATGAAGACAAGTTATACTTTTCTACACAGGGGGGCACCAAAACTCTGTTTGCTCTCTTTTTCTCATGCATGTCACACATTACACGCTCACACATACAGCTGCTCTGATGCAGCAGTGATACATATGAATGCTTTTCTTGCCGTAAAAAAAAAAAAAAGTACATTATTACTGCTACAATGACAATTAGAGGCTAGTTAGCTGAAATAATTAGCATGAGTCCCAAAAAATCAGACAGCCTTGCCTACAGGAGTCCAGACTGTAAGGGATGCATTTAACCTGTTGATTTACTTTCTGCTAGTCCTCCAACTTTGTGTATCTGACAGCAAGTATATCTGACATATTATCTGGAACTGGTACGCTCTAGAGCAGATCTATTTATCTGGAGGACAATGGGCCACATATGGCCCTTTAATAACCTCAATCTGGTCATTTGATAATTTTATTAGAGGGCTAATTGACCCATTCATTTAAGAATTTAGACAAGGATGTTTACACAGAGGGGTTTTAGAAAAAACAAATTAAATGCAAACAAAGATAAATGCAACATTGTGGTCATTAAACCAGCAATTTACTTCAATGATTAAAAAGATGCATTTTCCTGTCCCTTTGTATACATAGTGTATGTCTTCGTGAAAATTAATAAATAACATAAGGAGGAAAAAGACGCATTTAAGAAATTTAGTTTCCTAGCCTTATAAGTCAGACATAAGAAATGTAAGTTGTCTGACTACACTGAACAATTACAGGCCCATAGCTCTGACTTATGAAGGTCATGGATAGACTGCTCCTGGCACATCTCAGACCACTGGTGTGCCCACCACAGGACCTGCTGCAATTTGCCTACCAGCCCCATGTCGGTGTTGATTATGCCATCATCTGTCTGCTGCAGAAGGCACAATCTGCACTCAACAGACCCAACACCACTGTTCACACTACTTTCTTTGTCTCTTCCAGCGCCTTCAACACCATCCAGGCCAGGCTACTGGAGACGATGCTGAAGGATATCCGAGTGGATTCTCCTCTGATCATACAGATCACGGACTACCTGACAGGCAGACCGCAGTTTGTAAGATTACAGCAATGTGTGTCTGAGCGTCTGTTTTTGCGAGCGCCATCTTCTTTGCTGTGGTGTGCTGGGGCACAGGCATCAAGGCAATGGACCCCAACAGACTGAATAAACTGATCAGGAAAGCAGGTTCCATTTTTGGCTCTCGGTTGGCCAACTTGGAGGAGGTGGTGGAGCAGAGGATGCCAACCAAACTGCTGGCCATCATGGACAACACTTCCCACCCCCTCCATGAAACTGTGAACAACAGAACACCCCGCTGCTACAAGGAACGATACAGGATGTTGTTTCTCCCCAGTGCAATCAGACTTTCCAACACCTCTATTAGAAACTAGACACTTTACCTGGTAAAATCATTCACCTCCTCCTACCTGCACTAAATTCTGCACAACTTCTGTATATATTGTTAGATTTTTACAACTGTATATACTGTCTATATTTTTCTACTTTTAATTTTTTACTTTAATACTGTTATATGTCCTATTTGTCCTGTATCTGAACATCCTTGCTGCTGTGACAATTTCCCTATGGGGAAATGAATAAAGTGTAACGGATGTGAGAGTGGACGCAAGAACAGTACAAATCTAGACCCGCACAGTTCAGAACTTTATTAACAATGTTCACGAGTCCAAATAGACGGCAATCAGGAAGCCTGGTCGGCAAGTACAGTCTATGTTCAGAATGGGGCAGGAGTCTCCGGAGAGGGAGTCCGGGCAGACTGCAGGCAGACTGCAGGCAGACAGGAAATGGGCAGATGCAAGGTTCAAAGACAGAAGGCAGGTCAGGTTACCGGGGCAGAGACAAGGAGACGTGGTCAGGGGCAGAAGGCAGGTCAGGTACCAGGAGATCCATCTGGAAAACAGTGCTGGAGGGTAGTGCATGACGCGACGACAATGTGGCAGAGAATGGGTGTGGAGGAGCTGGTTAAGAGCTGGCTGGAGGGAACAGGTGAGTCTAATGATGTTGATTAGGGCAGGCAGGTAGAGTGGGTTGGTAGAGGGGAAAACCAGGAGTGGACTATGACATAAAGTAATCTCTCTCTCTCTCTCTCTCTCTCTCTCTCTCTCTCTATCTATCTATCTATCTAAATGAGTAATTAAATAGAACTCTAGAGAGAAGATGATGAAAAGGTCACAAGTGGAAAGCTTAGACAGAACATGTGTATGTTTCTTGACTCTGTTGACTCATTAATAAAAGGGAGCTGAAATTGCCTGGATCAACTTCTGGTCTCTTCATGTGCTGAGCAGTGTCGCACACATTTGCATGTGAAAAGGTCAAGAGCGCCAAATTCTCTCTCGCTGTGGCCCTCAAACAAGCAGCAGCAAGTCCTCTGGCTAAGATGAGGGGAGCGTCTGTGAGGAGCAGTACAGTAGTTCAGGGGTTTAAAAAAAACCCAGATCTAAAACCTGCTCTGTAACATGTCTTACGAAATTTTAAAATGCAGCTCATTTGAATTTAATTTACTTCTACCCCATTTGGAGTCTGAGCAGAGTTCAGCTCAATCATGAATTTCACCCTCTTTTTATACCATCAAAATAGCTAATTAAAACCAAACATACTTGAAAAATAAAGATACTTGATTAAAAACCATTAAGAACTCCTTAAAATTACAGAAACTATCTTTGGCAAAAGTTTATAAGATGTGTGCTTTGAGAGTTTAGGGTGGCCCATGTCCTGTTAGGGGAAGACATGTTTGATTAATACTGAAACCAGCCACCAGGGGACAAACGTTTTGGCTTTACTTTTGCGGTACTGTTGTGTCATCTATCTTTGGTGAATTGTGTGCACTCAGGATCCCAGTGATTTATAAAAAAACAAAACAAACAAACTCAAATCGAGCCTGTTTGGCCTTTCCACATAGGCACATGGAGGAGATCCCTGAAAAGTGCCATAATACCAATTAGAATTTAATGCAATTTGGACTATAAGTGTCTTTGACTATAGTTGTCTTGATTGAAGGAGTAGTTTAGTTCAATCTCAGGAACATAGCAAATCAAAAGACACTACACTAAACCATGTCTAAGAGCATTTATAATACTTTATTTACATTCAGTGTATGAAGTTGAAAACTTGTTGTTATGAATCATCTGGAATGTCATATTAATTACCTCTGAATTTTAATTTTCTGAATTACACTGAAAAGACTAAACACTAAATTAGATGAGTTTTGAAGATGCATTAGCGGGCGGCACAGTGGTGCAGTGGTAAGCACTGTTGCTTTACAGCGAAAAGGTCCTGGGTTCGACTCCTTTCTGTGCAAAATTTGCATGTTATCCCTGTGTCTTTGTGGGTTCTCTCTGGTTACTCCGGCTTCCTCCCACAGTCCAAAAAACATGCAAACTGGGGGTTAGGTTAATTGGTCACTCTAAATTGCCCGTAGGTGTGAATGTGAGTGTGGATGGTTGTTTGTCTAAATGTGAGACCTGCGATGAATTGACACCTTGTCCAGGGTGTACATTGCCTTCACCCGATGATGCTGGTATAGTCTCCTGCTCGTCTAATTTTCGTCCTGGCCGTGGAACACTGGACCTGTTCTGTACCCTCGTGAGGGTACTGGAGGGGGCATGGGAGTTTGCCCAACCAGTCTACATGTGATTAGTGGATCTGGAGAAGGCTTATGACCGTGTCCCTCAAGGTTTCCTGTGGGGGGTGCTGTGGGGTGTAGATGGAGAGCTCGGTTCGCATTGCTGGCAGTAAGTCAGACCCGTTCCCAATCAGAGTTGGTCTCCACCAGGGCTGCCCTTTGTCACCGATTCTGTTCATAACTTTTATGGACAGAATTTCTAGGCGCAGCCAAGCAACGGAGGGAGTCAAATTCGGTGGCCTCCGGATTCTGTCTCTACTATTTGCGGATGACGTTGTCCTGTTGGCCTCATCGAACAGTGACCTCCAGCTCGCACTGGGGCGGTTTGCCGCCCAGTGTTAAGCGGAGGGGATGAGGATCAGCACCTCTAAATCTGAGGCCATGGTTCTCAGCCGGAAAAGGGTGGATTGCCCACTCCGGGTTGGGGGAAAGTCACTTCCCCAAGTGGAGGAGTTCAAGTATCTCAGGGTCATGTTCACGAGTGAGGGGAAAATGGAGCGGGAGATTGACAGACGGATTGGGGCAGCGTCGGCAGTGATGCGGACGCTAAAGCGGTCTGTTGTGGTGAAGAGAGAGCTGAGCCAGAAGGCAAAGCTTTCAATTTACGGGTCAATCTACGTCCCAGCTCTCACCTATGGTCATGAGCTCTGGGTAATGACCGAAAGAATGAGAACGCGAATACAAGGAGCACACAGGTGGACTACATTTTGTGTAGACGATGCAATCTGAAAGAGATTGGAGATGGCAATGTCGTGCCTGGAGAGAGTGTAGCCCAAGAGCATTGGATGGTAGTGTGTAGGATGAGGAAGGGGAAAGTACCAAAGAGACCAAAGCTGGAGCAGAGGATCAAATTGTCAAAGCTGAAAAAGGGAGACTCCTGTGAGGACTTCAGGGAGAGGTTGAGACAGACTCTGAGTGGTCGTGAAGAACTGCCAGGTGATTGGGTAACTACAGCAGTACAACAGTGATCAGGGCCACAGGTAGGGAATGTTTGATGTGTCACCTGGACAGAGGGTGGGTGATAGGAGACTTGCTGGTGAAATGAGGAAGTACAGGAGAGTATTCAGAGGAAGATGTTGGTAAGGAGGAATTGGGATAGTGAGAGAATGGAAGAGAGTCGACAAGAGTACAAAGAGATGCAACGTAAGGCGAAGAGGGAGGTCGCAAAGGTAAACAGAGGGTGTATGATAAGCTGTATGAGAGGTTTGACACTAAAGAAGGAGAAAAGGATATGAATTGACCGGTGAAGCAGTGGGTTTGAGCTGGTATGGATGTGCAGTAGGTTAGGATGTTAAGGACAGGGATGGAAATGTACTAACAAGTGAGGAGAGTGCTGAGAAAATGGAGGAGAACTTTAAGGAGTTGATAAATGAAGAAAATGAAAAGGAAAGAAGGGTGGAGGAGGTGGAAACTGTGGAACAGGACGTTGGAAAGATTAGTAAAGCTGAAGTGAGAAAAGCTTTGAAGAGGATGAAGAAATGAAAGGCAATTGGTCCTGAAGACATACCGGTAGAGCTATGGAAGTGTGTAGGAGAGAGGGCAATGGAGTTTTTGACTAAACTGTTCAATGATCTTGGACACTGAGAAGATGCTTGAGGTAAAGTGTACTGGTTTTCATTTGTAAGAATAAGGGTGATGTGCAGAGTTGTAGCAACTAGAGAGGGCTAAAGCTGATGAGCCACACAATGAAGATTTGGGAACGATCAGTGGAAGCAAGGCTAAGAGAAGAAGTGATGATTTGTGAACAGCTGTAGGGCCAAGAAAGAACACTACAGATGGCATGTTTGCTTTTAGGATGGTGATGGAGAAGTACAAAGAAGGTCAGAAAGAGTTGCATTGTGTCTTTGTGGATCTAGACAAAGCCTACGACAGAGTACCGAGGGAGGAACTGTGGTTCTATATGAGGAAGTCTGGAGTGGCAGAGAGGTATGTTAGACTGGTGCAGGATATGTATGAGAGCAGTATGATAGTGATGAGGTGAGCTGTAGGAGTGACGGATGGCTTCAAGGTGGAGGTAGGACTGCATCAAGGATGGGCCCTGAGCACCTTCTCATTTCCTGTGGTGATGGACAGATTGACAAATGAGGTCAGGCAGGAATCTCTGTGGACTATGACGTTTGCAGGTGACATTGTCATCTGTAGTGAGAGCAGGAACAGGTGAAAGGAGACCTGGGGAAGTGGAGGTATGCACTGGAAATAAGTGGAATGAAAGTCTGTTGCAGAATACATATGTGTGAATGAAAGGGAGGAAAGGGGGATGGTGAGGTTACAGGGAGAAGAGGTGGAAAAAGTATATGAGTTTAAGTACTTGGGTTCGACTGTTCAGAGCAATTGGGAGTGTGGCGAAGAGGTGAAGAAATGAGTGCAGGCAGGGTGGAGTGGGTGGAGTGTCAGGAGTGATTTATGACAAAGGAGTAGCAGCAAAAGAGAACTAGGCATCTAACATCATTATCTGGGCATCATTCTATTTTTTCAAATCAACCGTCCATTAAAAACTAATGGCTTTAATTAATAATTGTTTTTTTTTGTTCGCTTGTTTCATTTCGTTTTCTCCTGCGTATCCGGGTCCGGGTCGCGGGGGCAACAGTTTGAGCAGGGAGATCCAGACGTTCCTTTCCCCGGCCACTGCCACCAACTCCTCTGGGGGGACACCAAGACGTTCCCAAGAGATATAATCTCTCCAGCGTTTCCTTGGTCTGCCCTGGGGTCTCCTCCCGGATGGGCATGCCCGAAACACCTCCCCCGGGAGACGTCCAGGAGGCATCCTGACCAGATGCCCAGACCACCTCAACTGGCTCCTCTCAATGCAGAGGATCAGCGGCTCTACTCTGAGCCTCTCCCGGATGTCGGAGCTCCTCACCCTATCTCTAAGGCTGAGCCCAGCCACCCTGCCAAGGAAGCTCATTTTGGCCGCTTGTATAATTGTTGCATATCTTTATTCTTACATTGTGTGGCATTTTATCATCTCACTGCTCAATTTGAATTGACTCCCATCCCTCAGGCACACTTTGTTGTACTCACTTTCTGAGTTTCATTTTAAATGGCCAAAGGGAAATGGAAAACCAATGTTGTGAGTCTTTACAAATGGTTTCTGTATTTCTGGTTTCTTTGACACAGACATGGAGATGTGTAATTGGGGAAGACTGTAAAGCTCCCAAGCTGAATCGAAATTAAAAATTGCTTCAGTTTTTTTATGCGATGTGAATTACCTAGATGAATTATGGACCCCAGCCCCACCCTGCAGGTGTCCATGATCTGACGGGTCAGACCTGTTTTGGTGGAATGAGAGGGATCGATACTTCAGTTTAATCATCAATAAAATGAGCTTCTATGGCCCCCCTCGGCTAAGGTCCTGATGTTATATACATGAAATAAATCTTTGTTCTAGTGCGCACAGTGGTTTTCCTTTAACTGTACACATTTTTCAGAAGGTTCATGCTCTTGTTAAGCACATCTATTAAAACAGTGGTCGGGCCAAATCAGCAGCTATGTGTTGTGTTGATAAAATGATACAGAGACTCAAGGACTCAAGGAAGTTCAGAATGTTCTGGATTATTGGAATTTAAGATTTGTGTTCAATGTTTATGCAAATATCTGTTTCAAATATACAAATGGTTTTGTTCAGTGTATCTATGAAGTGATTTATCATAAAATAGTTATAATTTTTATTGTGTGTGTTACAATAATGGCAGAACATAATTGACATAATTAAAGGTAAAATTAAAGCAACAGAATATTTTTCTTGTGTCCCAAAGCTTGTTGAATTGTTGAGAAAAAAATAGCTCTGTTTTACTGAATTAATTATTTTATATTAAAAACTGGATTAAACTCAACAGCCTGTACATGTTTACCTCCATTAAATTGAGCTCTCAAGAAGGAAATGGAAGTTTTTCTTGTTTTGAAGTATGTCATTAAATCAGAAAAGCAGAGCCAGTTTTATATGTTCCATGAAAAATGAAGTTATTGATTAAGAAATACAGAGCAAATTATGTTATTCCCAAGTGAATGCAAAATGCTTCTGTACAAAGACCATGTTCAGCATTGAATTTATTCTACCATCAATTACTGACTCCTGAAAAGCCTTTGTAACACACATTAGTGAGTAGAACTGTTTCATTCTGCTGCATATCCTACAGCTCCCCAAAATTGCAGTTTATACTTCCCAGCATGCGCCCTTTAGCAAATTACCTACTTAATTACTAAAGATTCAGAATGTTTTCTTAGAACACATTGTCTTGGAGCTGAGTGCTACAGACAGGGACTAAATATCCATTTTGTCCTGCCCAATCAACACCATTCATGAACTTGCCTACCCAGAATACCTGGGTGCCAGTATTTAGAGAAGAGACACCCTCTACTATGGAACCAAATAACGGGCTTTATTAAATCCTACATTGATCCTTAAATGCCCATACAAGTATGTATGTATATTTAAATTGGATCATTGGATTATTGGATTATTGGATTATTGCCTTAAACCATCTCCGTGTTGGGGATGGAGCTGGACAGTGTGGAGGTAGTGACTGAGAGGAGGATGAGAGGAAAGCTGAAGGCTATCATGGACAATTCTTCTCATTCTCTATAAACCGAGCTGCGGAAACTCAGGAGCACCTTTAGCTACAGACTCATACAGCTGCGGGCCTCAAAGCGCTTGGGGGGCTCCTTCACTCCATCTGTCATCAGACTGCACAACAGCACAGCTCCCACCCCTCCCAGCACCACCCAGCACCTCCCAACAACGCCCACTCCACAGATGAAGGACTCAATTTGTACACCACTCTAGGATAATAACCCTGATACTGCACATGTCCAACTGTTTATATATATATAGAATTCCTCACTATTCGGTATGTAAACTTCATGATACACTCCATTTATCTATTTATAAAACTCAGGAACATTGCACTTTGCACACTTTATACACAGTGGCCAGATTGTACATAATACTTAGTATATTTTTAATTCTAGTATTTTAGATTTTATTTATCACTTTGCACTGCTGCTTTCACTTCTGTACTGCTGTGTCACAGATGTAAAGTTACATCTTATCTTATCTTATCTTATCTTTTCATTTAGTTTTTTACATAGATATACCACATTTATGTTTGTAATAGTATGGTAGATTTCCATTTTAATAAAAAACCCCCCCCTGTAGCTTCCATACAAGCCCATCTTCACACAGACAAAGAAGACAATAAAACGATGAGCATAGAGTATAGGGAATGGACAGACCTCCCCAGGCATTATGAGACTTCAGATGAAAGCATATTTGTTGCTAGAGCCTCAGGTAACAGCTTCCACTGATGATCCCTGACCTCAAGGGACGTAAAATGATTTTTCAAACACTGAAAATTCCCCCCAGCTCACTTAGCTAAAGGACTGCAGCTTTTCCTCTTCTTCCTGTCACCCTTCTGTAAATGGTATCTGGGATTTTGTAAAGAATAAAATAATTCAGGTATTTTTTTTTTTCACAAAAATGGATGTAAAATATCGATGTATTAAATCTATAAACACACACTTGGCAACTCAAGCAGTGTGCAAGCATAGCGATGAACGAAAGTGCTCTTCCGTATTCGAGATAGTTTCTTGGAACAGGACACCAGCTTAAGACTGAGTTGAAAAAATTGATGAATTAAAAAAACCCTGATATTACCTGATATTTTATATGGATGAGCATATGGAAAACCTTATTGATCTGAAGATCATAAAGCATGCTGAATACAATTGATAGTCTCTTGGCTGACTGACTGACATCTGCAGCAATGAGGATGAATAATTTCATGTAGTTTTAAGAGGGGGAAGAATGGGACTATTATCTAAATATGTGTGCAAGCATATGTTTATTTGATGTTGCAACACACAAAGAGCTCAGTGGTAAAAAGGTTTTGACAATTCACTTATAAATGATGAGAGATGACAGCTCCATTACAGACTCCTTCTGCGTTTCACCAGAAATGAATGTCACTATATTTCTGCTGTTCAGAGGTATCACTCGGGCCAAATGAAAAATCTCCCATCTTCAAAATGTCAACCTTTCAAGCAAAACAAATTTCAATCTAAGAATGTCACACAAAGTGGATGCTGAGTGTTTGGGAAACTTTGTGCCTATCTCTGAGTGCCTCATTCCCACTGTTATATCTGGTTTGTTGTATGTATGTATCAACACAGGCATACCATAAGTGAATGAGTACGAAAACATTTTAAATATCTGTAAATCTGGCTCTTGACACTGTATTTACAATGCAAAATCTAAATTTATTTCATATTCCATGCAAAACCATTCCAAAAATACTGTACCTTGTAATTTCACATTTTTCTTTTTTCTCCAAAATAATTGCACAAAATCTTCTACTGCAACTCCTGTTGCAGCTGCAGTGCAGGTGAGAAGCCATTGTTTTGCATCATTTACACTGACAGGGCCTTGAAACATCAAAACTCATTATTTTAGAAATTGTCATAGAATTAAAAAAGTATCTGTTTTGTCATCTAGAGAATGTGAAATATACGTCTGCTTTTCCTTTGGCTTCCACTTATCAAAAGGTGGTTCTTTTGATAATAATTTGAGCCTCATTGTGCCCCAGCCCACCCCCATCCTAATGTTGCGACACATGAGTCATACCCTTGTTGGTTTCCATGGCTACACTTATGTCTATTTCACTCAAATGAAGGTTCCACACATAAGTAAACGCATAATTATCTCTTTTCCTTTCTCTCTATTACCTCTTACTACTCTTTTTTCTAAGGTTAATGTCAACAGCCCCCTCATCATCCCTCTCCGTGTATACAAGACAGAAGCCATTTTTTGGACAATTATTACAATATATATAACAATTTGTGATGTCACACATTCCTGGTTAAACTGAGTGCAAAATCAGATTTTAATGAGAAATATTGGTAATTATTATACAATTATGTAATTGTGTGTAACAGAATCCCATTTAATTAAAGTTAATTGTGTTTCAAGGTGGCTTTCACAGCAAGTGGTTAATTTAGTTTTAAGCGAGCAGGAGTAACTAAAAATTTAAGAAAGTGAATAATTTGGGGCTAGACAAAAGTCACAATATTAACTGCATCTTAAATATCATGGAAAAGCTTTTTTTCCCCCCTTAAATAATTCAAAAAGTTATACTTTTATATATTCTATATTCATTAAACATAAAGTGAAATATTTCAATCCTTTTTTGTTTTAATTACTTTAAAACATTTTAGTTTATGTGTAATGAATCTAGAATATGCTATTAATTTTCTTAAATAACACTGAAAAATTGCAATATGACATTTTTTTGACTTGCAGTAGTATTGTTATTAGAAAACCTAAAGAGAATAGTTGAATGGATAAACTTTGTCAGCTACCGAATGAGGATTTCAAATTCATCACATAACACAAAGATGATACTTCATCAAATAAAACATTACATGATATTTAAAGACATTCAGCAGAAGTTGGGTATGGATGATGGACACCAGTCATGTAAGGATGTACATAAAAGTTTTACATGGCGGTTCTAACTTAATGTTATTGTGTACCTGAGATAATTAATATTCAAATGCAAGGTAACATAAGACAGCCGTAAAATATAGGAACAAACCATGGTAGCTTTTAACACATGTTCCCTAGTGTTTCTAAATGCACACTAAGTGTTGCTGCTGTAACATTAATAATGTGATTTATTTATCTATTTGGAAAAGCACCTTGTAAATGATTAGTACTGTTACTTCACAGCAAGAAGGTCTTGGGTTGAAAAAATTAATGATGTTTTGTATCACAGTTTACTTATTTGTAATAATGACTCATTTAGTAATTGAAGGAATCAGATTATTTAGTTACATTTTTAAGTAATCAACCTGTCACTTTTAAAATTTTAACTGCGCTCCTCAGTTTGCAGGAACATGTGGACCCAGAATATGCTCTCATCTAACTTGGTATATTAAGGATTTATCTCCATCATGTTTGGTAGTTGGCAACTACTGAAAAAATGGGGACCAACAAAGCTTTGGTGCTTGATTTTGCTTACATTTGAATTCAGGTTAAATGTGTTTTGCAATGAGTTAATAGCGCAATGAAGTTCAGCTTAGTTTGTTGAAAGAGGGAAACTTAAATTAAGAGGTGTATGAACATGTTTTTCATTTCAACGAAACATCCTTTGTTGGTATATTGGGGTTTGTATTGATTATTTAAATTTGTGAAGGTGATCTGCAGAGCCTACAGAGTGCAACATTTTTATATTCAACCATAATCTTAATCTTTATTTTGAACCAACTCTTGACTTGTAGTGACCCAGAACCCCAGAACCTGGCCCAGAACCAAAAAATCTGTTATCAAATCCTGCTCCCCTTGCTTTATATAGAGCCATAATCTCATTCTCTAGACGTAGCCCCCCAAAACATACCAGCACTAATAAGGACCAGATGTTGCAAGCTAATCATTAATGCCAATTTACACAATCTAGGAGGAATTCATCACTGAGCGGAATTCATTCCAATCACGGCATGGGAAAGTCACCATTTCATTGCAGGGCTGGCATATAGGGACAAACACCCATTCACACCTATGGGTAATTTAGAGTAACCAATTAACCTAACCCCCTTGCATGTTTTTAGACTGTGGGGGAAGCCGGGGTACCGGGGAGAACCAACACAGACACAAGGAGAACATGAAAAGTCCTCACAGAAAGACACTGACCTGGGAGTTCGATCCCAGGACCTTCTTGCTGTGAGGCAACAGCTGTGAGGCAACAGCAAGAAGGGTATTAAAATAATAGCAAACTGACACAACTGACACAACAACCACTACAGAACTTCACAGGAGAGAAACAGGAAATGACTGACGCTACTGGCTGCGGACTCTGGATATTGTTTTGTCTCAGTGTTAATGGACTTGAGTGCTGCTTTCAACACAGTAGAGCACATTACTTGAAAGATTGAAAAACCTGGCAGGAATCATTAGAATTGCACTGTTTTTCCCCTTTACCTAGAAAACAGGAAATTCTGTCTCCTTTCAGGATTTAAAATTCTCGCCCAAGGATCAATTCTCGGACCAATTTTATTTTCACTTTATTTGAACTCAACAGCTTCACCACACTGGAGTCCTGTCTATCCACGGTCAGGGACTGGACGTCAGCTAACTTTTTACAATTTAATAGCAGACAACTGAGATTTTAATCTTTGGTCCACAACATCTTAAACAACAGATACAGTCCTCTCTGCTTTTAACAGCAACCATTAAGTCTGTGGCAAAGAACCTTGTTGTAGCACTTGACAGTCATTTATCCCTTGAGAAACACACCAAAAACTTCACTGACGTTCGTTTTTATCAGGTAAGAAACATCTATGGGGTCAGGCATATGTAGACCTTCAATCACACCGAAAAAGTTACAAAAGCAGCTTTTAGGTGCCTTTTAAAACACTACTTTCTCTAAGATGGCCCTGCTCTTAATGATGTTCGTCTTTTGTCGCCCGATATTTCCTTTTTCATGATGTTTTATTCAATTGTATTGGAATCAATTTCAATGATCTTTCTTACATATTGGATGATTTATCAGCTTTAATCTTTCAATCTTAATGTCATTACATTTTTAAATTGTATCTATTCTTGGTAATTTTAATATCTTAGTTGCTTAGTAGTCAGCACCTTGCTCTGTTGTTTATGTTGTGCTGCATTATTTTGTGTAGGCGGGGAGGGGCTCAATGGGTTTATGATCGAAACTTCTTTGATTTTATGTTTACTCGCTGTTCCAGTTTCAAAACAACTGCTCTAAATGTGACAGATGTGGAAATGCCACAAAAAAAGCAAACATAATGATTTTATTCAGTTGTTTATTTTGGTCAGAAAAGCGTGTGATAATCTGTATGTAGCAATTATAATTTCCGACCTGTGGACACCTTATCTGATATGATTCTATGTTTGTCGCAAAGGTGTGAATTACTTAAGTTATCACGCTGAGGGATTTCTCTTGAATTTAAAACAAAAAGCTTCCAACTTTAATTTTGACTCCTCCTAAACTGCATTGACTTGATTTTTCTTCTGTTTCAAACATCCTCAGAGGAAACTGAAAGTCTTCACTTCAACAGAACATGTTTTTTCATCAAAGCAAAACTCCTCCTGTTGCTGTCGTCTCTGCTCAAATCTTACCTCAGCCCAAGTGTTTGTGAGAAATACTTCCACTCTGTGACTAAACAGCCAAATTAAAACCAGACTGGAGATAGTTTTCCTGAGACCTTTCTGCCCACTCAGAGCAGAGGGAGGGACCGGGATGCAGCACTGTGAAGCTTCTCGAGGTGAGGCTGTCGACGGCGTGCCAGACGAACATTCCTCTGGGACTGGGAGCCTAGGCCGGGAACCAGTTAATGGAGACTGCCTCTATAGTGGCGGTGCTGTGCAGCTTTGCCATTTTATGTGTTTGAGCTATTAAAGGTAAATCTAAATGACAACCCATAAGTTATATAAGTTTTATTTAAAATTTAGAGTAGGCAATGAGTTTACATCCTTCCTTTTATTTCCTTTTTTTTAAAGACATTGTTTGCTTTCAGTAGAGTAGGATAAGGACAATTGTGTGTTTTTGTGAACATATACAGAGCTAGATTTTGGTGATTATCCTAGCTTAGCATAAACAATGTACGCCGAAAAAACAAAAACTAGACTTTTAAACCATACTAATTAACTTGTTGCACATTTGTTCATTGTTGCACATCTTCCTGTTGTTATCGGCAAGACTTCTCAGCACCGCATGTAGTTAAAATATAGCGTTCTATTGATCATCTATTGATCATCTCATTTAATCTAATAAAGAAGTTACTGGTGTTGACAGAACTGCATTAATGACTAAGATTCTTTAATTAAAAATGTGTAGTTTGCTGATTGCATACTAGAAAGTGAAAAACAAACCACTTTTAATTAATGACCTTATTAACACAGTTCACTGCTCCTCAGTGGCTTGTAGAAATGTGAATTATTAATGAACAGCATGTCTTATTACAAAAAGGGACAGTTCTAAATTGTCTTCCTAATAGTTATTAGCCCATTGTTAGTTCTCTAAAATTACACCCATCTATAAACTGTTCTTCTTTTTCTTTTTCTTCTTCTTCTTCAACTACTACTACTTTTCCACTCGAAACAAAAAGCAAATATGAGTTCGTTGGTTTAATTTCTGACGGTTTTAGCTGTGCTCATCGCACACTAACAGTAAGCTTAATTAAAGTAGATGAAAGTGACACATCATTTACCAACATACTGCATAAATTAGCAACTTCAACAAATTTTCTGCAATTTCACGACATATGCAGAGCATTTATGGCATGCCGCAAATCCAAACAAGAACACCTGCCTTGTTTTCAGAACAGAATTGAAATTTGAATTGAGAATTGTTTTGCCAAGGCCACTGGATGTATTTTAACAAAACTTTGTAGGAGGATACAGTCTGAATTAAGGAAGAGCTTATTTTGGAACAGATTTTGGAACAGATCCCGATAAAGGGGCAGATACACAAATTCTAATCTGTTGGGGCTTGGAAGAGATATGTGTTCCCCTCAGCGCCATTCTAGTTTTTTCTTCATGTTGCATAGGTATGACAACATTTCTGTGGTATATGACATTTTAATTTCATGAGCTGATTTTATTGAGATGTGACGAGATTGACGGTGGTAAGACGCCTTATTGTGTTGGATGCAAAAGACCTGTTTGACATGATGATTTGGAGAGGCTCTTGAAGCTGTTTTCCTGGAACACAATCAGACTGGTTGTGTGAATGTGTGTGTGTGCGTGTGTGTGTGTTTTAATCTGTTTTTAGTCCAAATAGGGACAACATAGTAGGTTCCAGGAAAGGTCAATGAGAGTTTGCTGAAAGATCTGTGTTTCACTTTTTGCCTATCATTGTATATATTCTCTGAGTGCTCCTTCTTACTTGTTTTCTTGGTACTTGTTTTCTCTATTCTCATTTCTCACAATCCATCTGATGGTCCTCTGTAAATGAAGACTGTATACCTCACTAGTGTAACTGATAGCTTCGTCAAAGCCCATGTGTCATAAAAACATTTTCAGGCAGAAACTGAGACACTATGTACCCTGGTCTCCCACACAAAAGTATAAATTGGAAATGTATATTTCTGAGATAGGTTCAAACATAGCAAAAGAATGCTGAATACTTTGTGAATTTGAAAAATCTTTTATGTGAAATAATGATACATAACAACACTAAATGGAAAATTAAAAACAACTCTCAAATCATTAGATAATTAGATTAATGAATAACACTATAGAGCTATATGGACATGCCCATGCATTTCCTTGGGACAGAAGTGGAGAGGTATGCTCTTGCTAGAAAGGAGAGCAGTGGGTAAAATGGCCTCTATATTTTGCCATGAATACATCAATTCACTTTATGATCCACATGGCTCTTATGCTCGTTTCTGCAAGTCGGGCTACAAATCTGTTTATCAAGTGGTTTGGCCTTTGAAAAAGCATTCGTCACTCATTCTGAGCTTACCTGAGTTTATTCTGTGTTATTTTTAACATGCTGCATCGTGCTTGCTGTGCTCTTCATATAGGTCAATATCTTCCTGCAATACTTGCTTATAGTTTTTGTCTTAGTTATTATTTTTCCGCTTTCATTTTCAGTCTTTTGGAAGCCAAAATGCTCGAGTTGTACCTCTACACTAGCCACCACCACGACGCCTAATGTTGTTAACACTTCCTCACTGCTATGCGCGCACAGAGCGAGGTCACTGTACATAGCATCAGCGCCCCCTAATGTTTAAAATGTGAATTGATTCATTGAATGGGAGAGTGAAAGTTTATTATTTTTTTTCTAATCACAATGAATAATTAAATCCCAGACAGAAATTCTCAGCAATGACGTTGACTGCTTATGTTGGTCCTGATTTGTGGCGTAGTATGTAGTAAACATCACAAGTCTAATTATAATTTTCTTAAGAGGCAGTCTTTAAATGATATATTTTTTCTTATATTTCTGCTCATTTCACATTTCCTAACTTGAATTTACTCAAAGATAAAGTGTTAGAATCCTACTTTAGGTCTATATGTGACATTTGACTTTTCAATTCCTACTTATTTGGTTTAACCTGGCAGGGACAAATTGCAGGTGGCTGCAATTAGTAATAATAATAATATCATTAGTTATCATCCTTACAGATTTTAAACAGCAATATTTACAGTAATGTGATGTCATTATTTCAGGGGAACTGGTTGACACCCTGACTGCTGCCTCAATGTCCACAGAATTACAGTGACCTAGCCTCTAGATTTCCTTCTGATTGATGCATTCAGGTTCACAGATTGCTGTTCTATATCCTTACATGCCTGAAGAATTGATCATAAGAATAGGTTTCTTACGATGTAAATTTCTGCATATTAATGCATTATGATATTTGCTCTGATATCAACTGCATGAATAAGGGACTGAAACATTGTATTGGACACTTTCTTTAGGGGTTCTGGTTTGGTCTGGGTTAGTTTTTAAAGGTTTGAGTTATGTTTTAAATAAAAACAGAAAAATGGTCCTAATACAATGGAATAAATGATCTCACCTGACACAGGTTTATCAAGCCACACATCTTATGTCATGCATGTATATAACACAAATCTGATGAAAATAGAGTCATACTGAGAAAACCTGGATGAAACTCTGTGGCAGGTACGTATTGTGCGATTCATTACCTAACTAAGCCAGCAAATGAAATTTACCTTTGGGACTCACTCAGACTGTAACCATTTTCTGCATTTACATCTGTATTTATACAGATGTAAATCTGTTAACATGAGCAAGAGTTTGCACACATCAGTTATCTTATAGGTCATCATATGGTCTTTCATTGTTACTTTGGAACAGGGTGTGGAGATGTCGATACTGTACAGAATTTTCCTCCAAACTTGCAGGGAGTATACCCCCGTGGATTGAACCAGGAAACTGAGGTGACTGATTTAATACATATACATACATAGTACATAGTAATCATCTGCTGCATTCTAAAAGAAGTGCGGACGTTTACTATAATTCAATTGAAATTAATTTCATTTTCAATAAAAACAAAAAACAAAAACAAGACAAGACTTTCAGAGTGTTATCTTAGTATATAATTGCATTATTATTATTTATACAACAAGGCTTTTGTTATTCTCTTTTTTATTGATTTTCAGCAGAAAAAAAAGACATACATGCCATATCAGTACACTGTGTCACAAGTCAAGAGAGAACCAAAACAGAACATTTACAAGAAACAAGAAACAAAATACAGAGGGAATCCAACAGAGACAGAGAGCGTTATATACATGCAGTACATGCACACCCACACATATATACATACATACACATATACAAATACATGTATATAGATGTATACTGACTAATGGATACAATTAAAAGAAGAAGACACCAGTGTGTCAGGTTGAGGAAATATAAGGACCCCATATTTTTCATAGATATATCTTCCCTATCTATCAGTCTGTAACAGAGCATTTCATAGGAGGAAATCTTAGCCATTTTGTCGAACCACTCCCTCACCGATATATCTCCTTTAGTTTTCCAATGTCGCAACACTATCCTGCATCCGGTGATAAGTGCTGTTCTGCACCATGAGGTCTGGTGGACATTGAGACCACTTCCCTTCGGCACCACACCCAATAGACAAAGCATCGGTTGTTTTATCAGTGTGGAGGACATCACCGTATTGATAAAAGAGGTGATCTTAGACCATAGGAAATCTATCATGGGGCATGAATACAACATATGTAAGAGGTTGCCACACGAAGCATCACATCTCCAACATAGGTCAGAGTCTCTAAGTCCTAACCGTGCCATTTTATATGGGGTCCAATAAATCCTGTTGATAATTTTATAACTAATCAAACCTGTCTGCATTTCCCTTGAAACTTTAAACCATGATCCAATAATTCGCCCCCATATTTCCCCAGTTATCTCTTCCCCTATATCCCTCTCCCAGCATCTCTCAAGGCTTTCAAAACTGGGTGGCTGGAATCCCCTCAAGAGGTTATAGAAACATGATGTTTTCCTTTTGAAGTGCCCATCCTGTTCCAGTCTTGACTTGTATTTCGGTTTTGGATATAGGTGGTATTTGTTTAAGGTATGCCAGAATACAACTCCGTACCAGCAAGAATTTCCAAAAATCTTTGTTTGGGAGTTTAGACTTTTCCCTTAATTGTTCAAAAGACAGAAGTTGTTTATCGGCAAGACTTCTCAGCACCGCATGTAGTTAAAATATAGCGTTCTATTGATCATCTATTGATCATCTCATTTAATCTAATAAAGAAGTTACTGGTGTTGACAGAACTGCATTAATGACTAAGATTCTTTAATTAAAAATGTGTAGTTTGCTGATTGCATACTAGAAAGTGAAAAACAAACCACTTTTAATTAATGACCTTATTAACACAGTTCACTGCTCCTCAGTGGCTTGTAGAAATGTGAATTATTAATGAACAGCATGTCTTATTACAAAAAGGGACAGTTCTAAATTGTCTTCCTAATAGTTATTAGCCCATTGTTAGTTCTCTAAAATTACACCCATCTATAAACTGTTCTTCTTTTTCTTTTTCTTCTTCTTCTTCAACTACTACTACTTTTCCACTCGAAACAAAAAGCAAATATGAGTTCGTTGGTTTAATTTCTGACGGTTTTAGCTGTGCTCATCGCACACTAACAGTAAGCTTAATTAAAGTAGATGAAAGTGACACATCATTTACCAACATACTGCATAAATTAGCAACTTCAACAAATTTTCTGCAATTTCACGACATATGCAGAGCATTTATGGCATGCCGCAAATCCAAACAAGAACACCTGCCTTGTTTTCAGAACAGAATTGAAATTTGAATTGAGAATTGTTTTGCCAAGGCCACTGGATGTATTTTAACAAAACTTTGTAGGAGGATACAGTCTGAATTAAGGAAGAGCTTATTTTGGAACAGATTTTGGAACAGATCCCGATAAAGGGGCAGATACACAAATTCTAATCTGTTGGGGCTTGGAAGAGATATGTGTTCCCCTCAGCGCCATTCTAGTTTTTTCTTCATGTTGCATAGGTATGACAACATTTCTGTGGTATATGACATTTTAATTTCATGAGCTGATTTTATTGAGATGTGACGAGATTGACGGTGGTAAGACGCCTTATTGTGTTGGATGCAAAAGACCTGTTTAACATGATGATTTGGAGAGGCTCTTGAAGCTGTTTTCCTGGAACACAATCAGACTGGTTGTGTGAGTGTGTGTGTGTGCGTGTGTGTGTGTTTTAATCTGTTTTTAGTCCAAATAGGGACAACATAGTAGGTTCCAGGAAAGGTCAATGAGAGTTTGCTGAAAGATCTGTGTTTCACTTTTTGCCTATCATTGTATATATTCTCTGAGTGCTCCTTCTTACTTGTTTTCTCTATTCTCATTTCTCACAATCCATCTGATGGTCCTCTGTAAATGAAGACTGTATACCTCACTAGTGTAACTGATAGCTTCGTCAAAGCCCATGTGTCATAAAAACATTTTCAGGCAGAAACTGAGACACTATGTACCCTGGTCTCCCACACAAAAGTATAAATTGGAAATGTATATTTCTGAGATAGGTTCAAACATAGCAAAAGAATGCTGAATACTTTGTGAATTTGAAAAATCTTTTATGTGAAATAATGATACATAACAACACTAAATGGAAAATTAAAAACAACTCTCAAATCATTAGATAATTAGATTAATGAATAACACTATAGAGCTATATGGACATGCCCATGCATTTCCTTGGGACAGAAGTGGAGAGGTATGCTCTTGCTAGAAAGGAGAGCAGTGGGTAAAATGGCCTCTATATTTTGCCATGAATACATCAATTCACTTTATGATCCACATGGCTCTTATGCTCGTTTCTGCAAGTCGGGCTACAAATCTGTTTATCAAGTGGTTTGGCCTTTGAAAAAGCATTCGTCACTCATTCTGAGCTTACCTGAGTTTATTCTGTGTTATTTTTAACATGCTGCATCGTGCTTGCTGTGCTCTTCATATAGGTCAATATCTTCCTGCAATACTTGCTTATAGTTTTTGTCTTAGTTATTATTTTTCCGCTTTCATTTTCAGTCTTTTGGAAGCCAAAATGCTCGAGTTGTACCTCTACACTAGCCACCACCACGACGCCTAATGTTGTTAACACTTCCTCACTGCTATGCGCGCACAGAGCGAGGTCACTGTACATAGCATCAGCGCCCCCTAATGTTTAAAATGTGAATTGATTCATTGAATGGGAGAGTGAAAGTTTATTATTTTTTTTCTAATCACAATGAATAATTAAATCCCAGACAGAAATTCTCAGCAATGACGTTGACTGCTTATGTTGGTCCTGATTTGTGGCGTAGTATGTAGTAAACATCACAAGTCTAATTATAATTTTCTTAAGAGGCAGTCTTTAAATGATATATTTTTTCTTATATTTCTGCTCATTTCACATTTCCTAACTTGAATTTACTCAAAGATAAAGTGTTAGAATCCTACTTTAGGTCTATATGTGACATTTGACTTTTCAATTCCTACTTATTTGGTTTAACCTGGCAGGGACAAATTGCAGGTGGCTGCAATTAGTAATAATAATAATATCATTAGTTATCATCCTTACAGATTTTAAACAGCAATATTTACAGTAATGTGATGTCATTATTTCAGGGGAACTGGTTGACACCCTGACTGCTGCCTCAATGTCCACAGAATTACAGTGACCTAGCCTCTAGATTTCCTTCTGATTGATGCATTCAGGTTCACAGATTGCTGTTCTATATCCTTACATGCCTGAAGAATTGATCATAAGAATAGGTTTCTTACGATGTAAATTTCTGCATATTAATGCATTATGATATTTGCTCTGATATCAACTGCATGAATAAGGGACTGAAACATTGTATTGGACACTTTCTTTAGGGGTTCTGGTTTGGTCTGGGTTAGTTTTTAAAGGTTTGAGTTATGTTTTAAATAAAAACAGAAAAATGGTCCTAATACAATGGAATAAATGATCTCACCTGACACAGGTTTATCAAGCCACACATCTTATGTCATGCATGTATATAACACAAATCTGATGAAAATAGAGTCATACTGAGAAAACCTGGATGAAACTCTGTGGCAGGTACGTATTGTGCGATTCATTACCTAAAAGGTTTTGAGTGAACTAAGCCAGCAAATGAAATTTACCTTTGGGACTCACTCAGACTGTAACCATTTTCTGCATTTACATCTGTATTTATACAGATGTAAATCTGTTAACATGAGCAAGAGTTTGCACACATCAGTTATCTTATAGGTCATCATATGGTCTTTCATTGTTACTTTGGAACAGGGTGTGGAGATGTCGATACTGTACAGAATTTTCCTCCAAACTTGCAGGGAGTATACCCCCGTGGATTGAACCAGGAAACTGAGGTGACTGATTTAATACATATACATACATAGTACATAGTAATCATCTGCTGCATTCTAAAAGAAGTGCGGACGTTTACTATAATTCAATTGAAATTAATTTCATTTTCAATAAAAACAAAAAACAAAAACAAGACAAGACTTTCAGAGTGTTATCTTAGTATATAATTGCATTATTATTATTTATACAACAAGGCTTTTGTTATTCTCTTTTTTATTGATTTTCAGCAGAAAAAAAAGACATACATGCCATATCAGTACACTGTGTCACAAGTCAAGAGAGAACCAAAACAGAACATTTACAAGAAACAAGAAACAAAATACAGAGGGAATCCAACAGAGACAGAGAGCGTTATATACATGCAGTACATGCACACCCACACATATATACATACATACACATATACAAATACATGTATATAGATGTATACTGACTAATGGATACAATTAAAAGAAGAAGACACCAGTGTGTCAGGTTGAGGAAATATAAGGACCCCATATTTTTCATAGATATATCTTCCCTATCTATCAGTCTGTAACAGAGCATTTCATAGGAGGAAATCTTAGCCATTTTGTCGAACCACTCCCTCACCGATATATCTCCTTTAGTTTTCCAATGTCGCAACACTATCCTGCATCCGGTGATAAGTGCTGTTCTGCACCATGAGGTCTGGTGGACATTGAGACCACTTCCCTTCGGCACCACACCCAATAGACAAAGCATCGGTTGTTTTATCAGTGTGGAGGACATCACCGTATTGATAAAAGAGGTGATCTTAGACCATAGGAAATCTATCATGGGGCATGAATACAACATATGTAAGAGGTTGCCACACGAAGCATCACATCTCCAACATAGGTCAGAGTCTCTAAGTCCTAACCGTGCCATTTTATATGGGGTCCAATAAATCCTGTTGATAATTTTATAACTAATCAAACCTGTCTGCATTTCCCTTGAAACTTTAAACCATGATCCAATAATTCGCCCCCATATTTCCCCAGTTATCTCTTCCCCTATATCCCTCTCCCAGCATCTCTCAAGGCTTTCAAAACTGGGTGGCTGGAATCCCCTCAAGAGGTTATAGAAACATGATGTTTTCCTTTTGAAGTGCCCATCCTGTTCCAGTCTTGACTTGTATTTCGGTTTTGGATATAGGTGGTATTTGTTTAAGGTATGCCAGAATACAACTCCGTACCAGCAAGAATTTCCAAAAATCTTTGTTTGGGAGTTTAGACTTTTCCCTTAATTGTTCAAAAGACAGAAGTTGTTTTCCATCAGATAAGTCCCCAATACAAACGATTTCCAATTTGACCCAACCCGCCCAGGGAAATGCTTTTTTTTTTACCTATCCTGAGGCTTTTATTACACCATAATGATGTTTTATTTGTAAAATTGGGATTTAAGCCCACAGTCTTATGTGAGGCTCGCCACATCTCCTGAGAGAAAGTGAGTACTGGATTATTAGAAGGGATGACATCACTAGTTTGAGTAATAAAGGCCTGGACCAGGTAAGGGCATGTAATGTCTTTCTCTATACCCACCCATGCTGGAGCTTGGTCAGCTGTCATATATAGTTTTGATAATTGTTTGAGACAGAAAGCATGATGATACCAGGCTATATGGGGGAGGACATACAACAAAGCTTTTAATGGTGCAGCTGGTTTAGGTGGAGCTAATTTTATCTACTATATAAAAGGGAATTAATCAAAATTGCATCACAGATTTGCATTTTATTTTCTATGTAAACATAGCAAATAAGTAGTAGTCAAATAATTGCAGTGAAGAAAGTGTAGTATTTTTTATGAAGTACTAAACAAGTACAGCAGTCTGTCCTCAGCTCTTTGCAGATTTCATAAACCAAATATGTACACAGAGGTTTGTTTTGACAAACTTACTGTACTTTAATCCTAGTTTTTATATTGCCGCACATAATTTCACATCTGTCTACATCTTCTGACATGTAAAATGGAAATGTGTTATAAAGATACCTTATGAGTTCAGTTTATTAAAAGGTATTATTATTATGACAAGGATAAATCCTTTTTTTTGTCAACGTGACCTTGCTTAAAGGTTCTTTATCTCACTATTCAGAGAGAGGAAGCACTATCTGGTCTGCTTCGCTCTTCTCTTTCCTGAAATGAAAGTGGAAAAACTGTTAGATTTATTATTTAACTGCATCATAAATAGAAAAAGGGTGCTCTCTGAACTGTGCCATTAAATTAAGGCAGCTGAGATAAAGTTAAGTTTCAGTAACTGTTTCAGGTTGCATTAGAAAAATATTGTTTTCCAACAGCAGGGCAGACTTAATGGTAAACATCAATTTAAATGTCACTTGTTCTGTATTTCTCTATGAAAGTCTATAGTGTGTATCTGGCATGGACATTACACATCTTGTAGCATGAATTTTTCTTTCTGTGTACAACATGTCTTAGCTATTGGTTCCTCCTGAAACTTATGTGACCCATCTTACTGTAATTAACCTTTCGAGACCAACATACAGTACATGTGCATGCATGTTGTACCCCACATACACACACACACACATAAAGGTTTTATTTCAATTTCACGCTGAGAAATCTGTTGGTATTGTGAGATTTCTTTTTAAAATGTTATTTTCATACACTGACCATCAGAGGGGGCTGGACTCAGCATATATCCTGTCACAGGAAGGTTTACACACCAATTCAATGAATTCAGAATTTTTTGCTCAGGGAAAATACAAAGCTGTGAATGGAAACAAGCAGCCACACATGGAACTCTCCAACTGCAAAGCAAATTTACAAATGCACACACAGATTTTTTTTATTGCACATTTGTGTTTTTACTCTTAATACAACTTCAACTCATATTTTCTCTCTGAAGACTTACTGTCCCAGACACTGAAGGTCATTTTTTTTCTTTCTTTTTTTGTTTTGCAACTAAACACAATTTTACATTTCTGAAATACTTAATGATACACAGTGGAGAAAATGCACCAGAATGACCGAGAAATTCTGAGGTGTTTGAGCAATTGGTGCTATGTGTTATAGTACCGGACAATTCCGTAGTGTTACCCTGTGTTTTCCCCTTCCCTGTGTTTCCAGTGCTCCCCTGTCTGTCTCTCTCTCTGTTTGTTTTGTTTGTGTGCGTGTGTGTGTTGGCCTGGGCGTGGCTCTCCTGGCTCCCGGCTCTACACTCCCGTCTGCAATCAGCTCATCGCATCTCCCAGTCTGTTTACCTGCATGTCATCAATTCATCAGCCTGCAGGATATCTACCCCGGCTCTTCACCCACTCATCGCCAGATCGTTGAATCCACTTCAGTGGTAGCTTACTCGTCAGGCCTCTCCATTGTCTCAAGATCTTTCCCAGTTGGTTGTGTTATTAACTGTTGTTTCTCTCTTCGCCCTTCTCCCTCACTCATCTCAGCCCTCCAGCCCTCTGCCTCGGCCTGCTTCATCCCTGCGTCATCCACCTCCATTCCCCACTTTCCTAGCAATAAAACCTGCTTCATCCATCTCCACGTTGGTCTGTGTCTGCGTTTGGGTCCACATCGCTACTCACAACACTATGAACTAGTTTTTTCAGGCTCTATGACAAATAGTTTGTTGATCAGTTTTGAGTGAGTTCAGACTTTCATTGTGGGACTTGGCAACAACTGATAAAGCCGCATTACGTTACTGTTAAACTTAGATCATACAACCTTCTCAGAAACTTCTTTCAATTTGTTTAAGTGGCGTTTTGCACGAAAGTGCAGTCATATAATTATGATATTTCTAAGTCTCTTCTTGCCTGTAAAATGTCTTCCTTCTAATTGCATATGTGACAAAGTCCTTGATTAGAGCAATAAAGTCCAAGGCTTCTGTGTCAAACATTATTTTTTATCAGTTTAATGATATTGATAAATCAATAACATTTCAAACTTCCCACTCCAGCGTAACAAACAGACAAACAGCAGTTTAACTATCTTAAACTAGACCACTGAATACTGTCTAAAACTAAATCCAACCCAATGTTAAAATCAACCAAGAGCTCACGGTGGGTATCTGAGAGGGATGTGAAGCATGACATTATCTTTCATAGGTAAAATAAGTTGGGGCTGGGTTATGAGAGCAAATGGAAAAATTTATCATGCAGAAAAGTTTAATTTTCTTCTTGCTAAACGGTTGTTTGATAAGTTGCTATTAAAAACTGATGGTGGGGGTGTGAATTGCTGTTTTCATTTCCAGTTATCATTATTCACTTGGTGTTTGCGATTTTTTTTATGAGGGCTGGCTTAAACATGGACACCCCCAATTTCTCTATACAGGAAAGAGTATTAACTCTAAAATCTTTCCTTTATCCTTTTTGCAACTTATTGATCTTTTCTCTCTCACTATAATCAGTCACATTTTATTCTTAATAAAAACTTACATATGCTGAGAGATGTGAGACAGTTGCTTTAATGCTGCCTGCATTTCCTTGACACTTTTCTCTGCCTATATAATCAAAATGCTTCAGTGGGCATTTGTGTGTATAGGAGGCAGGAGTAATTTCATGACATCATAACAGGACATGGTCATGAGGAACAGAAGGATGCAGACCAATAATTAAGACCACTGAATGGGACTGAAGATTGAGATGGGGAAAATAAGGACATTTTTTTAAGTCATCGCTCACACCTTAAGCTCTGGTAAATAGATGCAGTGGGTGTACATTAAGGCTTGACATTTTGTCTGTGAATATTCAAAACCACTGCAGTGTTTTGCAGATTTTCTACTTTTTATGCAATCTTATTTAGCAAAAAACAGGACTGTTTTAACTCAAACAAATTATTTTTTAAAGCTGCTATATGCAAAGTTTTCAAATTTATTATAGCACCAAAAAACAATTTGCTTTATAAAGATGAAGGGGAGTAATGGTGTCCTAAGCACAGGCTGCAGACACACTCAGCCTGTATTTATTTATATCTGAGCTTTTTCAGCTCTGTCCTGCCCGGACAACACACGTGCACCATTAGTGCTCATGAACCCTTCCCCTGAAACTGTTGGCCTCTCCTCCATATTTAAAACCAGGCGCTTTGGGCATGAGTGCTACCACAATTTTAACAAGGAATGAACCCACAGCAGACATTTCAATGTCTCTTCTAATAAAGAAAACGCGTAATTCAAGCAAAGTGAGGCAGAAGACCAGAGTCAACATTGGTATAGTGTTTCCAGGATAGAGGACCCTATGAGATGATAAAGGACTCCAATATGACTCAGAGTTGGCTCCTCTTATGCTCCATGTAATATGCCTGTTTTCAGCAGTGACCAGTGTTACAATGAAATATGTCCGCCCGCAGAGAATTGTATCCCTCCCTAGGAGTTAGGTAATTTCAGTGTTAGGGGCAAAGCCCCGAGCAGTGTTTATTGAGTGATCGAAGGCTAATGACCCTCTGACAGAGTGCACGTGAGGCCCAGGCGAGCTGCCATTGTGGGGGAGAACGACTCACTCATGGCGCCGGGGTTTTTCTCCCTTGTGCTGAAAACAATCATTCCAAGGTGGGGTGCAATTCTGGCAGGGATTTACGCTGGATTAACATAGGCTTGTTACATAGCTACCACAGTACTGGTACAATTAAACTATTCTGCAAATGTTGAAATTGCAAGTTGTCTTGTTTTAGCACATTATGGACCTTTGCTGGATGTATACTCTACATTAATGGGAGCTAGTAGTTGTGGCTGGATTAGTTTACTGTTGGCTCTGGTTTAACGTTACACCACTTTCTTGGTTGAAAACTTGCATGCATTACTTTACATTTCTAATTATGTGTGCCCAATCTGAGCCTCTATTCAAAATATTTCACTATTTGTTCTAACTTTTGTTGGGGCACAGGGCACAACTGAAATAGATTACATTTTGTCTATCAATAAAAATTAATGATTACAAAAAATAGTTATTAATCATTTTAAGTTAAAGGATCGAATTTGCATTAGATCACCTTGGGAGACCACCCTTAAAGAGGTTGAATTGATAGCCAATTAACACAATAAGTCTCATGAAAATTTGGACTTATGCCTAACAATTGACTTAATAATTACAACCAAAATGACCTCATCAGCTAGTTGAAGGCTTTGGAGCTCTTGACAGTGTAGAGGTTTGCGAAATTCACTCTTGTGCAACATTAAATACACAAAGAAACACACATTTTTTAATCAGCTAACCAGTATATACAATTATATACAAGTATATGTGTTTATGAGTGTGAGTGTGTTTGTGTTTGTGTTTGTGTGCATGCGTATGTTTGTGTGTGACAGAGAGAATCAAAATGGCTGCTGAGGCCGATTGACATTAAACAATGGCAAATTGGCCAACACTTGCGTGAAGGTCAGACCACATGTTTCTTTGTTAGAGGGGCTCAGGCCATTTGCTTGTTGAGACCCTACATGTGTTAAAACAGCGCAGTGTATGTGAGACGACGCAGTGGCAGGTTAGAAAGAGGATGGTTAGTTGCATGCAAGACCCAAAGTCTGTATGAAGCTAAATAACCTTAACTTAGAACTGTGCCTAATCTACCTATCAATAACCTGACTATAGTTACAACAACAACATTACAACAGTGCAACATTTAAATACTTTCTGTAATTGGAATCAGTTGCAGTTCTGTGCTTAGCTGGGCTATGCTGTACAATGCCCAGGTCAACATTACCAGTCCATGGAAACAAAGGGAATAATCTCTTGGTGGAGGTTTGATCGTTGCTTTGTAGCCTCATGCAGGATGGAGGAAACCTGTTGTTCCTTGTTCCTTACAGAGTTAGCACTTCTGTAACTTCCTTGAGTCTTTTTCCTATTTTGGATCATCTAGGTTTTTCTAGGAGTTGCCACAGCAAATCATCCTCCTCCATCTCTCCATCCTCTGCATCTTCTTCCCTCGCACTTACTATCTGCATGTCCTCTCTCACCATATCTATGAATCTCCTCTTTGGTCTTCCTCTTTGCCTCCTGCTGGTAGCTCCATCTTGAGCACCACTCTACCAATATATTCACTGTCCCTCCTCTGTACATGTCCAAACTGTCTTAATCTGGCCTCCCTAACTTTGTCTCCTAAACGTTCGACCTTTGCCATCCCTTTGATGTGCTTGTTCCTAATCCTGTCCATCCTGTTACTCCTAAAGAGAATCTCACCATCTTTAATTCTGCCGCCTTCGGCTCTGCCTCCTGTCTTTGGGTCAGTGCCACCAGCTTCAAGCCACACAACATTGTTAGTCTCACTACCCTCTTATAAACCTTTCCTTTCAACTTTGCTGCTATTCTTTTGTCACACATCACTCCTAACACTTGTCCGTCCATCTCCACCCACTCCGCCATGCCTGCACTCACTTCTCACCTCTTTAACACACTCCCCATGCTCTAAACAGTTGACCCCAAGTACTTCAACCTACGAACCTTTTCTACGCCTACTCCCTTCCCTCACTTCTCCATCAGCATTCTCAAACCAAATATGGCTTCTGTAGTGCTCTTTCCTGGCATGAAACCATACTGCTGCTCACAAATCATCACTTCCCTCTGCCTTATTGTCTCTCAGTCACCTGGTGACGTGGGCGTGACGGTTCTGGTAGTGACATGCTATCCGGTGGAGACGTGACCTTGTGTCTGGGATCATGATCAACTTCACCTACCCTACCCAGCGAAAAACAGAGTGGCCTGGAATCCTGACCTGGATCACCGTCTGGTTCCTGGACTCTGCTCTTTAATAACATGCTTCTGAACTCAGTTCTCATGTTTTTATATCCATAGACTGTAATGTGTGTCATATTGTTGCGCTCTGTACTTGTGACATCTTTTGCACGTCTACCCGTCCCAGGGAGATGGATCCCCCCTCTGTGGTTCTTCCTGAGGTTTCTACCTTTTCCCTGTCTAGGGTTTTTGGAGTTTTTCCTTACCGGGTTCAAGAATCTAAGGGTAGAGCGTGTTGTTATGTACAGATTGTAAAGCCCTCAGAGGCAAATGGTTGTTTTTTTTTATTTTGGGCTATACAAAATAAACTTGATTGATTAATTGATTGACTTCTTCTCTTGGCCTTGCTTCCACTGCTCTTTCCCAAATGTTCATTGTGTGGCTCATTAGTTTTTTCCCTCTGTAGGAACTACAACTCTGCACATCAGCCTTGTTCTTAAAGATCAGCACCAATACACTTTTCTTACACTCCTCAGGTATCTTCTCACTGTCCAAGATCGTGTTGAACAGTTTAATCAAAAACTTTACTGCCCTCTCTTCTAGACACTTCCGTATCTCTACTGGTATGTCATCAGGACCAACTGCCTTTCCATTCGTCATCCTCTTTAAAGCTTTTCTCAATTCATCTTTACTAATCTTTCCAACTTCCTGTTCAGGCTCTATCCTGTTCCTTCGTTCCCTCTCATCGTCTTCACTCCATCACTTCCATCACTGTTTCATCAGTTCCTCAAAGTACTCCTTCCATCTTCTCAGCGCATTCTCCTCATTTGTTAGTTTCCATCACTGTCCTTAATCACCCTAACCTGCTGCACATCCATTCCAGTTCGATTACTCTGCTTTCGCCAGTCAATACAGATTCTTTTCTCCTTCCTTAGTGTCCAACCGTTCATACAGCTTATTCTACTCCTCCTGTATGGTTTTTGCCACCTCCCTCTACACCTTACGTTGCATCTCCTTGTATTCCTGTCGACTCTCTCCCATTCTCTCACTATCCCATTTCTTCTTCGCCAACCTTTTCCTCTGTGTACTCTCCTGTACTTCCTCATTCCACCAGCAAGTCTTCCTATCATCTTTGCCCTTTCCAGATGACACACCAAACATCTCCCTGCCTGTCGCCCAGATCACTGTTGTACTGCTGTAGTTACGCAGTCACATGGCAGTTCTTCATGAGCACGCAGAGCCTGTCTCAAACTCTTCCTGAAGTCCTCACAACAGTCTTAATTTTTCAGCTTCCACCATTTGCTCCTCTGCTGAGCCTTTGCTCTTTTCCTCTTCCTCACCACCAGAGTCATCCAGTGTCATTCCTTTCCTTGACACCAAACCTGCCCATCAACTCATCATGTTCCCTTCACCAACATGCGAGTTGAGGCCTGTTCCAAAAACCACTCTCTCCTCCCTGGGTATACTCTCTACCACTTCATCTAGGCCGCTCTAGAATTTGTCTTTCTTTCCTATCTCACAGCCAACTTGTGGGGCATAACCAGTGATAACATCATCATAGTCATCACACCTTCAATTTCAAGCTTCACACTCATAACCCTGTCTGACACACTTTTCACCTCTGCAACATTCATTCTGGCATACTCCTCCTTCAGGATCACGCCAACTCCATTTCTCTTCCTATCAATAGCATGATAATACAGTTCGAACCCTTCTCCAATGCTTCCTGTCTTGCTGCCATTCCACCTGGTTTCTGGCACGCACAAAACATATACCTTTCTTCATGTCAGCCAGCTCTCTACCTTTGCCTGTCATTGTGCCAACATTTAGAGTGCCTACTCTCAATCCTGCACTCTCGACTTTCCTCTTCTCTCTCTGTCTCCTAACGCATTTCCGTCCTCTCTTTTTTTCAAACAGTAGCCCAATTTCTGCTGGTAACCTGTTTTGTCAACAGCACCGGTGGAGGTCATTGTTAACCTGGATCCCGACCGATCCGGTATGAAATTCATCTCTTGATTCACATATTTGATTTGGCTCAGTTTTTACACTGGATGCCCTTCCTGACGCAACCCTCACCATTTATCCGGGTTTGGGACCGGCGCTGGAACTACACTGGTTTTGTGACCCCGTAGTGTCTAGGTTTACTAATTTCCTGGAACTCCTGCTACTTAAAGGTTAACCTGCAGATTCTGCTGTAGCTACTGGCTGAAGTTGAGCTTCCTCAGCAGGCCCTTGTGCCTGCTGGGAGGAAATCTCTGTGAGCCAGAGAGGAAAAGGAGAGCGGGAGCTCTTAAGCTCTAAGTCTGTTGGTATTTCCCAGGAGAAAAAGAAGGATGCAAGGGAGGGTGACTGTAGATTTTTTTTAGGTGCTGGCTGGCCCAATGAAGTGAGTTCTTGGGTGGACTCCCACTGTGGTGAGACAAAGGGAGGTTGGAAGTTTTTCCCAAGACCAATAGGCCATGTTGGTCAGTTTAAATGTCAGATGAATGACCTGATGTGTGGGTCCCAACACTTTATTCAAAATGATAAACTCTAGAGCTGCTGGGTAAACTAATGTGTGTTTGAGCATAACAATACTTCCTGTAGCCTAACACTTCAGCAGGGGCTGAGTAGGCCTCTGAGTAGCCAACTTCACAGGCACGAAAAAACAAGCCTAGCTTGAAGTGGCTGCTCATCACTGTCGCTTTTTGTTCTGTTATGGCTATGTCTGATTGCTGTCAGGGCATTATTAGCAAAACCTTTTGAAATGGTATCTTACAGCTGAATGAGCCATGGTGAACAGAAATGTTTGCTAAGATTAACTACCGACAAGCATTGTAGTGTTACACTGAAAGAATGTGGAATGATTACTAGAGGTCATGCCAGACGCTGTAAGTTTTTCTAGTTTATATTCACATGCCCTCTGTGTATAAGAGCAGAAAGTAGCTGTGGTGTGAATTTGTTTTATTTGGGTATGAAATATGGCCATGCTTAAAACACTGTCAAAATCTGACCCTTTTTAAGTCAAGTGAATGTTAACCTTTTTTCTGCTATGTAAAGGGCCTTTCAGCCTCGACACTATTGAAGAAGATGCATGTGGGATTTAGGCTTCCTGGATGCCAAAAAGGAGGACCCAGCGCCCAGATGACCGCCGAAGACTTGCTGAAAAACATCTCAGAAAAGGTTTTGGTGCGTAACTTATAACATATTTTTCGTGTTGTATGATATGGGGGAATTTCATATTACATCATGTAAAATAATGCAATTGCTCAAAATGATGATGATGGTTTTCATTGTCTGATTATTTTTTATTTATTTATTTTTTGAAGATGAAAGTCAACCAAATGACTGATGGAAACCTGATTCACAAGCACTCAGGCCTTCTTCCTTATGTCCAGCACCACCTTTGACACAGTCGCTCTGACCTTTTCCCCTCTGGACAAAGCTACAGGACAGTCAGAGTTGAGTGTTGCAAATTCTAATCCCATGACTCAACCACTTTTGCATTATACACCATGCACTATGGATTTCTTCTATGTTTGTGCACATTGTATGTCAGCTGTCTGAAATACTGTACACTAAGCCTTATGATTTATATGCAGCCCTGTCTATTTGGCAAATGTTTTGTTTAAGAAACTGTTGATAAAAAGCAGAAGCAAATATTACAGACCATGACATCTTTTTAAAACTACACTGAAAACCTCTATGCGTCATACAATGTATGTGAAGATAAATGATCACAACATGTTTTTTCCACATTAAAAATATCTTATTAACTCTGAAGAGAAGTAATTTTAATAATAATAATAAATTGTATAAAAAGTGGGGGTACTTTTACCATATGGCAGCACTGTTCCCGATGCCCTGATGTTGCACATAGCTATGAATTTTGTGTGTGCAGAGGACATTAAGTGCCACTGATCTCAGAGAGATCTCAAAACCAGCCCTGGCCACAAGACCAAAATACCCCTCCAAAGCTCCCTCCACTCCTGCAAGGTCATCTCTTGAAGCAGCCTCTGTGAAATATGAACAAGAAAGAAAGCAGTGTAGATCAGGGTTTTATTTTTGGACAGTTTATACATCAACAAGAATGGAATAAATAAGTGCAAAAACTTGTCTTATCTCACATTAGGTATATTTGCCTTATTTATGGTCAAACTATATCATACAAAAACAGACAGTAACTTGGTATGAGAACACGAATGAGAACAAATTCATTCATATCAATCATTTTTATTATCCCTTTCTGGACAGAGATGTTAGATGTTATTCCTGGGATTTGTTGGAGCCACTCTCCCAGTTTGGGTGTTACAGCCCCGAGTGCTCCAATCACCACAGGTACCACCGACGCCTTTATTCCCCACATTCTTTGCAGCTCCTCTCTCAGCCCTTGGTATTTCTGAGGCTTCTCATGTTCTTTCTTACTGAATTTTGCTATGAATATAACATACATCTTTCATTCACTTCCTCCTACCTGCACTAAACTCTGCACTCTGCACAACATCTGTACATACTGTTAGAATTCTACAACTGCCAATACTGTGTATATTTTTGTACTTTTATTTTAATTTTATTTTATACTTCTATAGCTTTATAGCCTTATATGTCCACCGGTCCTGTACCAGAACAATCTTGCTGCTGTGACAAATTAATTTCCCTACGGAGATTAATAAAGTAATCTCTATCTCTATCTCTATCTATGGGCTATTACGGTTTGTGTAGGTTGTTTGTCTCGTCTCCCTGCTGCCTCACTGCCTCCGGGTCCTCACACCTCGGGCTGCTCGGCCTCTGAGTACTCTGCTCCTGCGGCTCCTCCTTAACCTCCCCCAAGATCGATGGCTCCAACAGATGGCAGATGCTGGGGGCTGGCACAAGGCTCGACAGCGGCATGAAACTACAAAACAGTGAATAAAGAGGGTTTCAAAATTGCAATAACAGCTATAAAACACCAATGTTGCTCTACGCTCCAAGTTGTCATGCACAAGGGCTGAGGCATAACAAATAGAGAAACACACCCTTTTCTTTTGCTCTGACAAGCTGAAGCTCTAGTTCGACATCCAGTGCAAAATCTTGCATATAGTTACTTTAAATGGCCAAAGTATAAGATATTGTACTCCCCATCTGACCCAGCTTCGCGGCCTGTCCCCAGGGCTTAGCCTCAATTAGTAATTAGTCAGTTACTCTGATACTGTTACTCTCCCCTGGTCTAAGAGGAGTCTTAGTAACTTACTTGCTCCAAAAGCTGATTTTTCAAATGTAAGCCTATTTGACTTAAAAGCATCCCTCGTGGGTGTTGTTGATGAGTTATTATTGTCTGCCATTGCCTGATGACAACATAAAACTGAATTGTATAACAGCAATGAAATGATGAGTACAAACGTTATTAGTGAAAAGTGCAATGCATTTGTAGACTCAAGGAAAAGCCAGATGGGGCGCTATGAACTGTCAACTAGTAAGTGTGATAAAAAAAAACAAAAACAAACAACACAGATTTTCCTTTTTGAAGAAAAAATGTGATCAAGATTTTAATAATAACTGTGAAGTGAGCATAACAGTGCTTCTGGAGAATAATGAAGTGGAGACACTGGATGGTAACTGTTGGTTTGGTTGAGTGGGTGTGCAATGAAGCTGACCTGACTGGTCAGAGCTCTGATTTCCCTGCTGAAATCAAACAGGTGGAGTCAGTGAGTACTATAAAGTGCCTGAGAATCATCGGAATGCAACCTAGAACATAAGCTACAAACCAAGAACAAACTAAGTGGGGGTACATTTTTGTTGCAATTGTGCCAGCATAGATACAGCCTGTACATGTTGATATCTACTGATTTAAAAACAACTTTCAGACAAAATCATGAAAAAAAGGGGCTGAAAAAAACATTATGCTTTTGCATTTTTTTTTAGAGCATAAAGAACAGTTATGCTAAAACAGGCAGAAATCTAGTTAAATTCATTATTACATTTGCTAAGTGTTTTTGATTGCAATGTAAAGCTGTTGTAGCATTTTATTTTTTTTTAAAACTATTGGAGGGGACATTTTGGGCATATTCAATGACTGGGGTGATGCGTCCCACCCCTACTTGTATTAATTATGAACTTTGGTAGTAATAATTGTGGAACAAATGTAATCCACTTTTAAGATCCCTGCTGCTTCTACCTGTAAATGGAGTTCTTCCTCCCTTTTTTCTCCCTTGGGCTTCACCAGAGTGTTGGAGCCTTAAATAGAAGATGAGAGGCACAGGGCTAAATTAAAGTAGCGCAGAGCATACACAGAAGCACAGTGTAGGCATGATTACAGAGGAGGTGGAGAGGAAAACATTTTGGATGGATGGAGAATGATGGGGTACAGATAGATGATCTTGCATTAGTAATGCTCTCTGTCCCTGTCTTTTTTTTATCCGGCTACCTCCTTTATTCAATGATCAGTGACAACACATGTGGTCTGATGAGTCATTTGAGATGTTCACATACAAACAGATCTCTGGTGTGACGGCCCTTGTGCTGAGGTATGAAATGAATAAACAAGGTACAATGATATAAACTGAGAAACAGAAAGATAGGCCTCGAATTTGCAACATTAACACTATCAATAATCAATAAAATATAGATTTTAGCTAGATTTCAGACATTGTACTTTGTGTAATTTGTATATAGACGTTTACCTGTAACACTACATTAAATGTTTTCTTTTACAATAGCAATAAAGAAAAAAGTACAATCTTTATCACTGGTGCATATTTAGGGAAAAAAATCTAACCAAGTCAATGTGAGGTGGACCTCATCTTATTCATCCTTTCATAAAAAGTTGTTCTAAAAGGAAAACTACCGCAGCACACAGACCAAGATGTTTGGAAACAAGTTTTAGTTAAATATCAATGACAGTGAACAGTGTGAAGACGAGCTCAGTCTGGACATTTTGCAGTGGCACAATAGAAAACAGTGGTGTTCCCAAAGAAATGCATTTCGTGATGCCACTTATTTGTATGTATGTTAGGAGACCTTGTTAGGTATTAATTAAAAGATCTACCTGCATGCCATAAACATGCCTGTAAAATATTCAAAATTATAGCTCTTAGATTTCCATCTGTCTTGCATTTAGGTTCAAATGCTATTTCTCAAAAAGGATTAAATATTGCTGCAATAGTGACACAAGATACCATGGTAGCGGCAGTAAAAGGTTCAAAGCGACTCAGAAGATGAGTCACTCGACCTGTCATCATGATGTCTACATTAAAGGCACCACAGTCAGCTCACTGATGGAACCCTTAACAGTTTCTATGGCAAGAAAATAGAGGTAAGCACGGTTTATTTTTGTTAATTCTTACTCTCCTCTTCACACCATGTGCCTGACTTTCTCACAAAAATGAACACGAAACTCACTAGTTAAGTTCTTTAGTTTTAAACAGTAGAGGGATGTTGACAGGAGTAGTTACACTTTAGCTTGGAGGTCTAACTAAACCCTGTTGTGGTGGAAAATGCAGGAGAAAGGTCTCTGGGCTCATATGCACAGGCAGAGGCACAGTGTAATTACTTTCGATGTCAGCTATTTTTTGAGGACAGGCAAAACTGATGGATCAAATGGGAGGCAGGAGTCAAAATAGACAGTCCAAACATTTGTGAATTACAGAGCAGATACAGGCAGACGGCTTAAGGCCGGACAGAGTCCAGGAAGGATACCTCAGTTGGACTGCCTCAGTCAGCAGAGCAGGAGACCGATTTCGAAGTTGGAACCCCAGCTGGGCTGAGGCCAGAGAACCAGGAACTGCTGCAACTATGGTACCGGTGACTGCTATAGCTCTGAAGCATCATAGGACTTACAATGCAGGTCTTGAGTACTTACAGACTGGAGATGGCTGCTGAAGACAGGGTTCTGGGGACTGATAAAGCTCAGGGAGTGTGGGTCACTGAAATGGAGAATTGGCCAGTGGCTGCAGCACGAGAGCAGGAGTCGGCTAGGCCACCAACTGGGCAGCAAAAGTACAGGGAGGCTGACCAGTGGAGGTTCTTGGGCACTGGGAACAGGATGATGTTGGGTTTTGTTCCTGAGAAATGTAACCCCTGGAAGGCCTCTACTTTTGCAATGGGCTCATTGAGGATTGGAGATGGCAGGACGCTAAAAAGAAGATGGGTAAACACAGGGAGGAAACATAATTCAAGATAAGACACAAGGCAATTTTCAAAATAAATCTTGAAGACAAAATCTTCTACTCTTGAGAAAATGTCGAGTTATTCTTTGTATTGACAGCTTTTACCTCAAACATGGCAGTTGTATGCTTTTAATGTATTCATGGATTTTATATAAATTGATTTAATTATTTTTAGATATTTTGTATATTTCGTATATATTTTGTTGTGCCCGTGAATTCAACAGTCACTCCTGCTTGCCTATATAAATTTTATAACTTTAGAAATAAGGCCATTCCCTCTTATCCCTCATCTTCATACCTCTACAACATTCACAACGGGTGCTTCCCACAACTGTGTGTGTTTATGGTGGCCCAGAAATGAGTTCAGGAAGTCACCTTCAAACGTTGTGCTTTATAGGCTGGTTTTGTATACTTTCTCCATATGGCCCTTCCTAGGGTTCATGGCTGTGATAAAAGTCTTTATTGGTAGTTTTTAGTTTAATAAAACTATGAGAAAAAGAATACAATTATTTTTCGTTTGTTATTTCCTTCTTTAGCTGACCGTATTCAGGTGTTGTGACGACGCTGGGACTAAAGTGAGTGAGCTCAGTAAACCGTGGAATAGTGGTGAAGCCTGTGCATGCGTGTCGTCCTTGGGAAGCCTTACTGTATACCTTCTCCAGATGGCCTTTGCAATGGCCTACATTCTTTCCTTCTTTCCCCCCTAAAGGTTACATAAGCTTCCACAAATTAATGATAATTTATCAAAAACAGTATGACACATTGGTGAAGTTCGCTAGAAAGAATAAATATTTATCTTATGTAAATACATATGAGTCTGAGTATCTTTGAAAAAACCCTGTGAGGCTCTTTAGAGAAATCCTCAGTGATGCATGGATCTGTTTCTGTGTTTGGTAGCAATTGCTGTAGTCACAGGACGGCTGCGCCACTATTATTTTACAGTGCTGTTTTGGGGTTTTTTTTTAATCCAAAACAGTTTTTGTTATTTGTCAGTGATTTTCCATGATGATTTATCTTGAACAAAGATTGATACTTTTTGTCAAATTTTCTCACAATCAATAAAGGGCCAGGCATGTAAACGAGTTTCAACACGTGCATTCTCCAGTGAACGCTTGAAAAACCTGACATTTATGTCAATGTAATACAAGGTAAGGCATGTTTGTACATTTTCCTCTCTCTGATAGTGCGAAATTTTAGTTTAAAAAATTGATTTGCATGTGGTTTCACTAACTCCATATAGATGTAAAGCAGTTTTTTTTTGTTTTTCTTTTGGAGTTAAAATAAATAAGCACAATGGACCTGGAAGCTTAAGCTTTTGTTTTAGTTCCGAAGATGGATAAAAAGGACACCAATTAATCAGTTTAATTCACCACCTCATAGTTACATCCTATCCAAACAGGTTAATCACTAAGTGATTTTTACCGAGTCATATTGGATATGGCGTGACTGCAGAGTTAACAGCTGCACTATAGCAAACACAAAAACATAACACACAACAGCGATGACATGTGGAGCCTGTAAAATGCAATATTCAGCCTCACCATGGCACCAGGGAGAATCTCCCTACCGCCAACCAAGTGAAACATGCAAAATATATACAAATATGGAACTAATGAGAGGATGGGATTTTCACAAAGAGGACAGTTTAACCTTTCATATGGCACCGAATGAAAACAGCTTCTCATCATGTCTTCTAAGATCACTAGAGGTGATTGTCAGATAATCCCTGTATTTTCACAAGGGAATTGATTAAAGGTACCAAAGCAAGTTTGCATTCAAGGTTTGATGAGCTTTCTGAAACTCAAAATGTCAAGAAAGGAAACCGTATAATATTTTCGTTGCTAACAGAAAAATACAACTGCTAGTGAAATAAAACTTACCTTTGGTTTGGTCAGAGTATATCCCTTATTCACAAAGTTGTGAAAATGTTTCATCTTTTCCATTTTCAGTCACCTCTAAACGACAGCACATAGTGTGTTTAAAAAGCTATTTGCTTTTTTTTTTAAGTTGGGTAAGTTAACCACAACGATAGTGTCATGCTGCCTTACAACAAAAATAAGCATGTTAAAACATAGCTGCATTTGTTCGACATTATTAGGACGCTTCTCACTTTAGCTATTTCACTCATTTGATCCGCAGATAATACGGATTTGTGCAGCTTCGAACCCTTTAATCATCTACTTGAAATGTCCTCAAATTTTAAAAGTCGATAAAGGAACGAAATAGAAACGAAAAAATAATTAACTGAGATGAACTCTATGAAGTGAAGGTAAAAGTGGTGAACCTTAACGGTCAGAAAATAATGAAACTGTGGCTCAGTGAACAAAATTTATCTGAAATATAGTAAATTAATTGTGAAAGGGAGTGGCAAATATTGTCCTGCTTCATTTTACTGGAAGCATTACGGTGATGGAAAGAGGAGGAAGAGAAACATGTGTCCCCCAGTTTGCCCCTCCGGCAATCCTCGCTCTGTTTGACAATATTTACACAAGAGAAAGACAAAGACTATATACAGCCTGATGCACAAGGCTGCCGCCAGGGAACAAAGAAGTATCAGCATGTCACTTGTTTACACTTGTTGGAAGCATTGCAGATGTGGGTTTCCTACATATGACACAATCATGGATGCAGGAATAGGCTGACACATCCCCCACCTGAATGATAGTTTTGAGTCAGTGAATATGACCTTTGAATGGCTGTTTGGTTTCATCACTGACTTAGCTGGTGAACCTTGAAGGGGAATTTTGTTGTATTCTCTCTTGGCATGAAAATCCCGTCTGAGAGATAAATTAGCTAACTAAAGTTACTTTTCAATACTTAAAAAAAAAAAAAATGACTCTCTTTGATATATTCTCCTCATTCTTCTCAAATGTAGAGATATGTCTGTTGCATTCTCTGTGAAAATACGGTTACAAAGTAAAGCAAAGTTGCAATATACAAGCATGATTGAATGTCGATCATGTAACCTAATGGTTTTATGACTTTTATGTTTTATTCTGCTGCCACTGAGAAGGACTCTGCAGCATCGATTTTGAAAAGTGCTCAATGAATAAATATTTTCATTATCGGGTAAGTTTAAGCTCTATTAGTCAAACACACTATGTATAATTGGGTATGGGACAAATAAAGCTTCTTACTATTATCAAATTTAAACCCTAAATAAATAGTATGTGGCTTTAACAACAATTTCAAACCTGCCATCTAATTGTCATTACTGTCAGATATTATAATCCAGATGATGGAGGTGAGGAGATAATAGTCTACAGATGATTGGTGGAGAAAAGTTAACATGGGTTAAAATCTGTTGTAAACTCTGGAAGACTCAGGCATGTCCTAATGAAGCAATAATTTTCACCTTTTGTTAGACTACAGCACCACATACAAAGCATTATAACTCTTATCTTCTTTCTTTTTTGTTTCCTTTGGGTGAAAAGATCATTAGTTAACCTATAATGTCTAATGTTCCTCTGTGTCAGAAGCAACCATTATTTTCTTACAAAGGAGAGCTCATGCAGCTGAGAAGTAAATTGTTCTTTATAGCTGACATTTGGTTTGTTATACGCTTTTACAGACGAAGGCAGTTTTCACTTCTTTTATTGTTGAATCCGTCCTCCACATCTAAAATGCTCCTTGTGTTGTTCTGTTGCCAAAATTCAAATTTTCTCCTGCTAAACATCGATCATGATGCTTTGTCATCCTCCTCAAAACATGGAAAATATTTGTTACTCCAGATAACGTCACAGAAACCCTACAGTGTGTTACTCACATGCCAAAAGGAAAGAATGCATACTCTATGTTAGACTTTTATAGTGTTATCAAAGTGATTTTCCTTGGAAACATTGTCGTTCTTTTCCTGTGTTATAGAACAAACCAAAGCACTTGTTTTTGTCTCTTTTTTTGTTCATTATTTCCCATGAATCGCTGTGCACTTTTGTGACTAAACGTATGAACAGTGGCAAAGTTTCTTTAATCCACAAACCAATTCCTGATCTTCACAGCAGCATTCTCCCAAACAGCCGGAACTGAAGACCTGTTTTAATACGTAAATTACATAAAAAGATCCTCTCTGCAGCATGTGGTCTCTTGGTCTTAAAGGAAAAAAATCAGGAAGAAGAGATTGAATGCTCACCTCAGTCTTCAGACTGCCAGACTTTGAGATGAGTGACTACGCAACCTTTCAAAAAAAGGATCGAAATAAAACAAGCGGCCATGTTATTTCATTGTTTAGACGAATTTTGTTGTTATGCTATGAATTATATGCCGACAAAAGTCTAAAGATGGCACCCAGGCAAGTAAATTTACTCTGCTAAATATCACAACTCATCCAGACGGCCGCATTTTTTATGTAGCCAACAGAAGTCTCGTGATCCCAACTAATGAAACACAATTTTAGGGACATGGAGCAAAGCATCCGGATGTAATTTTCTACAAAGGCCCTCTGCCTCTGCGATTGTATATAGAAATGCATCACAATGACTTTAGGCACCATGCAATTATGTTTGTGTTGAACAGCTTCTTTGCAAATAGACCTCTAGCATGTGTAGTAATTGATCTTTGGCCATTTTATGCCTCTCTGATAGTGTAATGAGAAAAGCAGGGACATTATCTTAATTGAAATCAATCCATATTGGATTACACTGTGCTACATTTCTCCACCCTGCTTCGCTGAGTACAGCTATGAAAACAAATAAGGAATGAGGAAACTTATCAAAGTGTTGCAAGTACACGCATTGACAGCTTGGCAAATAAATCCTAGACTTTACCGCAGACCACATCGCCATCACTTCTTATTTGGGTATGACTGTCGTCATGGCATTTTATTATTCAGCAAGTTTATACTCTTGTGTTACTGTAATGGTGAAAGTTTCACATAAAATGAAATGTAGTGAGATGCAGTTCGCACACCACAGATGAGGTGAAAAGCTAATATATGAGCGTATATTTCTATTATTGAGTGGACAAATTTTGACTTGAAACTAGTCTTATGAGGACATTTCAGCTTTGTGATGACATTTTGACCGGTCCTCACGGGTTTAAAGTACTTTTTGAGGGTTAAGACTTTTAGAGTCAGAGTTACACTCAGGTTTTGGTTAGGGTTAGGGACAGGGTTGGGTTAATTCTTGGGTTAATTGTCCTTTAGTTGCGATGTTTAAGGTTAGGTTTAGGAGCTATTGAATACTTTGTGTCAATGAGAGTCCCCATAGAAATAGAGATAACAGTGTGTGTGTAATGTAATGTAAGACAGTTTATAAAAATGTATGTGCAAAGAAAAACTCACCATAACACACCAATCTCAGCATCAAAAATAATAGAAATAAACCAGGAAACGGAGGGAGAAAAAAGGTGAAGATGGATGGATGAAACCCCAACACCAAGAAAGTGGATCATTAAAGAATAAAAAAACATTAAGAAAGGGATGGATACAATCAGCACAAAGAAAATGAAGAAGTGACAGACGAAAATACAGATTTATCCGGTGCATTAAAGGAAGCACAAACGTGAAGGAGAGAATGGAGGAGGGCTTGAAAAACGGAGAAAAAACAAAGATGAATTGAAGAACGGGGCAGAGGAGAGCAAGGGAAGGACAGAGGAAGGAAGCAAGGGAGCGAGGGGATTCATTTCCACGCCGTCTCCTCGGCAGCGTAATCTCTGCATCATCAGCACATTCTTCAGCACCGTGAGATCCAACCGTCCGCCCCTCCAGCACCCGAGCGCAGGCTGGAGAGGCGCGCAGCGAGCTCCTTCTGCACGCCACGCTGAGGACCATGGAGAGCGCAGGCAACGGCTCGGATGCGGACTACCAGAGCCAGCTCCCGGTGTTGTACAACGCCAGCGGCTTCTGCCACAACTTTACCGACTCCAACGGCACCGCGGGCTTCGCGGAGCCGCGCTGTGACGCTGAACGCGGGCTGACCGGCACCTTGGCCGACGACGCAAACCCCGTTATCATAGCCATCATCATCACCGCGCTCTACTCCATCGTGTGCGTGGTGGGGCTGGTTGGAAACGTGCTGGTCATGTATATCATAGTCAGGTAAGACGGAGAAGTCCTCGCAAAAACACCAAGGTGCGTGGATGTGGTTTTCTCGGTTGCGTGGCTCACGATTAATTCTCTTTTTTTTTTTTTTTTCCCCAACGCGACTGCAACCTGTTGCTGTAGTTGCGTGTCTTTATTTGTGCGTGCTGATTTTACCAGGTGAGGCCACGTGAATTCGGTGTTGACGCCGCCGCCGGCTCAGTTTATGCGTAAAAAATGGGTCCCACTTGGCAAAGTGCGCCAGCGCGCGCTAAAAGTCACCCGAGCGGGAGGACGAGACGATCCTTTTAAACAGCCACAGCAAAACAATACATAGTGGTGTCTGCCTCTAATGTAGAAAACTGCACAATGTTGCAGTGTGTTTCAGCCAAGTGTCGAACCTTGAGTGCTGTGCTCCACTGTAAGTAGTGCTGCCAAATTAAATGAAAAGCCCTAAGTTGATCTGAAATTTCTCTTGAAACAACACTTTGCATACATCTGATCTGTAGCCCAACTCCAGCACAGGTTTGCTGAGTCTTTGCCTCCACACAACAGCTTATGAGACTTAATCTTCCAGTCCGTCTCTTCTCAAGTGTGCAATCCGTTCGCTCTTTCCTCATTTATATTTTATACGCTGTTCCAAAAAAGAAAGGTTGCACTTTCACATCGCATCATACAGGCTCTGCCCTCTACTTGACTCCTCGGTTACTGCTTCCTTACAATCAAAATCGAGTAACACCCGTCTGGAGCCCCGGGGCCCAAGCCCCTGTCATGACAGCCGCCCCTGAAGTGATGGAAGTTCACTCACGTCAATCCTAATGCTTTATAAAACGTGTTTGTTATGCGCCGATCATCCTAAATCTAATCCTAATCCCAATCCTTAACCCAAATAGAAATTTATATAACATAAAATATATAAAATATCCCACCGGGGGCTTGGGCTCCAGGGATAAATCACGACAGCATTGTCATGATCACATAATTGCTAGTTGAAAATTGCAGAACACAGCACACTGGTGCAGTGGTTAGCACTGTGGCCTCACAGCAACAAGTCCTGGATTCCATTCTTGGTTCAGGGCCTTTCTGTATGGAGTTTGTATGTTCTCCCTGTGTCTTCCTGGCTTCTCTCCGGTTACTCTGGCTTCCTCCCACAGTCCATTATCATGCAAAAAAGGAGGTTAGGCTAATTGGTTACTCTAAATTGCCCGTGGGTATAAGACCTTTGCTGAAATTTGCATGAATTTAGCCGGTCAATCAGGATGAGCCTCCTCGAATACCTTGAAGCTCTGACACTATCAACCCACCATCCCTTTCTCTTGTGAGCAACCAAGCTTGCCCATTTCTCTGGGGGGGTGACAGCAGTGATATTACTCTGTGAATGCGTTAGGGATGGTGTGGCTATAAAGGCCCTGTCTGTGAAACACCTTCCCAATGGGTTATGTGAATATATTTCTCATGGCTATAGGTGGGCAGGATGGGATGGGACCCTCCCGCTGTGGTTTGCGCACGCTTGATGCAGTCTCTTGGGTATTAACTGGTGTTGAGACCTGGTTGGTTTGGGCCATGGCCACCAAGCCCAGACTCTGTTCTAGGAGGCCTGGGGCAGTTACCCCTAGATAGCCAGGTTCAGCGTAGTGGGCTGATGTCGGTAGCAACGGGGCAGACATTTATCAGGGTCCACTAACAATACTCATACAACTGAGTAAAGGAGGGAGCCAGTATGAGATAGAACGACAGGTTTTAATACTTGCACAGTCAAAGCCCTCTATCATCGCTTCCTGCCACTTCTGCTGTTTGTGAAGAGGTGGCCGGGTGGCTGATAGCAAGTCATTGTTTCAAAGGGTGTGGCTTCCACGTGTTCAATATGCTCACCCTGATTGACTGACTGAGTTGATGCACATTTCAGTGGACAAATATGTGATGGTGACTGAAAGAGAGCAGCACCCACAGAATCCAAGAGAGGGATCCACCTGTACTTTTAGAACAAGAGCAGTTACAATGTTTTCTTTAACCACCTATGGAGCAAAAGACAATAACAAAAAAAAAAGAAGAGGCGAGAAAAAACAAGTAAGTGCACATTGTCTCTCTAAAGAACAGCTGGAAACTTCTGATACAGCAAAATAAACTTTATAATTTTTAGGGAAAAAAAACCCAACCCAATTCATTACCGATGTGTGCAGGGAGAGATAATACAGTAATAGCAAGGTCTATTAGTTGAAGCCCAAGCGAGCTGAATGATATCTGGTTTCATACATTGACAATTGATTTTAACAAAACCTGACACTGATTAATTAGAATACTGATACACATTTGTGTTCATTAAATGACATCATTACACTGAAGTGAACTTCGCTGCAGAGGAGGATGTTTTCACTGGTTGCCTTTAATTACACATCTGACAATTCATGATGATTAAATGCTTCCCTGTCTGATGCTACATAATTCCCAATGAGGGGGCTGCACATGCTTCAAAGCGAGGCCTGACAGTGACTAGTTGCAAAGAAACACTAGCTATAAGCATGCAGGTCTGCTTGGTCTACTGTACTGACACAATAATCAGTTAGCAGAAGCAAACTTCACATGATACAGCCAACTACAGCAGACAACACTGTACTCTACGGTGATGATAGTTTATAAGATAAATAGAAGGCACTGACTAAATTGGTATTTACTCATTTATGTATGAGTTCAAAAACAGACACACCGGGCCGCACGCAGGCCAAATTTACCCACTAAATGAGTGACTGAGCACAATAATTTATATGTATGATTCACATGGCAAATGCGGGCATCATGTATGAAGAAAACAGCCTTTACCAACACACACTCACACACATAATCATTTAAAATCCAATTCTCATTAACACCCATCACATGCAATTCAGTGTCAACAGAGGATTTAAACATTTAATTAGGAAACGCATTCAAACATGAACAGTAATTTGCACATATCCATGATGAAAACATACAGAAACATAGAAATTCGTTGCAGCTCATGCATTATTAACGGGAGCCAAACTCCCCAAGCTGCCCACAGTTCACGCCCTGCTTTGAGGCAATAAAAGTCACAAGTTTGTGAAGTAACGTACAGCTCTGTGCCGACAAAAAAAAAAAATGATAAAAACAGATGAGTTGTGAGTGAACAGCCCAGATGATTGTGGGATTAATTGTGAGCAGTGAGAAGAACGGAGATAAGGACTTTCCACCTTGTGGTTACCGGCGTGATGCATTCAGTGAAGAGCAAGACTTTTGAGACAGATGCCCAAATGACCTGAAATGTCACAATTTTAGTGTGTTAAAAGATGAGAGGGTCTCTGGATCTATTACTACTGTAAAATATTTTACAGTTACTTTGCTAGGCCTATAATTCTCCCCTCCTTCTCTCCTTTCCAGGGCAGACGGAGCATGAAGTGAATGCTCATCTGCCAGGCTGCAGATCACTGCCTTCACATTGGAATACAGACGCCATTTCAGGATGTTTTATGCATCTACGCCAGGTGTTTCGCTCCATCAAATGATGTTGCCCACATAGGCAAAAGACAAGCACAAAGACAGAGATAAATATATTTTACTGAAGCAAAAGTAAAATTTAGGATAACTAAATGTTTATAATATAATTTGAAAATATTGCTGTGGAGTCATTTTAAATGAATGCTGAATAATCTTGTAGAAGAAAGCCTGATGTTAGTGGCTGTTAGTGGGGTTTTTTTGTTTGTTTGTTTTTTTTTTTAGGGTGAAAGGGGTTTTATTTCTGCATTCATCAGTTTTTTTCTGAAAGACTTCTGCATTGCCAAATCATCCACAATCTGCTTTTGGTTTGAGTCCTCTGCTCACTCTCAATCTCAAAACAAAATTTTACCACTGTGCCTCAGAATTTTTAGACATTTCAACATGACTGAGTGCTCAACGGTCCTCTTGCGATTTGTCGTTTCTTAAGTTTAAAATATTGATCTGTATCTTAATTCTGAAGCTGTGTAGTCCTTAATTAACTTGAAAATAATAAATATGGCATTTCCTGTTCAACCCATACTTTCAGGATTAGCAAAAACTTAGTATTTAGTTAAGGTTAATCATCTCGCTTTTGATTTAAGCTGTTTACTCTGAGTATGGATACAATTACAGATAATGTAACACTTGCTCATGCTTGAGGTAAAAATATCTAAATTAAGTGAAATTACAGATTAAAAAAAACCCTCAAAAAGCATACTTGTTACATATATACACAAAGTCCAGTAAGTGTAGCTCATTAATTCCATCACAGCGTCTTCACCAGCAAAAAACTGAAGTAAAGTAAAACAAAGGGACGGCATCAGGCCAGTGGAAAGTGAAAGCAGCTTTTGAAGCGCTTTTGTCATGTCGCAGGATGACTTTAATAACCAGGTGTCAAGTGTGCAGCTGTCTGGCAGGGGCACAAGTGTAGTCATATATATGAGTTGGGGTCAGTGCTTGCATTATGTCCTCCAAAGTAGTTTGTCTCCAAATGAGACAATGAACCTGAGGGGTTGTACTTGCAATTTAGCTGTCTCATCCTTCTCTGTTTTCTGGGAACAGATTTAGGATGTCATACTCGGCTCTGACTTCCCTCTAATGAAAGGGCTATCAGCTCTGCCACGGACATAAGAAGGAGCCTGTGTTTGTCTGTGTGGTTGTGAGCAGAAAAATAATGTGGAATGTTTCAGCCATAGGCGCCAATTTACGTTACTGCTCATGGGGCCCGACATGTAATGAATATCACCAGTAATGAGACAAAATTACTGTCGTTTCACTTGCTTTAGGGGGCCTAATTAACTAATCAGTGAAGCTGCCGCTGCTGCAGGTTCCTCTCTTACTCCAATTATTCTTATTGATGGCGCTGCTGCTTAAGGGATCAGTCTTGGTGGAGCACTCTCACTCTGGTTAATCAGAGCAGCTCCTCACATTATAATCACAAATTTGTCCATTTTTATGGCCTCCATCGTCATATTTTGAGCTTACAACGCTGACTTTACAAGAATAATACATTGGTAGTTGGCTGTAGACTACACCCCCACACATAAACACGCATAACTGTAACCATTTAAATGGATATTAATTAATATTCATTAATTTATATGGATTAAACATTAAACATACGTAATGTATTTTTTGAGGGTGCTCCAACACCGATGTGATTAGCACCTATTGTTGCAGCCATCTCTGTCTGTTCCTTAGACAGTGTGAAAACCGTCAGATTGACTTAAAACCCACCCACTGTGTTGCACATGCATATCCAGAGGATATCCAGAGGATATGCATGTGTGCTTTTAATGCGGTTTGGTTGCACAAATTGTTCGATATTCATCAAAATCTCCCAAGTGACATCAACAGCAGAAGATGGTGGCTCTTTCGGCTTCCCTTTTCTGCTGGGGCAGGGAGTGGTGACGCACCATCCATCTTTATTTGTGTCAGTGTTTGCCACATACCATGCATGACCAATGAGAATTGGAGGAAATTAGGGAGAAAGTAAAGGTCTCATTCTTCGAGTTTGTCAGAGTCACTAAGAATCATCAACCTCCTTGCCTTTCTCTGCTGCTCTTTTTGATCTTTTCTAACTGCCCATTGAGAGTCATTTAGCTAATGACACACAATTTATATTTTCTCGTAAAAGGAAATGTCATCTTGAACTACATCCCCACTTTTACAGTCATGAATGCACTTTTGCTAGATTAAATAGAGACAGCGTTGGGCAATGTTCTCTCTTCCATAAAACATTTGTCCCTCACTTTTCATCTTCCTGTCTTTTTGCTCATCTGTCGGCTCCATCCTTAAATCTGCAAATATCTTGTGAGCAGACAAACACAACTAGACATCTGCACACTCAATTGAGGAAAAAAAGAATAAATCAATTACGGTTGAGCAGAAACCTCTTGGTTCCATGAGGAATAGGCCACCAGTGCAGAGTGCTTCCTGTTACCATGGAAACAGTGGGAGGTGTTTTGAGCACGAAGAGTCCAAAACGACTACAGTACAACCTCTCCAGACCTCCATCCCTCGACATAACCTGAATGGCAAGCAGCAGCCAGAAGCCTTTGGCTGATTCTGCTTAAGAGGCCTTTGAATATCTGCCCCCTGCTGACCTGGATGCAAAAAATGTGCTGATTCTGCTTCTTCTTCACAAAAGGTCTCCATGACCCTGCTCTCTGTAACTAAACAAGGTGTCCCTACTGTGTATGTGTGAGCCTGGGCTCAGGCACATATAAAAATGCAGCCTTATCGCAACACACAGCGTTTAAGTGACATGTCAGTGTGTTAGATCATTTTGCATGCTTTCAAAGTGCAGCTTTTGGATTTTGCGTGTCATTTAGTGCTGTCCACATTAGGGTTTTGTCACAGAGCGAACAACACAAGATGATTGGTAAAACAGGGAGCAGACATCGGGTTCTTGTCCCACATGAATCTGCAACTTAACAATGACTGCTTTGCTTTTATGTCTGTAAGTTATGTAACGTTTTAAACTTTCATCATGTAAGTAACTTGAGTTACAGCATATACTGTATGTAACATAGTTATACTGATTTTAACATACGCCATGATTTTATTTCCCCCACACCAAACCAAGTGTTTTTTTGTGGCCTTAAACAAAACAACAGATGAAAGCAACCTGACCTTTTTTTCCTGCATGAAGTCCTGGCAGATGTCTTTAAAAGACACACATATAGCTTAAAATACATGAAATGAACCATGAAATGTCCTATAAAGGGGCGTGCTATTCATCCATTCTCTCAGATCAACCTGGAAATATATTTTTTTTGAAGACCTTGAGGACTTATATGTGCACCATCAGTAATGCTCTCTAATGGGTTTCTACCTGACATGACAAATAGTCTCAGGCTGCATTTCATTCCACAAACATGCAGGCTTTTAAAGTCCAGTTAAGTGTGTGGCCGCAAAACCTTTCATTGACTATAAGCAATTCAAAGAGATACGAGTCGAGACCCACATTTTTCTACTTACTCTCTACTTACTACTCTACTCTCATCTTAAAACAGAAGGATATACCTACATATAAGCTGTGGTACAGTATGGGCCACTGTAATTATTAATGGGTGACAATGATTCAACCAGACTGAAAGGGCAGAAGGAGATGATTATAGCTGCCACATAGCAGTCGGTCCTGAGGAGGAGAAGTAAGATGACACAAGGAAGAGGATAAAGACAAATTGAAAAACAGGAGACTGCATCAGCAGAAAAAAAAAAAATCTGGACCAAAATGATCACTAAACCCATATTTCATGTTTCTGTTTCACACAGCCTCACTCAGGTCTTTAATTCACAACCCTCATCATCAAAGGACAACTGGTATCCCGTTTGAGCCCTGAAGAGAGACGCACTGAGCTGGCAGATATCAGATTCATATTTAGAAAACTTTATTGATCCCAAGAATTTATTTGCATCAGTTCATAAGTAGCAGGAACATAATAGTTTTAAACTTATGAAATGACAAACAAACAAAAATGTTTTGTAACTTATTTTTTTAAACGATTGATCTCACCGTACTTGAAAAAATGATGCTTAAAGATGACCCAATTCCCATTTACTCCAATTATTTACATGATAAAACATTGAAGGATGCTAGGGATGGAGCTACCAGGCAGGAGGCAAAGAGGAAGACTAAAGAGGAGATTCATGGATGTGGTGAGAGAGGACATAGAGATAGATGGTTTGAGAGCAGATAACGCAGAGGACAGAAAGAGATGGAGGACGATGATTCGCTGTGGCGACCGAGGTAAAGCCAAAAGAGGAAGAAGAAGAAGTATGTGGGGTGTTCATAGTAGTTTACAGTCAAACATTGTGATGTTGTGAACAGCACATTTGTCATGCTATTTGTTGGACGAATTGAGCAGAAAGTGCCCTAATGACTTCAAGGCCAAGATGATGCAAAATTGAAATCCTCTTCCTTCTATAATTTTCCTTCCTTTTTCATCATAACGCTTAGAGCTGCAGAAGCTTTTTTATCTATGTTTAAATTACTGGAGGAAGGGGAACAAAATGTCAAAATAACAAATGAATACAATCTTTTGAAAAAAAAAAAAATCTTTGTTCATAAATGACTTCTAAAGTTCAGCTCTAGTTCTAAAGTTATTATGGCGGGCTTGCTTGAAGAAATCAAGTGAGAGTCTGTCAGCCCTTTAGCTAGAGCTCAGCAAGAAAACATAGGGAAGCACAAGCAGGGAAATGCACACAAATTAACTGCATAAGTTCAATTATCAAACCAGACTGCAAAAGCCTCATAGTATAGTTCAAATTGAGCTACATGATGTAATTTTACACAGAACAAGGACTGTGAGTAAAGTTCTCATCTCTTACATCAAAATGTCTTTAGAGTGGTGTTTACGTTGGCATCTTAGAACAAAAACACCAGCGAATATTTTATGAAACAGTTTTTTCTAGAGCTCTGCATTAAATTCTTCCATTCTTACATTAAAAAAAAAATTATTCTGATTTTCAAGCATAATTATAAGGTGGTAATTCTGTGTGATGAAACAGAACGGCTTCCATCCTTTAACACAGATTAGTCACTGAATCCAATGGTTATTTATTTATTTATTTATTTATTAACAGGTTCTCTTAAATGTGTCTTTCTTCATCAAGGCTGACATTTCAAATCAACAATGGCTATTGTGACTTTTCTCTCAAAATCCATTTGAACATTTCTGCAGCTCCTCCCTCCTGCAAAAACATAAATGGTTTATTGTCAGCAAGAATGAGCAAAGCATGGCCAACTGATAATCCTGTGCTGTGCTGTGCAATACTGTTGTATTTATTAAATGTGTAGTTAAAATGGGTCAAGGACACTGAGACTCCCTCTGTGGAAGATCATCAGTACTTAATGCCCCTAAGAAACAGCTTCTATTGAGGACCCTTTTTCTAATACATCATCTATTGCTGTTTGTCACAATTTCAGAGATGGAAAAAAATGAGAGCATCATTGTGAGGCAGGAAGTGTTTATCAAATCCAATACAGAGGTTAAGTTTATTTCATTGTGAGGCTTGTTTAAAGTGTTTTGGAAATAAATACAAGCATCTACTCTTTGCAAGAGGAAAAGTTGTGTAATCCCCCCGCCCCATTCCTGCAATTAAAATGCATTTATGAATTTTAATTTATAGGGAAAGGCCAAAACTTCAACTTCTACCACGGGCAACCTAGATTTTTTCTATGGTAGTTAGCACAGTAACTCCGGAGTAAAGCCCCAGCAGCATAGTTAGCATCTGAGCTAACTAGCGTTACACCTATATAATGGGCAAAAGATTCAACAACTGGATTTTTTTTCCATATTTGTTTAAAAACACATTTTAATTGACTCATTCACTATTTATAAAGATGAATGACATAATGGCTGCCCAAAAGTGAAGCTAGAACATTTTGATTGCACCCCCACAGTGTGCAGTATAGAACAATAACTGAGAGTAAAAACCAAGTAATGACTCCAACGTACATAGCAATAATTTTTTTCCGATTGTTTCCGTATGCCACGAATGTATGTTCAACTTCTTTTTGCCGCATCAGATTTTTGGTTATCGAGCACCTACTCATGATACAGCTTCACTACTGTGCAGATTGTCACATCACCACTACAAGATGGCAGTTTGTATCTGGCATTTTTGGACTTTTTTCTCCAATGGAATAAAGTGGATATGTCCCACAGTGTTGAAATGTTAAGGTAAAAGTAAATTTTTCTCACTGTTCCACTTCATAACACAGAAGCCTACCATTCATGCTCAAATCAGTCAAATCAAAAGTCAATTTATTAATCCATTATATCAGATTAATGGCTGTGATTGTCCCATCACAAACTAGGAAGGAGAGACTTCTGTTCGAATGAGATAGGGAACAAATGAAACAATTGTTTCAAGCTCGCTGGTTCATCTGATCAAAGGCTAACAACAACATAAAACTGGAAACATGCTGCACTCAGGCTACAAAAACAAAATTACAAAACATCACACATGACAATGATTGAAGGCAGCATTTATTACGACAGATTTACAGAACAAAAACATCCATGGGTGCATAGTTCCTTTAGGCTGTGAGGAAGCCCATTAAATGGCGACAAAAACAGGAGAGAAACGTGTGTCCCAGGTGCTCATGGTGGATCTGCAAAGGACACAGACAAGACTATGAACTCTCATCATCTTGGTTAGTCTATGTTAAAATGGAATGACAGATTTATCTTGGGGACAAAAGTTTTAACCCAGGCAACAATTACTCTGATGAAATATCATATTGTTCATTCAAGTCAGTTATTTTCAGCTTTCATGTGTGTTCAGAGATGAAACTTTTCCCCCAAGTGATATGTGGGTTGACTGGAGCTCAGGAGGTACTTCTGTCCCCCACCCCTTTGCCTAAGTGTCCTTCGGGAAGATACTGAACCCCGACTTGCCCCCTAAGGCACAGCCCCGGAATGTGAACCTATGTCAGAATGGCTACCACTCCTAACATGCAGTTGGCAACGTACAATAAAAGACATTTTGTGTGAATAGACGGTAAAGCACTTTGTGGAGTCAATAGACGTAAAAGGCACTTTAACTCCCATATATGTCATTTAGGTTGTTATTCTACGTCTTTTGTTTTCATATATCATCTGTGTGATTTATTTCCATGAATAGATGTTTGTCATGCATAGGAACTCTGTTTTTCATGTTGTCTGTAATTTCGCCCAATCTTAGCAAAGGACAATTTTTGACGTTTTTCCTGACCTTCAACCTTCAAGTTCAAAATGTACTCAGTTGAAGCCAACGCTAGTTGTGTGAGTTCCTTGTGTTTGATCATTGTTCTGTGTCCCGATTACTGAGTTTGCCTAATCCTTGACTGTACCTTTGCTGCCTAGTTTTGATTTCCCGGTTTAGACCTTTTTAAGTAAAATGATGATTGATTCAGAAAGCGCCCTGTGTGACTCTGCATTATTGGATCCTCTGTACAATGATACAATCTGGCCAGAAATGGATCCAGCAGAGTCAGACCCAGCTCACTTAGCCTTGAAGGCTCAAGAAGCACGCGTTCACTGGCAAGAGGAGCAACTGGGATTAGTTTGCCAGGAAATGTTAGAAGCAGCTATACGCAATGAATCGCCGTGCACGACTTTGTTGGATAAATTAAATTTCATTATTGATCGACTGCAGATCTCAGAGCATCCATCTGCTTCTCCGATAGCTCCTAAGGGTTCAGAAGCTGCGGCTTAGCCTCCTGTTTCTACCATGAGTTCGCACTCTCTCCACCTTTCTAGCCTTGAACGTTTTTCTGGAGACTCTGGGGATTGTCGTTCCTTTATTTCCCAGTGCGAACTCCATTTTGAGTTTAATGCATCTGCTTTTTCTTCAGACAGAGCCAAGATTGTATTTATTTCTCATTTGACTGGTTGAGCCAGCTCTTGGGTCACGGCGGAGTGGAGCCGCCGATCAGCCGCGTGTTATTCCCCACCAGAATTTCTGAAAATATTCACGCAAATATTCCAATCGACATCTCCGGGCAGAGAAGCAGCCAAAGCATTGGTACCTTTGAGGCAAGGCAAACGATCAGTAATAAAATTATGCCATTGAATTCCGCACCATAGCCGCTGATTGCGGTTGGAATCAACCTGCGCCAATAGATGCATTCCTGAAGGGCTTGTCAGAGACTCTCGGACAATATGGCTCCACTTGATCTACCAGCGGATCTTGAGGCATTGATTAATTTGGCTTCTAAGATAGATAAGAGACTCGGTGAACGTCGGAAGCCTCGGCTTCCGCAGCCAGTTCCCCAGCAGCAAGTTTTCTTCTGCTCCGTCTAACAATTTTTTTTGACAGACTGAACAAACCAGTGAACTACCAAAACCGATGCAAACAACAAGCTGAACCTGTCTACCACCCTGGTCAGAAGGGTTGGTTCCCAACCCAAGATTTGCCCTTACCTACTGATCCATGTAAGTTAACCCTGAGGATAAGGAGGGGGGTGTTACTCTCAGGGTCTGGTAGTGTTATGTGTCTGTTAAGGTCAGTGTTTCCCATCTTATTTTGAAATTCTGTTGGTCTATTCCCCATGTCCTGTTAAGTCTTGTCCCTCAGGTCTCAGGTGTGTGTGATTACTTCTTCTCCCTAATGTGTTTCACCTGTGTCTAATCGTCTACCTCTCCCTTATGTGTTTAACCCCTATGTTCCTTTCCTCCTGTACCAGATTGTCTTGTCTTCTGAGTAAGCAGTCCAGCATATCTTCTGTGTGAGTTCCTTGAGTTTGATCATTGTTCCGTTTCCCCGATTACTGAGTTTGCCTTATCCTTGACTGTACCTTTGCTGCCTAGTTTTGGTTTCCTGCTTTAGACCTTTTTAAGTAAAACAACGATTGATTTAGAAAGCTCCCTGTGACTCTGCATTATTTGATCCTCTGTACCCCGAACCTGATACACTACCAAAGCGTGTGGGTCTGTTTCCCAAAATTTAAAGTAATATTACATCAGTTTCCCTGCAGCATATTTCTAGCAATGCCTCCATTTAAAAAAACAAAAAAACAAACAACAAAACCAAAAACTACTCTGTTCTAAAAGGATTTCCAAGACAGCTTTAAAGCAATGATTGGAGGAAATATTGTTTATCAACACTAGATGAGTGGCCAATATCAACTGTGGTGTTATTCATTTTCTTCCATAGTTAGTGCCTGTTTATTTCAATCTTTGTTGGTCCAACACTTAAACCAAACACGTGTTCCTACTGTGTTTTCCTCTGTTCCAGTAATAATGTTTTCTTGGTTTCACTGCAACATGTCTGAACTTGATCCTCCAGGAGACACTTTTTTTTTTTTTTTTTTTTTTTTTTAA
>KV751325.1:6474738-6500154 GCA_001698575.1 Mola mola
TTAAATCGCGCATTAAATCCACAAAAACAAAACACAGCTTTAATCAAGACCGTCACAAAATTCATACTTCATTAGATCAGATTAAGTTATACGTATAATTACCCTTTCTCTCTTTTGTTACCCATAATAATATCTGCTGTTAAGTCTGAACGTGTGCTGAATGATTAACATTTTGAGGATGAGCAGTGTTTGATTTTAACACACAGCATTCAGTTTTCTTTATATGGAGCATTACAGCTTAACAGAATTACTGATATTTCCGAGTTAAAAAGGTCTGATATCAATGAATTGATAAATATAACAAACTTTTTGCAATAATCTCTCAAATGAGGTTATCAAATATTTCTGACTGATATGTAACAGTGGCAGAATATTTTACTGAAACAATGAACTTTCATTGTCTTAAATGACAGCAGTGTACTGAAAAAGTAACTTGCTGGAAATAAATCACCCTAAACATCTTTCTATGAATTGTTTTCTTTAAAACCATTTTTTTTTTTTTTTTTAAATATTGACCAATATTGATAACATATATGCCAATATACTGTGCTTGCGACTGCCTAGCCAACCGATATATCGGCTGTGCTTTAGTTCTAATTTAATAATTGAGAGAAATTACAAACTTGACAAATGTTTGAGTATGTATGAGTATCTGTTTATCATTTCCAGTTAAATGAGGTCATTGTGGATAATGTGTGGATAAATGCAGGACTTATTTATGGCATTATCAGATTTCTAGCATTAATCAGTTTGATAGAGTGTATTGATCACGTGCTCAATAAGCAGAATCAATGGAAATATGATACTCTGAGTTGTTGTTGTTGTTGTTTTGGAACTGAGTTTCCAAATATATTTTTAGATTTGGACATAAAAATCCCTTGATAGTGAATCCACGTCACACACTCCTACCATAAATGCCACATGGTGTGCAGTCAGACATGCACACAGTAACACCGTGTGCAGCCTCATCCATCATGCTCATCGCAGTGTGCATAGACAGTGTTGACGTTTGGAGCCAGAGGTGCACAGCCTCTGTTTCTGCAACCACGACTTAATGGTTTATCTGCACCAAGCAGCAGGCCATGAATCATGCACAAGGCTGAGCATACGTTGGCCTGCTTTGCCGGCTCATGATGAACTGTGTTTTGCTCACTTTGTAGCGATGGCCTCGAAAATTAATCAGCTTCTGTTCCAAACTGGTGACCACTAGTGTGTGTTTCACCTTGACATTTGTTAAATATTGGAAGGAATCTTGGTTCACCACAGGCTCATTTCAGAGAAACACAAAATTTATACTAGTGTTTATAGGATAGCTTTGTTTATTTCCAAGTTATTGGTCCCTCCGTTAGCATTCCAGTATTATCAGTTTGACACATTAAGCGCCACTAACCAACAAAAAAACCTAGAGGAAATGTTTAGGCCAGACAATGAGCAGGGGATTAGCTGTTGACTATTAAAAAAAAAAAAAAATTTATCCAATTCATTATTACAGATCTCTCTGTTTTTCCAATTCGCACAATTAAATAGCCAAATCTCTTAACTTTGTGCTGTCATACTTTAATATCGTCTTGTTAAGTAAATCATAAAGTAAAATTTTGTTTTTACAACGGATGTGGAGGGAATATTGACTGGCTCATGGTGGAGGAACATCAAAAATAAATTCAAAAAAATCTTCAATACATATTGTGTTTTGCCTCATAGTAACAAAGTGTTTTTGTTGTTGCCTTGTACTGAGCAATCGTTTTTTTTTTTCATTGACAGTCATTAAGAAACAATTTCAATATTCCTATTTTATTGTGTTATTAGTCATGCCTGCTGTAAGATTCTCGTCAATTGTGAAAAGACGGTTAACCACTTAACATAAAAGACATTTGAACAGCTCCATGGTGCTCTTTTTATTCATGAGCTGTGGACGTGTTGTGTGAGCAGAATGCATTTTCTCTCCTGCCTACTCGACCCACATGCGTTCATGTCATTCGCTGTCACAGTGTTTGTTCTTCTTTGAAGAAGTAACCAAGGCTACGCTATTATTGGCAGCAATAAATAACGGGATTGACGTTCATCCCTTGTTATCAAACAGCTGAGGTTTGCCTGCTTCAGCCAAATTACACAAACAGCTGGTGACGCACTTACTGGCACTACTGAAGAGTTGTTGGTCGTATTTATGCTTTTTTTTTTTCTCATAGTCTGGTACATTTGGGCAGATGTGAAAGCTTTTTTTTAACGCTGTTGTGAACCGTATAAGGAAACTCTGGTCCACCTAAAAATGAGGGTCTCTGAACCAAGGACAGGAACTGGACCAATAGACAGTGCATCATGGGTAAAAGGAGGTAAAATAAACATCAAGTTGACAGGAGTCTAGTCTGCAGGAGTGGAAACATTTTAATGGATCAATGTTGAGCAATAAAGAGGTAAAAGCTGTGAAATATGGTCAGGTCATATATCAAAGCTGCTCCTAATCTCAACAAAGACCAAAAACTATTTAGTGAGCAAATAGTGGCTCTGGGTTTTAGTCACACAGCTGGTCGATGTTGCATTAAGTTGAATTTGGTTAACACCAAAGTAAACAGGAGAGGTACACATTTCCCTTTTCCTGTTCTGTCCAATAGACAAGTGTTTTAACCATGTGACATTGTTCAGAACGTGTAGTCTGTGTGAAAGCTAACCAAAGGAAAATGAGTCCACATGACTATTTATGTTTAAAAATGACCTGAGTGTTTACATGGACTGTGTGAACAGTTTCCTTTATCTAGCCACACTAGCGTCTGGGAATATCAGTGATGATACCTGATGGCTGATCCAGACAGAAATGTCTAAACTACTTGATGGATTTACATGACTACCAATAACAATAAATACTCTACTTGTAACTCTTGTGTATTTGAAGTTTTGCAAAAAATGTCATGCCTTAAAAATTGGGCATTTTACGTTCTTTAAGCTTTGTTGGCCCACAGACTTTTAATCGTTATTAACCAACGTTTTGAATTCTTCTGCATTTTTTAAGTGGAAATATAGGCTGAATCTTACCAGTTGCCCTTTCATATCTAAAAAAATTTTTGATTGTTTTTAACCAAGTTTAACATGATTCCATTAATCTTCAATTTACTATCATGACAAAATTCCCTTTCTGTTGCCAAATTCTAAAAAAAAATCCTAGCTGAAATTTTCATTTGGGTCAGCGTCACAAGAGCCAAAAAGATTAATACAATCTCCCCGTAAGAATAATAGTGGTCAGTTAAATAGCTGTCTCTGTGTTTCTATATTTCAGTGACGGCAATAGATGAGGCTCATTAGGGAGTCGCGCTAGACGTAATTTACCTTTTAAATAACTTGTCACACAGGGAATGAGCAGGGATGAAGTATTTTATCATCCTTACAAAGCTGTCTGTTTTGTGCTCATTAAAACAACCAATCCTAAAATACTCTACCCTTTTAAGAGCATTTTGCTGTTTTTAAAAGAGGACATGAAGACTGGTTTACCAACACAGCATGTGTGATATTATGTGGCTCTTTGAATTATGCATCCGAGAGGACGGCCTGTTGAATTGGGTTTATTTCTTTCTCTCATGATTGCAAGCGTGTGTTTTTCTCTTTGACCTTCATTATCAAATCTGTTTTTCTTGAAGAAGAATAAAAAGACAAACCGGGGAAAGGGGGTGGCCTCACTCCCCCAGCTGGGATGACGCATAATAGGTTGATGGAGGGCTTCGAATCATACTGTATGTGATTTCACTTATTTGAAAGGCCCATTGCTGCACATTTATCTGCACCTTGTTTCAGTCACAGTGGAAGTGACCAAATTAACAGGAAAACCTGAGTTGCTGGGGACTATTTATTCACAGACGTAACATAATGTCTTTATCGTCTTTATGTTTAATAGTTATCAAACAATACCGTTTAGAAAATAATGTGCTAAATTTCTTCAGTGAATACCTCTTTTACAACTCTATGTTGTGCATTTAACATAATAGTCATTGCAACAAGACAAAATATTCTTTTAAATGTAATAACATTCTGACTGGGTCTTTTTTTTTTCGAGGAAAATGAATATTTTCTGTGATTATACTCGGGCTTGCAACTAAACACATTCGTAAAACAAATTAAACCTTATGTGAACAAGAAACCTAGTTCTGCCCTCTGCTTTCTGTATTGACATTATGTTTTTTTTTCAAAAAGTACATATATTGTAAATGCATGCACACATCAACAGTCCTTTCAAGTTTAAAATAACAATCAGTGGCTCTGAATTAGCCATCAATTTCTGTATAATCTATTCAGTTAATGTAGCTGAGATACATAAGCCTCAGGCATACAGTACACAGGAAAAACACAAGGCATCATCTGCAGGGGACGTTTAGCGACAGTCACAAAGTCATTAAGGGGCTGTTGGAAATTACCTTCTGCTCTGGCACACTACTCACTGTAAGGTGACAGCTTTACTTCTTGTCAAGCTGCATTCCCAATCCCCGTGTAAATAAAGTCTGAGGTATCAAACACAATTAATCTGTCTGTGTCAAAGTTAATCAGACTTTAATGAACTGTCATCTCTGATTCCTTAAAGGGTTTTGGGTTATTGAGGAGGATGCTAAGCAAAAACAGAGGTAAATTACTTCACGGGTAAAATGACAGTTGGGTTTAATAAAGTGAAGGCCAAAGGGTGTCATATATCATGATCACTAGGTGACTTAAATCTAAAACATGAATAAAAGAGTATAAGTAAAAATATAAATATACATAGAAGTTACAGGGCGCAACGAATTAAAGTTGTGATTATTTGTGTTCATTAGCTCTTTGCTGTGTAACACGACTCTTGATAATAGCTGGAGGTCATAATGAGTCAAAATCTTCCTCACGTTTATCATTCTGAGAAACAAAATGCATACTTGATTTAGAAGCCACGCTGTACCTCATTCTGGCTTGGAGCTGGTCTCAAGATGCAGACTGTGGCCAAAGTTTGCTCTTTATTTTATTATTCTCATGTTTTACAACATTTCTAGTGAATACTGAATAGACACCTAAAATTCTGAGTAAATCCCAGGGATAATTAGATTATGATTGTTGAGTATTATATACATACGTACAGTATTATTTGTTTTTGGTGGCCACGCAATGATGTGCAAAGCAGTTCAAATCTTTTTGATGTGATCGTTGCACTTCCTTTGTCTGTGTACCATTCTCTCTTCTAATGGATCAATGCTCTGTCCACTGTTTCCTGCAAGCACTTTACTGTCCTCAAGGACAGTCTTTGAAATCCTTTGATCATCCGTCACTTGGAGGCTGAGAGGCAGATTTCCTTAAAACTAGATGTTTATCCTTTGTCTCCATGAAAAGTGGCCCCCTGTCACTGAAACATTGGCTTATTTTCAGAATATACGTTAGTAAGAACAACTTTGTTGTTTCATTGTGAACAGATGGTTTGGATATGAACGGCAAAGAATGAAATAAGTCATTTCTTAATTGTTTAAAACAAATGTTGAATGTAATCAAATAAGTAGTTTGGGGCTTTGTGGACATTTAAATGCATCTGTTAGATGGGATTAAATAGGAAGTATGTTCATCTTGCCCTCTGCTATTTTATTTATTTATTTATTTTTTTAATTCTAGACCTTCAATGAAACCTCTTAAATCTCCCTGAGGGCTGTTATTTGATATATAACTCATATCCATCCAACATGGCAAATACAGGCCTTTGGCCCAAAGCTCTTGGACTACGGTGACATTGCACATCCTGCAATGTCACCGTATCCAGGATACCCAGCAAGTCCTATGATTGAAACTTACTGAGTAAGAAGAGTTCAGTAATTGAGGTTCCTCTTGTACTGAACACACTTGAATTAATTCTTTTGTCTTCATTAATGTTCTTTAGCTTCAAGATAAAAAGGATCTTTATTTCCAAATTCTGTCCGAAGACGGAGGTTGTTGTTTGTTGCTTGAAAAAAAAAAAAACCCTATTTACTTTGTCCATACCTCTGTGTCATAATTCTCATAATTCCAGCTCTGTTTGTGCAGGGAGAAAGCATTTCTTTTTTTTATTAATGATAAGCTTTTTGTGATTTAACTGTAGTAGTAGTCTGAGAATTTTCTCAACCCATAAAGGAAAACCCCATTATGCATGCGATCTAAACAAACTCAGTTTTAAAGTCCTTTGTGACAAAGGAGCCAGGCTGATGGCTTCAAAATGTCATTTCCTTTCAAGTACACAATTTGCATGGAAATTAAAAAATAATGCCTGTTTTCCAAGAACTGTGACGCTGGCCCTTTTGAACCGAGGCTCTCATTTCATGACATCAAACATTTTAAACTGAAAGAACTGAACCCGATCTTGTTTTCATTATTTCTTATCTCCTCCCTTAAATTGCTTATTGAGTGCCCAGACAGAGTCACTGGTCACTCTAAGTAAATAAATCTATTGGAAAAGGTTTTCATGTTTTATATTCTACGCAGTGTGTACAGAGTCACAAAATGACAACAGAGAGTCAAATGTTACTTTAAAAGACAAAAAAGACTTCAGATAAGAATGAAAACAAGTACAGTATAGAGATGCTCAAAGATATAAAGCTAAATGAATACAAAGACGCACAGTCTTTCTGGCGTTGTCACTAATATATAAAAGTGGTGGGGGCTGTCCCTGTTTTCTTGCAGGTATACAAAAATGAAGACCGCCACTAACATCTACATCTTCAACCTGGCCCTGGCGGACGCCTTGGTCACCAGCACACTACCATTCCAGAGCGTCAACTACCTGATGGGGAGCTGGCCCTTCGGCGACGTGCTGTGCAAGATGGCGATGTCCATCGACTACTACAACATGTTCACCTCCATCTTCACGCTCACCACCATGAGCGTCGACCGCTACATCGCTGTGTGTCATCCCGTCAAAGCGCTGGACTTCAGGACGCCACACAATGCCAAGATAGTCAACGTCTGCAACTGGATCCTCTCCTCAGCCATTGGACTGCCTGTCATGTTCCTGGCGTCCACTGTCACTTGTAAGCATGCATGCACACTAGTGCACGCTTATCTTTGCACCGCAGCACTTACAAAAACACAAATGTCACAGGTAATGCCAAAGAAAACTAGGAAAGGGGATTTGGGGGTCCAAATCCCCTTTCCTAGTTTCCTTTCCTAGATGCAGACACTGGATGCAAAGCAGGTTAAATGAAGGGCATTTATAGCAAAAATTCAAAATGCATAACAGAGGCGAGGTCCACTGAATGGAGAGAACCTGGGTAATAAGGCACGTTGGATAACACATTAACCTGGCAATGAAAGAAAGGGAACACATGGATAAATACAGATAATTACGCATGAATACGCAGGGAAATGCAAGCCAATGAGACAAAGGTCAAATTAATCAAGCTGGGGCAAGACGATCACAGTGGAAGAATAACAAAAGTAAGCAGTGTTAAGCAGAAAAGTATAGAAAATCTAAGAAATAAAACAGGAAGCAAAGAACTTGTGTGTTAGAACATTCAGAATGTGATGCATCATTAGAAATGTTGTGTAGCCTTATGGACAACTATGGTTGTCCATAAGGCGAAACATTTTCTCTGAAGCAATAAAGAAGGTGAATTGTATAAAAAAAAAAAAAAAAGTTGCATCTAAACCCCAGAAGATCAATTTTGGATCATAAAGCTGAAAATTGCTGGTTTATCTGGGCTCAGAAAAAAAAACACAAGCGGATTTTTTTTTTTTTTTCATTCCATCTGTAAAGAGAAATGATGTACTCCAGCAGGTTTGATAAAGAGATCTCTACTGGAGTGCATTAAGCAGAGTGGACTGTGTAATTACACTATATAACTATTTACTGCTTTGTGTCTGGCCGGTGAATAATGTGACTGTGTGCATAGTCAAGGAGCTACTTTCAAAGAAAACACTGACAAGGCAGCTTTGCAGTTGCTGTGGTAATGGTGGGGAAACTGCACTTGAAATCACTGAAGTGTGATCGAGCTCTGTTAAGACGAGGGAAAAAAGTAATTTTAAGCTCCAGTGAACATGGAGAGTTTAGTGACTTTACAGTGCGTACAGTTGGCTAAAAACACTTTTGGGGAACTAAGCAGGCCCATACACATGCTGTATATACTGTACATACACACTCATATCTTATACTAACATTGGCAGCACACTTACAGATACTGGCTTCATGGGAATTTATTGATATGTCTAATCCCAAAAATGTCCTAATAAATGGTATTTAAATACAGAAAGTGCAAACATGCTTCATAAAAGCATAGCTACGTACCTTTCATTCATTAGTGGTGATGTGTGACATGACGGCGCTGAAAATGGGCTGTTTGCATCATTTGTACAATCTGTTAAGGTCGGACAAAACAAATCATCATAAATCTTGGCTTTTTTTTATTTTTTTTTTTTAATTATTTTCTATAATTTTTGAGAATGCAACCACTGATCAGTTAATTGTACAAACAGCCTACTAAAAACTATAGGCTACAAGAAAGCATTTGTCTATATTGTGCAAAACATCACATTTTGAATGGAACTTAAAACGGATGTTGAAATACAATTAAAATGAAGATGTTTACATATATGTGTGCTTGTGTGTCTACAGCCACCAGCATTGTTGACTGCAAGCTGATTTTCCCTCACCCCTCCTGGTACTGGGAAACTCTAATGAAGATCTGTGTGTTCATCTTCGCCTTCATCATGCCCGTCCTCATCATCACGATTTGTTACGGCCTCATGATCCTGCGCCTCAAGAGTGTGCGCATGCTCTCTGGCTCCCAGGTGAAGAAAAATGTCTTTTCTTCTCACAAATATAAGCCACAATTACTGCATACAGAGGTTGTTTTTTTCCTACATTTTGTGCCAAAGGCTTTTAATTAGATGCAAATGTGAATAATGGAAACTGCCTGGAGCTTGCATGCATGTAAGTTGCGTCCATTGGTTCTCCAGATTGTGAAAATATACTTTAGCCTGCAGGTGAGACAACATAACTACAGTGATTTCACTCTGTTTGAGAAAACAGAGGCTGTGTGCGTGTACATTATATTGAGGATGTGTTTGCAGTAGCAAATAGGAACAAAGATATGCGAGTCGATCTCAATTATAGCTCTGAAAACACTGATGCATTTAGACAATTTTGTTTCTTTCAGCCATCTTTTCACCTTGTCTCCATATGTTTTTCCTTTTTCTTTCAACCAACCATCTTTTTCCCATCTTATCCTCCGTTCATGCTCTTTCTTATTCCACACCTTTTTTGTTTTTACCCCTTCCTTTTTATATCATTCTCCTCTTTCCTACTTCATCATTATTCCTCTTTGTCCTTCTTCCTCGTTTCTGATCCTGCGGCTCCATCTTAGCCCCAAAATTAACCTCCTTATTTTCCTCGCACACACAGGAGAAGGACAGGAATCTACGCCGGATTACCCGCATGGTCCTGGTGGTGGTTGCAGTTTTCATCATATGCTGGACACCTATCCACATCTTCGTCATTATCACCGCTCTGGTGAAAGTCCCTAGCTCAACGTTGCTGACTGTTACCTGGCACTTCTGCATCGCCCTGGGCTACACTAACAGGTTTGCACCTGACATGATGTGGAAGCTCCTAGCCTGTAAAAATAAAGCAGTTAGGTCAGTGTCTCAAAAGCCTTACAATTTTAAGGTCACTAAACCTAAAAAAAAAAAAAGCAGGTAGAGGACACTTTTAAACTTTTCTTTGAAGTTCATTGACCATTAAATTTTAAGCCAGTCTGGACCCCAACCTTGTTACAATGTAGTCCTCGCAATTTTGTTGGGTCATGTATGGTTAGACATGCCTTGATTTTCTCACATTAGATTTTTTTATTTCATTTGAGCAGTTCTAAGAGACATTTTCTTTTATATTTGTGTGTTAGTGTGCACATTTCCTCCACTTGTCTGGCTTTCCATTATTGCAGTCACTTTGCATTTGCATATAAGGATTATTTATCTCGAAGAGGAGCGCAACAAGTTGGGTGGAAAGCCTGGTGAAGTGTAGAGAGCAGACAGCAGTTTATTTTTCTTATCATATTTTATGTAACGATGCAAACCACGACAAGTTTATGGAAAAATGGTTTTCTGGTATTAAAATAACCTTGTTTCTGCACCTTTCAGTAGTCTGAACCCGGTTCTTTATGGCTACCTGGATGAGAACTTCAAGCGTTGTTTCCGTGAGTTCTGCACCCCTAGTCCTTCTGTGTTGGAGATGAAGAGCTCATCCCGGACTGGAGCCACTATCCGCAAACTCCCGGAGCGTGAGAACAACAGCGCAAACACAGGAGAACGGTCGAATCAGCAGGTAGATCGTCTGTGCTTAAAGGAATAGTTCAACAGTTTGGTAAACAAGCATCAATAGAATTATAGATCACTATTCACGTATGAAAGTGGCATCAATTCTAATTAAATTCTAGCCAACTAAATTTAAGTGTGGTAAAGCTCATTTCATGTTAACTTTATGTAACATACATTGAATTGAAGGGTTAAAATACTGTAAATATAGTGTACAAAGTGACATAAACACTTTATCTGCAGGTATGACTAGCCTTGGAGGAGTCGTCGGTGGACTCGAGCTGTTGTGCAAACGACGATCTCAACTCAGAGATCACGCAGGTCACCGCAGAGCTCTGACCAGACACAGAAACACAAACCACACATACATACACACACACACACAAACATGGCCGTGACCCAGCAGCTCACAACGGCATTTAACTCTCAATGAAAGTTATAGCGAAATGGTAAACCAGACTAAAAAGAAAAAGTTCCATAGCCTCCTAACTAAACTTTGCAATGAAATATGACTAACATTATAAAATGTCCATCCACTTTCATTACTGATATTAGAATGTCATTACAGAGTGAATTTTTGAAGCAAATCATTTACTACATAGATTTTGTGTTTGTTTTCTTGCTGTGTACAAAGCTGCCTCATTGATCTCTGCCTGCTGTCCTAACACTGAATGATCAATTAATTGTCCTCTGTGCTTGCAGGGATTCTATGAATTGTCACCTCCTGATGTTTCCTATTACAGTTGTTTGAATGTGTGAGAGACGGGTTCAGGAAAGTAGGAGAGTTAGAGTCATGGTGGTTCGTGTAAAATATGATAATAATTGTCTTGATGTTTTTGTTCTTTTATCCACTCCTCTTTGACATACAGTGGAGCACTGTCTCTTCTCTGTGCATCATCTGAATGTACAGAAAGAAAACCATTTGAGTCTCTCATGATAGATGCTTGTTGTGTACTGAGGATCCTTTCAGCAAAGAAGGCTACTTGATATTCTGTGTACAAGTATTTTTATAACTGCAAAGATGAACATGATTGTATTAATCTCCAATCCTAATCTGTAATATATTGTAATTTTTTCCTCTCTTTTGTAAAAATGAAATTAAAAAAAGGATTTCTGATTATGATGCAAATAGACCAGCAAGTCATTGTGCTAAAAAATATAACTTTTGTCTTATTGAATCTGCATAGTTAATTAATCAGATGCATATTATTACCAAAACAGCATGTGTAAAACCTTAAATTGTATGAAAGTTTAACATAACAGACAGTTTGATATATAATTTGCTAGTATTGTATTAAAAGTCTGCTTTTGTCACATTTGTCTGAAACATATGACCCATTGTTTTAAAAGAGACAAGAGATCTAAATTCACCAAACAAATTCAAATGAACAAAATTTCTGTGGTGACATGTGATACAATGTAGCTGAAAATGTGTTTACTGTAGACATGTGATATTAAAATATCCAGTGTGATACTGTATAACAATTGGATGATCTGTACATATGGTGCTGTCACACTTTTTTTTTCATCATTTGCTAGTGTACACAGTCATGATAATACTGTAGATGTATTTTATTACTGAAATGGCATTTCTTGTAATCTTATAGGCAATAATTTCGGCCTATGAGATACGCCCTGTAACACAATACCCATAATTTTACTGTCTGTCACTAGACTTAAATTTAATTCTGAATCTTACTGAATGTCTTTTTCTTGCATCTAAATAAATTATCATCTGCACTGTGCTCTGTCCTTCCTGCTTTTCATTTTTAAACACTATAACAAGTATTTACACTTGTGTTTGACAAGATGAAAATGTCCACCTTTTTCCTTGACCCTTTCAAGATAAATTCCTTTATAGCAGCTGAAAAGCGGATTCAGCAATCAGATGTGGAAGAATGACTCTTATACATACTTAAAAATAATGAGATCCAAGCATAAAAACTTTGCTGTTCCAAGTGGCTCATGCGTTTAAAAGTAATAGCATCAAAATACACTTGAAGCATAAAAGAGCATGAACATCTTCAGCAATATTCATCATGATGTTGAAACTAGTAAAGGTGGTTCATGACTTTATCTGCGCATAGCTCGACTCCGACCCGGATAAGTGGCAGAAAACGAAACGAAACAAAGCGAAACATTATGGTATGCAACGGTATACTATACTATTCCTCTTTACATATACTCACACATATGAAGACAGGAAAAGTATAGTATAGTAGAGTCAATCAAGTCAGCCACTTATTTCCAATTATTAGTTTTTACTAGTTAGAAGGTACAACACTATGAGGTCGAGGGCGAGTACGAGGATGGATTAAACCTTTTCAATATTTTTTTTTTCACCTCAGCATTGGGATTGCTGTGATTATAGTAAATAGAAATAAAGTGAAGCTGTAGCAAACAAAATGAACTTTTCCATAATATCTAAATCTTTGATGTCCTAGTATTTAAGATCGGATACAATTGTTTAAGTACTCCTTTGGTACTGTCATACTGTCACAATGTGTGCAACAGGCATGGCCTATAAAATAAGGCCAGAAGGAAATGCAATTGCTTTTCATTTGGGGCAATCATGCAGTGCTTCGTTGTTATCTTCTCCATACTGTACGTGACTGTTCTGCTCTGAGGGCAAAAAAGACTAAGTCATCCCTTATCTGTGCTGCCAGTAGCGACTTAGCGCAGGTCATAACCAAAACCAAAGCAAACAGGCTCTGAACCAGATGAATGAATGGAGAGAATAATGACTTTTTTAAAGAAGCAAATAATGATTGTATTTTTATAGCTGGGCAGAAGTCTGCACTGTGATGGAGCAGTAGTTTCCTCTTTCATTCATAGATTAATGGCTAATCAGCTGTGGTGTGGTTCCCGGCGCATTAGGAGAATAAAAAAATGGAGGAAATTAAAGTCATGGATGGGCCTTAGAAAACAGACAGCGAGTAAACCAAGGCGAGAGGCTGGCTAGTCGGTCAAGTTAATGTATCAGTAAGCATATGAGTTTGACAGATCGCTGAGTCCAGTAAAACTGCCATCCATCACATTGCTCTGTCCTCAAATGAGCCAGCCAGCTAGCAAAAAGCTGGCATCACAACAGCCGGCCAATGAGCTGCCACTGTTAGTCTGTTGACCAAACAGCCATCACTGAAACAACCCTGTAGGGTGTAGTTTGTTTTTGCCTCGTCTCTCTATCTACCTCTAACTCCATGTGGTGGGGAATGGGCTCCATTTCAGGCAGTTTAAATCACCAGAAATATCGCTGACTCGATTTTTTTATATAAGCCTATCACTCAGCCGGCCTGTGAGGCACAGGCGCTATCTAGTCAGGCAACATTCCCCCTCGGATTTCATTACCTTTTCCTCCTGCTAGTGCTTTACTTTGCCGTTCCCAGATCTGCACAGTAAAAGCTGGGTTATCAAAGTTTGATAATCAGACCCTACAAAAAATTGTGAAAAAGGCCTACAGCTTGGCCTGCGTGTTTGGGTACATAGGAAAAGAGTACTGAATCTGCAGTATACAGTATACATACATAGAGTACGTATGTACAGTATGTATACTGTCAAGTTGGGTGCACATTGTACATGCCTGACGCAAGAATGTACAAGTAGTCTGTCAATGAACAATCAGTTCTTTCAGAGCATTCTTCCCAGACCTTAGAGCATTTTCCACAATATGTGACCTTGTTTAAAGGGTCTTTGTGAGGGTCACTGTAAAAAGAGGAGAGAGTAGTTGAAATATTATCTGTGATGACAAAATCCAAGCTGCCTGGATAAGATTAAAGGCTACTTGTTTTTTTTTAACTGAAAAGGCCTTCTATTTGGTATCTTTTAACACTCTCTTTGGAGCTGATCCTATTCATAACCAGACTGATGAAAAGGTCACTACTGCACGATTGATCATATCACCGGAGAAAATACAAAATTTTGTGAACTAACAGACAGTTTTCACTGCGTTTGGTTTGAAAAAGGCATTTTGCTGATTGCATACACATGCATTTATGAGCCGGATTGTGTTTTTCTATATGTTTAAGCCACCTTTCGTTTGGCTTTTTTAAGAAAAGAACAGCTGTTTAGTAGAAAGGAAAAGCAGAGATCTCCAAAACGGATAACCCCACACAAATATAAATGGATGTATATGTATGATGTAGATGTATAAATGTATTTTGGTGGTGGTGGTGATGGTGGGGGGGGTTAACTCTGTCCTTAAAAAGTGGTCTCCAACCATGATGGATGCTTTTTCTATACATAGGCCTTACATTAACCTGAATCCTGTCAATGAAAATTAACCTTTAATGTTACTCTAATCTGCTTTATTAGAGTTCCATCCATTCCATCCATGGCAACATAATGCTATTATTATCTGAATTTCCAGTTAATATAATAGCAGAAACATTACTACCAGTAGCTACAAATTCAAACCCTTTCCCACCTGTACTTTAATACTTATATAAATGCTCAGGCAATTTTCTCCACATGTGACTCATTGGAATATAAGTCAGTAACCCAGGTATATATTTCCAGAACAGAAAAAAACCCTGTAAATTTTGGGGTTCCAACAGAAATAAGCCTTCCTTGATAAAAGCTGCAAAATTATTTTTTATGTATGAGGGGGGTTTATGTAATCACCCAGAAGGCCATATCTGTGGCGTTAGCCATTAAGCTTCTGCTTCTATTTTGATCCCCTTCTCTCCACATAGGCTTACAGAAAAATTAAGTCATCTCAACAAGAGACATAAAATATACATTTAAAAAAAGAAAAGCAAAGGAAACAGTGCAAAAAAATCTGATAATTATGCAAATGAAAAGTATTCTCAGAAGGGAGTGGAGTTGGAAATAATCCTTGCTGAAAAATATATAGAACATGGAACGCACTGTGTGTGATTTACCCTCTGGTGACTTAATAAAATAGTCGTAATAAAACGGTCATTCCATGTCGTTATAGGACATTAGGAGTTAAAACACTTAATTATAAAACAAAAAAAACAAAAATAGAAATATTTTCGTGAGTCAGAGCCTGGGAAAAAAAATAGATTGAACTAATATAACCAAATTCACTCAAGAACTGACTGTCATAGTTTTAGCGTATTTTTCTTTATCAGTGGTTCTTCCCATTACTTAATCTCTTTTTAACGTACACATTCGGTTAATAAACGCTCTAAAATATACTCGATCAACTGTGTAGATCCATATAAAAATGCCAAAATGAAGCTGGTTTTACGTGTACACGTCATAAAGCCTGCTAAAAAAGATGAGTGTTTGTTTCTCTCCGGTCTAGTTTAATAGAGGGAACCGACCGGAAATCGTGGTTCTATTGTATCGGGAGGAAGCGCGATTCTTGTGTCGTCTTCTGAGCTCGTCGCGTTTTGATAAGTAAGTATCTGATCCATTTGCAAGAATAATAATCACAGAGAAGCGGTTTTAACTTAAAGAACAGCTGAAGCTATGGTCGTACGAGAAGGTGTCTTCGACTAACATAAGCGGAAGCTAACCTCGAGTTATTGTTAGCCAGAAAGCGACTTTAGCATGCTAGTTGTAATTTGAAGCGAGGGAGCTATTTTTTCCCCGTTAAGTTTCGCGCTTAACTCGCCCAAGCAAGGACAAAGACGTTAATTTGCTCTCCATGTTAGGCGTGCTGCTGTTGTAATCAGTTGATGTCAGTATTAGTAGTAGTAGTAGTAGCAGCAGCAGCAGCACTCGCATGACTCGGAATTCACTCGAGTTTGTAATTCATTGTGTCATCCTTTGTATGTTTATGCTATATCTGATTCGATTTTTTATTCCAGAGCCTCCCGGATATCAGCTTAATAAGAATGACGGACAGATACAATATCCACAGTCAGCTGGAGCATCTTCAGTCCAAGTACATCGGCACAGGACACGCAGACACCAGCAAATGGGAATGGCTGGTCAACCAGCACAGAGACTCGTACTGCTCATACATGGGACATTTTGACCTGCTCAACTACTTCTCCATTGCTGAAAACGAGAGCAAAGCGCGTGTCCGCTTCAACTTGATGGAGAAGATGCTTCAGCCATGTGGACCACCAGCAGACAAACCTGATGATGCCTAGACTGTGCTAGAGTCGGCGTACGTTGTGGTCTCTGAGGGATGTTTTTGTCTGGGTTTTTTTTTTTTTTTCCAAAAATACCATCATTTGGTGGTCATCATTTGTGACCATTCAGTTTGAACTGCAACAGCTACAAATAAACATGGACACACATCTTTTCAGTGTTTCCATCAGGGAAATAAGCTGTGACTGGAAAAGATCAAGACCTAAACATTCAGCAAAGGAGAGTAGTAAATGTGTGTTTTTTTAATATTCGTCATGTTCCTGTACTGACTGTTGGAGTGACTTCTTGATTGAGATCTCTGTTTTAAATAAACTTTCTCTATGTTGGCATGCTCCAGAATTTTATTTGATACTTCATCAGATTAGTCAGTCCAAAATTTACGAATTTAACACAAAGTTAGTGCCTTGACCACATACAGATGGGTCACAGTTCAGTGCCTTAGTGATCGTTTGTTCATGTTGTTTCTAAAGATAAGTGTCTCCCTCACTAGGTTTCAGAATTCATCAGTACTATTAAAAAAGGAAGTTCGTGAAATTACTTTGTGTGACTGCACAGATGAAATGGATACGATTGGTTTATTGTATTGATTGAATTTCTAAAAAATAAAAAAGTTGTACTTCATGTTTCCTTATACAATGATAAACAATTCATAAATAAAGATATGTTAAAGTATAGGAACACCATTTTTAATGAAAAACAAAAAAGGTATATGTTGTAACTTAAAACAACCAAAACCTGTGAAACAAATGTATAGTTAACTGAACATGGGATAATGTTTTACAGCTGCCATGTACAGAGTCAAAATAATTTCAAAAATCTGCCTTAAAAACCCTTTAGTCTGGAACAGGAAACATCTGACTTCTTGATGCCTAAGATTAGTGCAAATTTGTATTGAAGTATTAATCAGATTTCCAGTATTCGAGATCAGAGATGAAAGTGTAAATTCTATACAAAAGCATTCCTAACTGGGATGCACCAGTCGGTACTGGCCGAAATTGGTTGTGTAAATAACGTGACGTTCACAGAAACTAGAGGCTACTCATAGTCTGTTGTGTCCTATTAATTTTCCACTGTACATCCACTGTCCTACACATTGCTGAAGATTTAACGTGACTCACTGATTTGTTAACATGTCCATGTGGTGTTTATATCTATTGCAACACACATTATTTGTATTTGTATGTGTGTTGATTTTTCCTATAGAGGATTTATTTCTTTCCATGACACATGAGGGTATCAGTAATGGGCAAAATTGTTATTTTAAATAATAATATTGGCCTAGTCCAAGGGTATTCAATTAAAAATCAGAGAAGTCCAGATAGAAATAAATTCCTTAAGCAAAGGTCCGAAACAGAAGTCGCAATATGAGATTTTGTTGTCATGTTTATTGTCAGGAAGTCCCACAGTTTTCACAATTAACATTATACTATATACTATAAAAAAACAAAGACACACAACAAGCATCTCTTTTAAATTAAATATTTTTCATACAACCTTATTTTGGTCCTGCAAATAAAACAGGAAAACCTCACCTTTTAGAGTAAACCTTTTAATGTTTTACTGTAGCTGCCTTTTGAAGCAAAAATAATAATTCGGTATCATTTTAGAGCTTTTCTAATATACAGTAGCTGATGAACTAAAATATTCACTATTATCATCAATTTGATTCAGTGGCTATTTAAGAATTATTTATAATGGTGAATGGGAAAAGAGAGAAGTACAAGGAGGGGGTGAGTGTCAGTGTGTCATTCTCTCCTCCAGAGCTGATCAGACACCAAACATTAACAGGGACATCTCGTCTCGCTGTGACCTGCTCTGGTGGAGGTTTTGGGCCAGCATTAACTAGTTTAAAGTTATCCTTGATTTGGGCATACACAGATGAATGATGGTGAGACACGTTTGTTTGATGACTTGGAACCCTAACAGTACATGCACAAAATGTGACTCGCGACAGTAGATTTCACAGCATGGCACATACAGCGTGACTGCGAAATAAACAAAACATAGTTATTGCAGTTTTTACAATTCCTACAGTTATGAAACCATGACATCCCTACTTTCTATCTTACTGGTGTTTCACTGACTTACTCTTTACTGTCTGTTCTTCCTCCTGTCGTCTCTCCCTTGTGTGTAACTCATTCAGTGCCATCACAACACGCTTCAGAATTCACAATTCACAGATTTGATTGGCTAAGAGCCATCATGTGACATTACTGAACGCAATTGGTCTGTGAGTTTTCCTGGGCCGTGAAACCAATCATGTAGAGGCTTAAATGAAACCACTCCATCAAAAATGTGACAATTATTATTGGTTATGGGTGGTGACCCCTGGCCTGGACTTTCCAACATCTGTGCGTCCTTATTAACAGTCTCTAATGCAGGCATACATGTACTTATCTCTGTGCTGCACAGCAGTGAGCTACTACATAGTCTCTCACATTCAGTACATTCAGGCACACAACCATACACACACTCACACACACACATTACTTTGAAATCACACAAATTAGCTGTGTCTGACTGTAACAGGTGGGTGCATGCAATGTCTATTCTTTTCTGATTTTTATGTCAATGATTTCAATGCCATATGAAAAGTATACCAACATTTGAATCCTTGGATCAAGAGTTTAATATGCCATTTGAAATGAGATTAATGTAATGCAAAAAGCATCAGGGTTGTTAAATTAAATGTGTGTAGTAGGAACAAGTCTCATATCTGGAGCTTAAGTGCAGTAGGACAGTGACAGGTGTGACCAGAAAGAACAGCAGTCTCTGTGCTTGGACTTGCTGACTTCGGGTGATTTATTTGTGCACTCCGCTGGCCAAATTCATGCAGACAAGTGCCGACACTTGGTGGGAGAGGATGCTGAGCTTGACTCATTGTTGGATTGAGAGATGAGCCAGTGGGTGCCAAGGAAGTTCTTGTGTTGTGAATCATGCCCGTCCGTCTGTGTGTTGGAGGGTTTCTTCGTGGGGTAAGTCCTTTCCATCTGTTCTTGCTGTGAGAGTCGTGGAGACAGTGCTGCCAAGTCAAGCGTGAAAGTGAGGTCTGTCGGTGTGGTTCACACACACACATTACACACTCACATAAACTGCTTGACTTGTTCTCACTAAAATGAGCGAATAAATAGACGTCTGCCCCTCAGTTTGCAGACACATCAGTGGAGAAGGACCCTTTCAAATGGCATAATGCCAGTGGGAGTTTATAGGTGAAGCACAATTTTATTTAGTTTTAGTTTTATTTTGATAAAACTGATGTTTTTATTGATGCTAAAGATGCGTTCAGTTGCACAGAAAGACAACAGGTACTGTTTATGCACAAGGTTTTACTTATGTAGTGTTTCTGTATATAGCAAAGAGCAAAAAAATAATAAAGTTCTGAAAATTATTGATTTGTTTCATTTCATTTTCTGCCACTTATCCGGGTCCGGGTCGCAGGGGCAACAGCCTGAGCAGGGAGTTCCAGACGCTCCTATCCCCAGCCACTTCCACCAACTCCTCCGGGGGGACCCCAAGACATTCCCAAGCCAGCCGAGAGATATAATCTCTCCAGCGTGTCCTTGGTCTGCCCCGGGGTCTCCTCCAGGATGGGCATGCCCGAAACACCTCCCCAGGGAGACGTCCAGGAGGCATCCTGACCAGAGGAGTATGGGGTAGATGGCCTTTTGTTACGGGCCATTCGATCTCTGTATTGTCAGAGTCAGAGCTTGGTTTACATTGCTGCCAGTAAGTCAGACCTGTTCCCAGTCAGAGTTGGTCTCCGCCAAGGCTGCCCTTTGTCACCGGTTCTGTTCATTATTTTTATGGACAGAATTTCTAGGCGCAGCCAAGTGGCGGAGGGAGACAAGTTCGGTGGCCTCCGGATTCCGTCTCTGCTATTTGCAGATGACGTGGTCCTGTTGGCCTCATCGAACAGTGACCTCCAGCTCTCACTGGGACGGTTTACAGCCGAGTGTGAAGCAGCGGGGATGAGGATCAGCACCTCTAAATCTGAGGCCATGGTTCTTAGCCGGAAAATTATTATCACATATCAAACTAGATTAATAAAGGTATTTAATATTCATATGTTAACATTCTTACAACAATGAAGTTAATGAATAAACCTAATGCCTAAACCACACCTCTAATCACCTGTCAAGTCCATTTATACCAGCTGTACCACAGCATCCTTTTTCGTCTCAGATTTGCTTCCCCTTCCTTCACTACTCCTTCCCAGCATCTCTTCTCTCTTCATTCAATTTTTACAAACTTCATTAACACCCCATTCGAGGTAATGTGTGGGTCATGATCAGTTTGGTTGGAACACACTGTGTTTCCTTCCACCAAGGGCTCCGTTCATCCTCCCATACCTGCCTTCACTGCTCTCCGCCTTCAATAAACCTTTTCATGAGATGATCAAAAGAGAAGTTGTACAGTGTAAATGGTGAACTCGATTTTTTCCTGACTGTGCTCGTTCTGCACATGCTCTGCATCCCAAGGTGTGTTGTGATGTACGTTTGTCAACATTAGTGGCAGATTACAAGCTGAACTGGCACTCCCTAGACAGTCTGTGTATAATATCCTGATCGCATTTTCATCATTTTAAGTTGCCGGCAATAACAACAAGAAGTCGTGTGATGTGTGTGGACCCAAGATGGGCAGGAAGACACAGTACATGCATCAAGGGCAAGAAATACATATGCAACGCACATACAGTAAAGCGCTGCCCCTCATGCAGCAGCATGCATGAGCATATATATGACATTGTATAGGCTGCCATGGACAGGCTTTGTGTTCAGTGGAGTTGATGAGTTGTGTAGAGTGGCATGAATTTGTTCAATTTCAAATTATGTTCAAAGATGCTTCAGTCCATCCATATTTATTGTTTTTTCTTTTTTAAATTTTAAAATTTAAAAAAAATATATTTCTTTTATTAAAAAAAACCATTTTGTTTAAATTTTTCTATCTTTACACATGGATGCATGTGATTGAAGGTAATTGTGATGCAATTCCGATCTCTGCACGTGAACAAGAGACCAAAACCTAAAGGAGAATGTTCGTATTGGTGTGTACAACACGGCATCTTTGATACCCTCTGATCTGTGCCAGATCACTATGTCCGTCATGCACCTTCTTTCAAACCAGTTCCAGTATTCTTGTGGTTTTTTTGGGGGTTTTTTTTCTGTGGTGTTTCATATTGTCAGATGAGAATCTTGCCTGTTTAATGGATTTTGGAGTTTTGAGTATGCCCTTGGATTAATTTGCTCTTCTGGACTTACGCTCTGGTTTTGGGCCACACCTGGGAGTTTCTAGTAGTCTTGGTAAAACCTGGAAATCTTTATCTTTATTAGGTACACCTTGCTAGTACAGGGTTGGACCCACTTTTGCCTTCAGTACTGCCTTCATTCTTTGTAGCATAGATTCAACAAGGTGCTGGAAACATATAAAGATTTGGGTCCATATTGACATGATAGCATCATGCTGTTGCTCTAGATTTGCCACCTGCACATCTATGATGCAAAGCTCCTGTCCCACCACATCTCAGATGCTCTATTGGACTGAGATCTGGTGACTCTGGAGGTCATTTGGGTCTGGTGAATTTATCGTCATGTTCAGTAAACCAGTCAGAGACGATCTGAAGTTTGTTGGTGTGTTATGCTGCTGAGGGTAAATGCTGCTCACTGGTGTTACGTGTTAGCATGGCAGATAATGCAGGCACGGAGAGTCATTGGATGAGTCTCAATCCTTTATCTGGAACTCATTCAAAATAAATGTACAGTTCACAATATCACAATAATTTTGCCTAGGTTTTAAACAAAAAGGTTCACATTCAAACCACCCCAAAACATGGTAACATTACCACAATAGCCTGATGATGCATCTCACTGTCCTTTAGGTATGGCCATCACGATTAGCCTACAACACACGTGTGCACGTAGTGTCTCTGTAACTGCCACAAATGTTCGACGGTGTGAAAGTCATGGAAAACATCCACACGAGTAGGCATCCACTCCCGAGAAAGTCCACGAGATCTGTGCAAAGAAAGGGATCCAAAAGTGAGAAGATATCCGGTCCAATGATGTCCACCGTGACGACGGAGTGCATCCAAAGCGTGCCGAAATAATGTTCATTTAGAATGTTCTTCTCCCAGAATTTGCGCGCTATCACGGGTAATCAAGAATGAGCCACAGCACATTGAGATGATCACCAGCCATCAAACTGCATCTGAACTCCTTGACCCGTCCATGACCTCTTCTCCACGCTCTAAACCCCCACCCTCCACGCAGACAAAGAATGAGAGGATGAAACATTGACAATCTCTTCACCACTGCACATCACCCACTCTTGTGTTACTGCAATGCACCCAATCATACAAATAGATGACCCCTGACAAAACAAAATGCAGAATCATGTCAAAATACAACAAAACAATGTAGAAATAACATATAAATGCAGATTCATCACACTGGATATTTTCATTTTTTCAGACCATTCTCTGTAAACCCTAGAGATGGCTGTGCATGAAAAACCCAGTAGATCAGCAGCTCCGGCACCAACAACCAGGCCACGTTCAAAGTCACTTAGATCACCTTTCTTCCCCAGTCTGATACTCGGTTTGAACTTCAGCAGATCGTCTCAATTATGCCTACGTGCCTAAATGCATTGAGTTGCTGTCATGTGATTGGCTGATTAGATGTTTGCGTGAACAAACAGTTGATCAACTGTACCTAATGTATGTCAACACTGGATGGATTGCCACTGAATTTGGCACAGAGTCTAAATTTGTCCAGAACTTCAGTTTCCCTGATGGTAAACATTAGCTTCAGCAGTAACGTGCACTGAGCTGTTTGGTTGACCGTAAACTCACATGTTGTTTCAGACTTTTGATTTATAATTTTTCACTTTTTGTTCTTCTGTATACAGCAGCTTAGCAACTATAATGCACAGCAGATTTTAAGAGAAAGAAACTTTGTTTTTAGCACACCTAGCTCATTCTCAAAGATAATTCATAGATCAATTTTCTAACACCAGTTACTACAGACTAATGAAATTAGTGATCAACTTGGATTGACAGATATTTTCCTGTACATCATTCCACAATGTTTTAATCTTCAGAGATATTCAAGCTACAGCCTGTAGAGAAGGTAAGACTCGGGTGCTATCAGTAATTCAGTGCTGGTTTAAACATTTCACAGCCAGTAGCATGAAATTCATCATCTCTCCTGTGATTAACAAATTCCACCCTTGACAAACATGAATGCTCCTACAATTATCCTCATCCATTTCTGCCACCCACGAGTTTTATCCTTCAATGGGCCGTGCTGTTTCTAATCCTCCACCAAACTGTTCACTATCTTCCTCTCTGCTTACACCATCTCTTCCATACCTCCTCTGTTTTTCCCCTTCTGCCCCCTTCCCCTGCATCACTCTTATTTTAAGGTGTACACCTCAGACACCAGTGGAGCGGAAGCATTCAGAATGAAATGCACAAATAATGGCTCTTCGAGTGGAATCGGACATTTTTCTGTGAAGACGGCAGGAGTAAATGTCTGACATCATTTTTCAGATGGAGACAGAAATATGAAGGTTTATTGGCACGGACAGTGAGGAATGATGTGTCTGCACCAGAGGCAGGTTTGTGCAAAAATCAACTTTGGTCAGCAAATATGCTTTAAGTGAAAATTGACATTTACCTTTTCACAAAAGCGCAGAACATGAACAGCTGATATTGCTTTGGAAAAAAAGAAGTGTGTCAATTTTCAAGCAGTGAAAGGAAGTTGAGAAGCAGAATGAGAGAGGAACAAACCATCTAATGATCACACCTTTTGGTATCCTCTCAGGGTATTAAACTGATGATTAAAATGCAGCCTTTTTCAGTTGAATGGTGGAAATGTGTTATATAACAGAGACCTCAGGCAGCATGCCAGAGACAAAACTGCCTTCCCATCCTGCCTGGGAAATTTAAATAATATGGAGGGTGGTTATTATGTATTTACATCTTACTTTAAAGGCTAAAAGAGAAAACTTCAGTTTAGATTAAAGGTTTAAGTTTAATAAGGCACAGCAAAGTATTTATGTCACCATCCTCAACAACTAGCGCAAATTGGACATTGGAAACCCTTATTGGCACTGACAGATTATCAACACACTTGATACACTTTAAATTTCTTAGCCATCCTCAGAACCTTGCAAACACTGAGCACAATAATGAATCTGAAACCCGCCTCCTAAAAAAGCTTTTAGGAGGCTGGAGTGAAGCCAGCAAAAATACCGTGCTGAAATTTTGCATTCTTACATGTGCTTATTTTTTTCAAAATCCCCCCTACCTTCTGTACATTGTCTGTTCTGTTTCTTAAATGAAGAAAAGAGACACAACCAACGTTTTGGGGAAATTTAATTAATGTGGGGGGTTGTTATTATGTATTCACATCTTACAGAGTAAAGTTTTAAGTTTAGGAGTTTTGGAGTAAACTTTAAGATAATGGTGAGAATTTCGATGAGTGTGGGTCCTCAAAGGCGGAAGCAGTTGGAGAGCAGGAGGTTTATGATCACTGTGGTTCAGGAGGTAAAGACACTGGCTGCTACAGTTATCCCATTCTTCATAACACTATCATCACCTGTGTCAGAGGAAGGGAGCTGCAAAGTCGACATGGGAGCGTTCATCATGAACAAATCAATCTATCAGCGAGATCAAGCACTAGCATAAACACTGTGTGTTATTGAACCACTTTCATAACCAGGAAATTCTCTGTGGTCATTAAAGACTAAAATGGCTAAAAGGCCTTAACAAACTGCATGTGAAAGGAGCTGCCTGCGAGTGGCCTAAATTATAGCTAAATCAAATAAAAAAAGATACTTCCACCCATGCAGAGAGTAGAGCAGTAGCACGATGTCAATGTGGAAAATTAACACGGAGGACTTGTGAGTTTCAAATCATGTCAACAACAAGCAGGTCAAGGCCATGTTCAGCATCAGAGTCCTGGAAACACTGCTGTTGTCTGTGTTTGGAAAACATCTCTGTCACATGCTGAGTGTATTTTCATCACATTTCTTAAATGCTCCACACGATATATATATATATATACATAATTATTTTTTATCAAT
>KV751325.1:6500486-6534198 GCA_001698575.1 Mola mola
TGCTAGATTGAACAATGTGTGTCTGATCTGACTTTTCTCCTGCAAATAAGTATAATTTCTGTGTTAAAATCCTGAATAAGGTTGTTAATATCACAAGATTTCCTGCTGGACAACAAGTGCTTTCTACTTCACTGTGAAGTCTAGTATCAGTCGAAGTTCATGGGAGGCTTCAGCTTTCCACATTACAGGGTTGAAAATTGAATATTGGACCAGGTTTTGCTTCTAGAATATAAATCATGCTCATAGGCCAATGCCTAACGATTAGAATGTAGAAAAAAATTACACTCTGCACATACGGTATTCTCCTCAGTAAGACCTGTAGGAAAAGTAAGGGGAGATGGTTACAGTATATTGAGCTGTCTTGAAAACCATTTAGACTCTTCTGGTGTTCACCTCTTTTACTTCACCATCTCTGTCTCTGGGATCTCTGTGCAGCAGTTCTTGTCCCTCGTGTACCACAGCCTCTAAAAACCAACTCCATTACACCCACATCCTGATGACGCAGACTGGATAGGGCTGAAACTGCATACTTTAATGGTTATTTGTAGAGAAATCTCCCATATATACCAAAAAAGCCCCACTTGTTCAAAGGTTTGGAGAATTTTGCACATGCACTTCAATACTAAAAGGAAAGATGAAGTCAGCACGGTACAAACAGCATTCACAGAACTCGAGAGTATTTATTGGAAATCTGTTTCACAAAATGTAGTTTTAATGGCACAGCACTATAATGCGCTTCATCTGTCAGTCCATTGTTTGTATATAACCAAATGATGCCCTTGAATATAAATAGGGGGGAGCCATTAAAGATGCTGTAATCTTCTTATTTTTCATTTTCCCACATACTGATATGCATTACCACATGTGCAGGACTTTATTATATTATTATTCATTTGTAGGCATCTGAGTCAAAAGTGTGAAAAGACATGGAACATATGAACAGACAACCTAATTAGTGTTTATGGTCTTATTTTGAATTCAGCATGCTGAATGCATACATCACTTTTGTCAAATCAGTTTGGACTCGATGAAAAGAATCTCTACTAAATAAATGATGAAATACTAATTACATCGTGGTTCAAGTTATTTAGCAGTGGTGCATCCAAGATATTTTAAATGGGTGGCCCAGGTTCCCTGAAAGTGCTGGAGTGACACACCTGAACTGAATTTCCAGAATTATTATTTTTATTATTATTTTCTAGGATCATTATACCAGAATTTTAAGCTTCCATAAAATACTACATTTAAATATTTATTTAGATGCCACGGAAAAAATGCGTCCTACAGAACGGGATAATTATTGTGTTATGTTTTTGAAAACCTCAAAACCTCTTGTTCTCCAAACAGGATAGTTCTTTTTATACTTAAAAAAGACAAATTTGCAGTTTAAATTTTATGTTACTTTTATGAAACAAAACATTTACAAGCTTAATCAGATTTACAAAATGCCACAGAGAGAGAGGGGGGAGCAGTTGATACAGGGTGGCTGTGGCCCCCTGTTGGCTTCCCTGGTATTTAGGTCACCTTTTACCCAAAGCGAGTGACTGAAAACATCACAAACTTGGTTGTGCACATCTCAGGAAAGGAGGGCTCTGGAGTGGGTGATTAAAACCAGCCAGAACATCACTGGCAACCAAGAGGTGAAGAGGCTAAAGGATTTTAATTTGACAGTACCCTCGACAGCCACAGTCAAACATCCGCTGCTTATCCACTACCTTCAATCAACTTCATTCTCAAACTCCTCAACTTGTTCTTGATGCTGCACACTAAATGTTATTTTTGTACACAATAAGGAGTCAGCAATTCTTTTTTTGTTGTGCAGCCAAAAATGTTTGAAAAATATGAGACATTTCACTCGAAATCACAAATGTGGAAACTTAAGAGGATCATGGTGCTAAATACCAAAGCATCTTCTCAGTCTTGGCGGAATAGTTTGTGAAAGTTTGGAGAGACCCATAAGGCACAACAAAGTATTCATGTCACCATCCTCAACAAATAGCGCAGATTGGACATCGGAAACCCTTATTGGCACTAACAGATTATCAACACAACTGATACACTTTAAATTTCTTAGCCATCCTCGGAACCCTGCAAACCCTGAGCAGAACAATGAATCTGAAATCCGCCTCCTAAAAAAGCTTTGAGGAGTGAAGCCAGCAAAAATACCGTGGGGAAATTTTGCGTTCTTAAATGTGCTTATTTTTTTCAAAATCCCCCCTACCTAGTGCACATTGTCTGTTCTGTTTCTTAAGTGAAGAAAAGAGACAAAACCAACGTTTTCTCACAATTCTTTATCTACAAAACCAATATACACATAATAGTGTCTGTTTGGGGGATATATAACATCATCCAAAGATTTCAAAGATATGTCTTGCTCTTTAAAATGTAAGTAAAGTTGTTGGAGTCCATGTGAAAAATCCAGTCCTCAGCCTTTGCTGTTTTAAGCATCTCACTGCCGGATGTGTGAAAACATTAATAAAATTGAAGGTTTTTAAACTTTGAGGGTTTTTAGTGAGACTTTCAGAGGAATCGTGATCCATCCCTCGGGCAAATATTACACCTTGGCGATGAAAGGTTTATCTTTAATCAAAAGCAACGGTCCAGTTGTGATTCTGTCAGAAGATGGGGATTTAGAGCAGTGGTAAAGACAGCCTGGGACGTCGTAAAACAAAAGCAGACATCCTTAAAAAGTAAACATTTTCACGCTAATTAAGAGCAAATCAGGAAAGCAAACGTCATTGAATGTTTTACACCATTCAGCTGGAATGTTAGAGAAATATTTTTGGAAATTTTGCATGTGATGCTATAATTTCTAATATTTTGTTATCAAAATTGCAAATAACCTTGTAAACTTGTCTTCTACCATGAGATTGATTTTGACTGATTGAGTAGAGACCAACTCTCTTATAATATAGGCTAAAACATGGAATTATGCATTCCATAATGCATGGAATTATGTCAAAAAAGAAAAAAATAAATAATCAAAAACAGTTAAACGTAGATCTTGTGATAGTTAAAAGACATTGTTTATGTTTATATATTTGTGTTTGGATGTTTTTTTTTAAAGTTTCTCTTTCGGCAGCTCTTAATTATAATCTCTCTATTCCGGATTTATAAGCAGAATATAAAAGTTTCATAAATCTACTTTTAAAATACACAATAAAGACATTTTGAGTATCAGGTAGGGAACTTTTCACTACAACTGTAATAATTACTTGTTTAGTCGAAAGAAAATGAACAGAAAATTATACTTTACATTGACATTAACATTTCATACCTTAAACTGATAATTTTAATAGTGACAGTAATCAGTAAAACAACAGATAAAATGAATAATTAACATCTTTATACTACAGCAGTATTAAGTCCATCTGTAAACTTGTATATAAACAGTTGATTTTTAGCACAGTATAACATGAGGGTTATGTAACTAATCCTTTAATCCTTCTTTCATTTACAAGTCAAATCACTTACAGTTTAAACAAATTTCTAAATAATTATTTGTCATCATATGTATTACAAGAATATAAAGTGTTCACCTTCATTTAAGTTGCAACAGGTGTTGAGGAGAGCATTATTAAACCTTCCACCAAGGCTCAACAGTCCTTGAAATTAAAATTCCTGTGTTTGCCTCAAATTCAATGGGTTCTCCTTTCCAATATCCCACCGAGTTTCACTGAAGTCCATCCAGTGCTTTTTGTGTAAATATAAGTAGAAATAAGCAAAAATAACTGCACATTTACACATCGATCATCCTTCATTTAGACATACTTTTTCTTTACATTTTTTTACCACCTGATAAATTTATGTCCAATATTCACTCACTTTTCAGTACTCCAAAAATGAAAATGTGAAAATATTGTTATAAAAGGTGTCTGCTTACGCTTCCACAACAAATGAAAAACTTCATTTGCAATGCTAAACAGGCTGGGTTGAAATAAAGTTATGCTTTATGTGGATTGTTATGTTTCGTTTAAGAGATGAAAACATCATATTTTCCTCTCTTGATCACCTTTATAGAAGCTATAAAATCAAACTACATTCAAACAGATTAATGTGCATACTGTTCCTAAACCAGTTTTATATCTTCAAACACTTATCATGATTATATTGTTTCCAGTTGTAGCATATTTGCTTTTTATAGCCTATGGTTAACTGGAGAAAAATCTAAAGTGAGGATTATACTGTTTTTATACTGATTTAACATCCATGATCTGCTAGATTAAGTGAAAGTAAAGGTGGAACAGAATATGAAAAAAGAGCTCCATCTTTGCCTTTTTAACAGTCTGCTCAGGATGCAGGAAAGTTTTTACCACAGTGTGTTTGATATGTAGCCTAAACACTACGCATATGTATTTATATTGTCAGAGGGTTGATTAAAAAGACAACTGAAATAAGAGTTAAAAACATTCCCATCAATACGGTAAATCATGTTATTAGTAAATTTGTTTTCAATGTATGCACATGCTCGATATACATTCTTACAAAATATTCAATATACAACAACAACAAACACATTGACATCACTCAATACTGTTGGTTCTTTTCCATCTCTGTACATCACTTCAGGTCAAAACCTATTCAGTTACTGATTGAAAGAATAACGTGCCTCATAACCCTTGGAAACCTATTATGCCTTCGGACGTCAGTAAGCTGTCATCCTCATGTCAGCCAATATCGCTGTTACACTATAAATATGGTGGGAGGAAGAAAAAAATCACAAACGTTTTAATTCCACTGCATCAAGTGTCTCTGTATTTGCACAATTAATTTGTTATCCACCCACGTGTGTTACCAATTAGTTTCCAAATAACCGAATTCAATTCAGAGTTAAAAAGCTGAAGGGTGTTTTCACACATAACGTATGGCTCATTTGTTCCAGACCAGGGGGGAATAAATTGCTGCATTTTACTTTGGTTCTGACCCCTTTTCACGCTGAACAAACCAATGTAATTTGACTTCATTTCAACTGGGATCGAACATTGTGAATAATGACAAACAGGCAGAGGAGTCAGGTATCGTACAGTGAGGAATCTGGGCTTTTCTGGGCTTTTCTGCAGTCACACTTTGTATTGGGTTTAAGCTGACAAAACACACACACACAGTACAGACTTATACACCTTGTTTGGTCCTGCCTTCAGGTGCAAATTCGATATTTACACTTATTCAAACTGATCAATCTTTGGCAGGAAACAGCCGCAGTCTGAACCAACAATGTGTGAAGACACCCTAAATATCTTTGAAAGAACTAAACAACAACAAAAAAACAAATGTAAACCCAAAGAGCAGCAACATAGAAAATGGGCTAAAAATATATGCTACTCTATAATCTCCCTGTGTAATTTGAGATTACTTTGTCACATATTATGCTTTGGTTTTGTCTTATATGTGACATTAAAGGAATAGTTTGGGAAATACTTCACAGTTTGACCATGGATTGGATGAGATCAATACCACTCTCAGGTCTGCATAAAGCATAAATACAGTAAACAGCTTGCTTGGCTCTGTTCCATGACTAAATAAAACAGCAACTTTTAATAAACATCAGATTTTTATGTCTTTATGTAAATGTGAAAAAGAGCCGGAATGTGAAAAAAGCTCTGCTGTTTCTCTTTGCTCCCAGAAATCATCCAACTGTGTTTAACTATAAACTATTATCAGCAAGCGGGAAGGTGAAAATCAGATGAGCAACGTGAGAAAGTGCATTCGAAGTTAAATGAATTTAATTTCTAATGGTGTGCGATGTTTGTTATCTTTAAAGGCCCCACTAAAGCGGTTCACACACAGCTGACTGGCTGTTCGTTGATGGATGAATCTCTCTGTATTTTGCAGTGTAGCAGAGCTTATCAGCCAGAATCTGTAGTGACAGTGCTATGCTTGCTCATTAGTAGATTTTTTTTCCGCAGAGTTGGCTTCAGGTGACCGCCATGGGCTACCAGCTGTGTAATTTACTCTCTGTGTCAGAAGATGGAGACATAGTTTGAATAAAATGATAAAATTAGTGTCTGCCAATGGAGTCATTAGCTTTGACGCATGACTCTAAAAACGTCTCTGTACTGGGATTTGTTCCATCATACTGCAAGACACTAGAATAAAAAAAACTACCTGGGTCAGTGGTAAAAACAAGCAACTGAAATGGCTTTACTTTGACTGTGAGGGATTGCAACAGTCTCATCAGACACTTTCAAAAACTGTTGTTCCCATTAGTCACTGGGACTTGTTAAGGTAAACTTGTTTGGAGCTAAAATGAATTAAAACTGACTGGATTCAGGGTCTACCGGGATAAGCGGTAGAAAATGAATGAATGAATGAATGGATTCAGGGTCCATGTTGTGACAAGGATGTTACAACATAGTCTATTTTATATATTACTACAGGCTGTCAAACAAAATTGCAAAATAGGAAATGGAATATAAAATACTTCCCACTTTCTTGATAGGCCAGTTGGTTGCTTCAGTGGTGCAAAAAGTGCCCACTCTCTCTTACGAAACTTTTATATTAAGTCAGCCTCTAAAATTTCAACTAAAACCAATGTGCATTCAATTTTTTTTAATTTTTGGCACCACAACTCTAGGTGAGAGCACAAGCAAAAAGCATCAAATGAAAAACTGAAGTCAAGCCCTCCAAACAGCAATTCAAGCACTTTATCATCAAAGGTTTGGACATAGCAACTCAACACAGGAACTTTCATCATGTATCAGCAGGATGTGTGCTGAGGGATTAAAAAATTAAAGGTTGTTTTTGAAATTGGAGGGATTTCCACTACACTTCACTATTATGGCCTTAGGTGCACACCAAACCCTCAGCTTCAGCAGTTTTGAATCCATCACTGGCAGGTTATTCTTCATCAATATCCAAACCATCATTCTTACGTTCTATAACTTTTAGGATACAGTGCCCTCTAGTGGCAAAACGATTTAAATATTTAAAACACAGTACCTCCCCTCCCCTCTGACATAGGCACTGTCATCAGCACAGAATCATCCAATCAATCCCCTTTCCTGTTCCTGGAGGATGCCCATATATGACTCTGTGGCAGTTTATGAAAAGGCATACCTTGGCAAGCACACCAACGTTTTAGGATAATTGAGCCATTATTAGAATGGCAATTTTGACCATTTCTTTTCCTCTCATTACAAGGCCTAAAGTGAAACAAAAATAACCAAAAACATACCAGCAGGTTCTGTCTATCTACAATAAATAAACATCTCTAATCAGAGTACTATACACCACTGTTCGATCATATACCTATGTATGTGCAATTGGTTCACGGTTATCCATTCATAGGCCAAGGCCTTAAGACAGACTTGTAGCTATCACTAAAGACAGAAATACATGTCAGGTGTAAAAGGATCACAAAGCAAAGGAAACTGAGCTGTGAATGAAGGTGTAGATTACGGCCAGGCTGCTGAGAGATGTGGACCAAAGACTTTGTGTTGCTAACATCCAGTGGGCTCAGGGTCGATGAAATCTGGAAACACAAATGCACAAAAAAATGTTACATCTTGAAACACTTTTCTAGAATTTATATATAATAACAGTATGAGAGAGATATATTAACACATAAGCAAGTAAACCTGAACTTTATAGGGAATCAATGTTGAAGACTAATGAACTGGAGTTAATGGTGTATATCATGGCTTTAATGCGGTTAGAGGAAATGGCTTTGGGGAACCAGAATAATGTAAATATTGATCACAATGATCTAATAAACAGGGCTTTACAGTGACAAATTACTAATGAAGCACAAGTTATAGTCAGAGCTGAGCTGACTGACTGTTAAAGTACCTGGTGAAATGTTTGCTGTCTTCATGAACCTCCATCTCTCGACTCTTGAACTCATTCAGCTCCTTACGGATAGCTGCCTATTGGGCAAACAAACACACACACACACACACAATGATAAAAATGCACAAGGCATTATTTAGTCTAAACACATCCAGTCTGCTACTTGACATTTTGAGCTACTAATGCGCCCTTTCTAAAAACACGTGTTGCCGCAGCCTCAAGGAAATTATCCAGACTCATTGTGCAATTTTGTAATTTTGACAGACTGATTTAAACCGTGCAGCCAAAAAAGGTTTCCATGTATACAGCACCAAACGTGTGTTGTTGTTACTTAACTCAGGGTATTTAAGGTTTATTATTTGTTTAATTTAACTAATAAACCATCATTAAGAAAATAAATTGGATAGTTGTAATCAAAAAGTTAGGAACTGTTTATAGTTTAAAAAACAATATATTAAGAATGAGCCTTGCATTTGCCTACCATACCTTCCTTTTCTTTTGTCACAAATTTATTCAACAGTTACCTGCACTGACTGTTTAGATTATGAAAAAGTGATGGATGGAATAGTGTGCTGTATAGTTTTAATCATGAACAGCAGATGGCAGGCATAACATACAAACTGTAAGACAGCACAATATCAAGTGTTAGAAAGAGATTTATACACTTGACCTATGGTACATATTACCTATGGTACATAAGTTAATATAAAGGTTTGCAAACAAGTTCTGAATGTCTGCAGTTATTTGTTTCCAACAATTTATGCCACGGAAGAATGCAGATTTCAAAGAACAGAAACAGCCATTTACTGGGGGAATAGGCACTAGCTAGTTTTGCAGGCAGTTAAGGGGCCAAAATGCTGTTTTTTACATACAGTAAGGAGAGCGGCAATGACTGCAGCAGGAGTATATAAAGAACAAGCAACTGCTGGAGAGGTGAAGATATTAGTCCTGAAAACAACTCCTAAAATATTTTTTTTGTTTTTGTAATTTGTTTTTTGGCGGTGTTAAACTGCTGCAAGACAGCCTTAATATTACATAGGCCCCCTTTACACCTGGCATTAAAATGCATTTTTTGTGATCAAATGGCAATTGGAAGATGCTTGATCAAATACACTTTCACATGGTATTTACATGCTTCTCAGGTGTCCAGATTGAGATCTGAGCACTATCCGATCATCCCAACTCTTCCGCTGAGAGAGCATTTCTGGCAGCAGGCATCTTTTTCTCGTCTGTGCACCACTTAAACCCAGAGGGCTGCTGAGAACTGCATGGCCATCATTCTCTAGCTGTTATTCGCATTAATCATCTGTGCTGTCCGCGTTCCCATGATGAGCAGACGGAACTTTGCAGAAGTCCCGTCAAATCTCACTGTTGTATGGACTCTTGTCTGCTTCCAAAGTGGTTTGGCGGATCGGATCACAATCCGTCCTAAAAAACTTTTCGAGTGTATTTACAGCTATAATTTCATGTGGTGAAGCACTTTAAGATTGCAATCAGATCACAAAAAACACAATTTGAAGTGTAAGTGTCAAGTGTAAAGGGGGCCATAGTGAAAATAGCGAAAGGCTGTATGCCAACAACCTCAAGTTGGAGCATATTATTTTGTTAAATGTAAACACATAAAAATATGAATTTTGGGACCTTTTCCAATATAATTTGACATTTGCATTTGCTGGATTTACTGACAATGTTTTAATTATGTGAGTTGGAATAACTGAGACCCACCCCTGGAATCTTATTCCACAAGTAACACTACAAATATTAGTTTATCCTAATCTTTACATGTAACAGTTTAACCACAATAAACAAGAATCATTTGAATGTTGATTCAAAATTAGAATGTCAGCATTTATGAAAAAGGCCTTCAAGCTGTTTGACACAAACCTTCTCACTGTTGGTCTGGGGCTGTTTTTCCATTGTTTTCTTTAGCTTGGAGATAAATACTTCAGTACACAATGATATTTTAGACAATATTTTAGTGTTCTTTGGTGTTTTGCTTTGGCAACTTTGTGCAACATCCATTACAGCTATACAATGAACTGGAATACTGAATGGGATCAGGACCTCATTGCACAACCAAATTTATAGTCTTGGGGCTACATGGGAGCCAATGTTTGTGTGGGCGTTGTTATAGCATTAATGCTCAAGGTTTTTTTTGGCATAAGTATACAACAATAACATGTTGCTCAGGTGTTTACTTTATATGCTTTATGAGATGTGTTCTTTGAGAAGCTGTTGATACCCACAAGTGATAACATGATAGCATAATGAAAGAAAATGCTGCCATTCTCACTCACAGTCAACATTCTAAAATTGCATAAATATCACTAAAGGAATATTAACTGCAGCACCTTGTCAGCGGGAGTAAGCCGAGTCCAGGGTTTGTCTGCCCTCCGGTCATATTCCTTAGCGTCCGTCACCTCCACGTACTCATTAAAGCGCAGGATCCTCCGAGCGACAAGTTCTGCCACTGTAGGCCTCACACTTAGCTGCAGACACAGAAAGAGGGAGAGAATGTAAACATCAGAATTCAAAAATGTTTAGGCTGAGTTCTACTAAAAACAGGAGAATGAGTTCAATGTTTTAAGCTAAAATTGGACATTGTGTAATTGTAGACAATGTACATTTAAGACAATTCATTCAGAAAGTAAATGTGTTAGTTTGCCATCTCCTATGTTATTTTAACAAGAAACAAAAATGCATAACTACCATCTGTGTCTACTAGATGAACTATTCCCTCCACATAGAGATTTTTTTCTGCCTCCTAACATGTCTCTGTCACTAAATATAGACTTACTGTGTCCTGTCTGTTCTCTCTCTTTTCTGTGTGTGTGTGTGTGTGTGTGTGTGTGTGTGTGTGTGTGTGTGTGTGTGTGGTGTTTACAGAACCTTTCTTGAGAGTCTCCTTTTAATCTCTTGCTTGGCTTCTTGCTCTTCTGCTTCATTTTTCTCTGCATGTAAAGAACCATCAGTCACTTTAGATGATACTCTGTGCCTGCAACAAGCTTCCTCTTTTAAGCCCCTTACATTGAGAGGTGATTGGCATTTAAAGCATGTCCTTGGTAATGTAATTGACTTAACATAAAAAGGGCATTGCATGAACTGGGTTGAATTGGTTATGCATTGCCTTGGTGTTTTCACTGATGTGAATGATTTAAACAGCCTGTTTGGACTCACAGTACAGAAACTAGAGACTGTGTAGAGCCACTTTTTCTGTTTTCTTTTCTAAATAAAAAGACAAAAGATTAACCTCACACACAAACACTGTGGACTGCCAGTGTAAAACCAATTGTCTTAAAATCGAGATGCAAACGAACATTCCCTGCAAAGTTTTTGCTGCAATTTTAACAAGACTGTGGAACAGTTGTCATGTCAGCTTATTAGTATCATTACAGCAGTCAGTTCTGAAGGTTAAGATTCCTTCTAGCAGTTTAACAGCTGTTATACATTAAATTTATGACTTAAAGAACTTAAGTATCCACTCATTGGTAAACAATAGGCAAGCTGTTGCTACCTCTGACTAAAGCTGGACAACAGGGAAACCACAAGAGTTCAATCAACTGTATTTCCCCGACAGTACTTCAACTGTAAGACAGTTACACTATTGCTATCAGTAAAATTAAAAATTAGAATTAGGAATAAAAGGAAATTAAAAAAAAAAATTCCTGGCAAATTCTATAGCAGCATGTGACTTATTTAAGTCAAGTTTAAGCGATAAACCAAGACTGTATTATATCAGTGCTTACTAGTATACCTACCTTTTTTTTCCCCAGTATCTACACACATCCCCACCATGTATCCGAAGAAGTGTAGCAACAATAGCAGGATGCTTTGAATTATTTTTTTTTAGGCATGGATAAAAAATGAGGCAATTTGCACTGCACGTTTCCATGCAAATTACTCATATCGATTCTTTCTCATACTGTTATAGCTTAAAGTAAATGTGATATTACTACATTTTGTTAAATTTTGTAAACATCATGACACATCTTTGGTTAATAATGTGTTGAGAAACTTACGTTTGAGGATGTTTCTCTGCTCTAATTCCTCTGTGGTGGGTCTTTGGCTCAGTCGTCTAAAAACAGAAAACTTTGTTGACATACGCATGTGTGATAAAGATTTTGGCTCCTTGTGATTAACAATTTAACAAAATCATTGTTAGATAATCTTCAGGGAGCGAAGCTGTGTTACAACCTAAAAACAGTTACCACAGAAAAGCTTATTTCCTGTTCCTACAGGGATCAGAAAGGAAGGGATTTAAATATTGTTCTGATTTCCACAAAAAAAGTTATCACAGTAACATTTGTTACAAGACAGTTCGTCTTTATTTACAACAATCAATATTTTCGGTGTTAATCCAAATTCTGTTGGCTACCAGCCTAATAAAGTTCAGCGCAGACTTTTTAAAAAAAAATTGTATATAATACGCTAAATACGCTAAAGAAATTACCCACAGCTTCACACAGTGATTATTCACAGAGATCTGAGTGTGTGTGTATGTGAGTGTGTACCTGACTAGTTTGCAGCCTATCTGCTGGCGGAGTTCATGCCTCTCTGTCTCTGAGCTCCTTGGCAGAATGTTCTTCTCCTCTAACTCTTTCTTGCTGGGTCGGTTCCCCAGTTTGATGTTCAGGGTGTCTCGTCGACGGATCTTCATGGCCAAAGAACCTGGAATTGAAATGCAAAAGGGAGAACTAGTCACAGGCTTCTTAGAACCTTGAAACAACCTGCATGGAAATGTGACTCTTTACCAAGTGTCTTTAGTGTTTTATTCATTCACTATTAACTCTGTCACCAGTATCATGACACAGAATTTTGATAGCTTAAAAAGCAGTGAACACATTTATTAATCGCAATCAAACTCAGATGAAAGCAGGCGGAGTGAATGTAGATGTTATTTAGTCACAAATCACTACTCTGAGTGGGGTTAAAATTAATTAGAAAACACACAATATGTTTAAAATCGAATATATGTAAATGTAGATTTTTGTGTTTCCTGTAGTGCCATTCACAATGGTATTTTCTTTCAACTGAAGTACACTGTTATCACCATGCAGACAGAAACGATCATCTACTAATAGACCAGAGGCCTGTGCTTGTAACAGGGTATCTAAAAGGGTGTAAACCTTTTTGGTTAAACTGTGATGTTGCCAAGTTTTGTTAGTTAGCCTTGTCTTTGAGTAGACACATGCTTCTTTCTGTGTGTGCGTGAAAGAAAATAGAATTTTACTGTACTTGAGCAAAATGTCAGTGTCATGATTTCTGCAAAGAAACACTGTTATTGAGTATTAATTTTAGTATTTTGGAGGCATTTTGTGCACAGCTACTGTCATGTAGTTTAATTATATTTGAAAGAATATACTACATCTTTTAAAGCTCTTATTTTTGTGGTAAACTGTGTCTCTAAAGCTCTCACTGGCATTAGTCATTAGAATCTGTTAGGTTCTAATTTTGTCATCATTAATTTTCTAAACATTTTTTGCATAATTGAATTAGATCTGAAACATCAAAAATCATAAAAAGACTGTTCTTCATGGCATGAGAGTGTCTTTTTTATGACATAATATATTGATTGAAACTGATCAACATCTTCTTATGAATTCCATATGTTATAAATTTCATTTTAATTGGTCATTACCATTTATTTGTTGACCTACATATTACTTATATACTTATTGTCTGTTTTGGGTCTGTTTTCATGTAGAAAGTTAATTCAAAATATCAGTTACATAAGCTATAATAAACATTCAAATGTTTATAATTTCATGTTTATAACTTTTTTTCAAAGTTTTTCTCATTATTCAGCATTAAAAAAAAACCTTTAAAAAAATAATCAAATGAAGTTTTTAAAATATTCACAAACTTTTGAAGGTGACATACTGCTTATTCCCATAAATCTCCATTGTTGTGTAAAATGTCATAGAGTAGCGTCATACTGCTTGTGTACTCGTCGTCCTCCTCATCCTCTTCCTCATCACGGTACAGTATTGGTCCATCAGAGTCAGAGTCACTTGTCTGGCTGTCTCCTGGCCTATCAGGGATCACCATCACCTTGACGTGCTCCATGTTCACACTGAGGCCTTGTGGGATTTCAGCTTGATCCTCTGCTGACCTGTAGGAAACAATAACAGGACAGAACAAACACATTACGTTTCAACCAAATGGTCTGGTAATATTTCTCCCCAAATTTCCCTTCTACTTCAGTTCAATTATTTAGGAGATAGATGCAATGCTGTTTCATGAGAACGTCTCGAAACTTCTTTAGATTTTTCCCTCGTCATGAGGTTGACTAGATAATGACTGAATTTCAATTTCTGGATGAACTGTTCTTCTAATATTTCACATTAAGCCACACAATTAATTAAAATTCTAGAATAGTCCATTAACTATCTGAGCCCCTTACCATGCATGTCCAGCATGACAGAGTGTAGATGTGTAAATTTAACAAGTAACACTCTAACTCTCATGTCTGATTAGATTTTTACCTCAGGCTATTCCCCATTGCAGACTCGGTTTCTACATTCTTCAGTTCTTCTACTCCTCCCTCTCTCCTCCATTTGTCCCCCACTGAACTACTGTCCAATTCTTCTTTTGCAAAGGAAGTGTCCTTTCCAGCAGCGTGGATACGGGGAGGCTGGACTGTGGGATCAGGAGCCATACCTTTGTGACTCTTTTCACCCACAGCAGAGACCTTTGGAGCACATTCAGGCTCCAGGCCCTGCTGAGAAGCGTTCTGAGTGCCTTCTGTCTCATTTGATGAGGTAGACTTTGTGTCGGACAAAAGGGGTGAGGTTTTTAACTTCCCACAGTGGTCGGGAGTCTCTACAGAGTCCTTTTGAGGTTCGCAGGATGGGGGAGTGTCTGATTTCCGGTTGGTCCTTGCAACTGTTCCGCCATGCTGTCCTGCACCTCCGGAGTCCTTAGCCACACGAGAATGAAGGGTGGAGGTGGAGGCAGGAGTGTTTTTTGTTGTGCATCCTGTCTTCTTTGGATGAGAGGATTTAGCTGAGGAAACGCGGCAGCAAGGGAACAAGGAAAGAAAAGGTTATTAGATGTTTTAATTATTTATATTTATTAATTTATTAACTTCAAGTGCTCTAGTTTGCATCCCACTGTCTGAGGACATGCGGGTTACATAGAGAAATCTCCTAAATCTAACTGAAATTCCATTTAAATGTAATACTTTATTTTTAAATTAAAAATAACCAAAAATCTGAATGTAATGTAAATTTTGGTTGATTGACCAGATGGTATGTATTTGATTCACAACAACCTGCACACTAAGTTCCGGTTGCAGAACGAGTTGATAAATTTGCACTTTAGCGAACTAATCATGAGGAAAAAATAAACGGCATCTGCACCTAAAATAGGTTGTTGTTTTTTTGTGTCTATAATGTGTATGTATGTACTGTATTATAACAAGTTCTTCATTTTTAAAGACAGAGTAAATATATTTTATTGAATGAAAGTAAGCCAAAAAAAAACAAAAAAAACAAAAACAAAATGTTTTGTTTATATTTGTTTATCATATTGCTTGAAGCAGTAAGATGTTGATCTCACGGGATATGCTGTCAGCTCTGTATTAAAATACCTTTATCTGATAAACCATGACAAATCAGAACACTTAAGGTAGCACTAACTAGCAAAGAGCTGTAAAGTGTCTTTGTGTGATGGCAAAAGTAGCCCGAGGAAAAGTATGAACTCAAAATATTATTAAAACAGTAATAAAACAACTTTTGTTCCATTTCTTCAGCATCTCAACATAAAATAAACACGGGACCTCAGAAACAACTGCGTGAATATCACATGCAATATTCTGTGCTCTGCTTAGTTTCACCATGTTGTAGGTTATGGAAGAACACACACGCACGAAGGGGGATGATCATGCCCTAGCATCACACTATCAATCAAAATCACAAGCTTGTCCGAGATTATTTTATGAAAGCCATGCCAACAATGACCCCGCTTAATCTCAAGTACTCTTTCACGTGCACACTTTCACACAGTTAGAAGTCAGTAAAGTTGTTTACAGAGCAGGACAAAGAAATTTGTACTTCTATTAGTAGTTTTATTAGAAAGCAGGCAGAGAGCTCATAACCATACACTTCTACAGTCACACATTTGAAAGTAAACTATCAATAGGAAACACTTCAAATAAATGGGACTGTAAATGAAGCCGTGGTTTATAGGGTCAGAAGATTTTATGCCATGTTGTCTCTTGCATCTAAGTGACACAAGCATATGGTCCATGCAGGTAGGCAGGCAGTCAAGAGTACTGACAGGCAAACCGACTTCAATCCCACCTAACTGAACTTACCAATCCCACGACTAGTATTGATAGTGTTCCGCGGGTTAGCTTTAGCTTGAGTGGATGAGCCTGTCTTGCCTGTGGCTTTACAGGTCTTTTTAGTCCCAGAGGCACCGTCTCTGTGCCTGGTGGCAGCTGCAGTGCTACCTGCAGGTTTAGATGAGGTGGGAAGTGCGGTAACTTGCTGTTTTTTAGCTTGACCCTCTCGTGGCCGCATATGATTTGCATGGGTGAGAGGTTTACTATCGCACCTCTCTGAGCAGATCAGAAAAAGCAGGAAAGAAAAGTATGATATTTACAGTGAAGAGAGAAGTTGAAAGCAAGATAGAAGACATACGTGGGGAAACAGATGAATAAATGGACAAGGAGACAAGCAAAGAGAGACTGAAATGGGTGAGTCTGGATGAGGATATTGAGAGACAATGTTGCTCTATTAGTATTGAGCAGCTTTTGCATGAGGCTTGGATATGTACATGAAGGCATGTATATTCTTTAACTTTGTTTGTAGTGTTTGTTGCCTGGATCTTTCAAATGACTGAAACAAACAAATGGCTCTGAGTTCAATGCTAACAGGGTTGAGATGAAAACAGCCCAACACTTAGGCAGCATCAGACAGAAAAACAGTAGCCTGTCTCCTGAGGAGAGAGAGGCATTAGGAAATAGTTACAGCTCTTTCCAGACCAAGAATGCCTGCTGCAGGCTGATATAATGGGAGGATAAATGTGAATGCATTAGAGCCGGTCAGAGATCCCTCAGCAGATTCAATGTCAGCCAGAAAACTGCCGCCGATACAAATTCACTCCATGACTGTGAAGTAAGGACTTTAAACCACCTAACGCCTAAAAAAAGCTGCAATGTTTAGTTGGAGCATGCATAAATCGAGTTTGTAACAGCCTCTAAAAGTCATTCCAGAGTAACATGACACATTTAAATACCAACTATTTTTATTTAAATAAAATAATTTAAGGGCTATGTTTGTTGTCTACTAAACACATTAACGATACAGTGTAGAGTGAAAAAAAGAACAAATCTTGGATAGTAACACTTTTAAGCTTGAGGCATAAAATTGTTTCATGATCATTCTTATGAAACAGCAGATAAAGAGCCACATTGTGACAAAGTTCTCTCTTTTCTGGGCCTCTGGGTCACTTATACTTTCTTATTTTTTTCCTCCTCTGTGTATATATATTTGAGGATAATTTCTTCATTAAACATTGTAAAAACATTAATATATCTGTAATGGGGGCGGCACAGTGGTGCAGTGGTTAGCACTGTCGCCTCACAGCAAGAAGGTCCTCGGTTCGATTCTGGGTCAGGACGTTTCTGTGTGGAGTTTGCATGTTCTCCCTGTGTCTGCGTGGGTTTTCTCCGGGTACTCCGGCTTCCTCCCACATTCCAAAAACATGCAAATCTGGGGGTAGGTTAATTGGTCACTCTAAATTGCCCGTAGGTGTGAATGTGAGTGTGGATGGTTGTTTGTCTCTATATGTCAGCCCTGCGATGAACTGGCGACTCATCCAGCGTGTACCCCGCCTTCGCCCCAAGATGCTGAGATAGGCTCCAGCCCCCCCCCGCGACCCCCAATGGGATAAGCGGTAGAAAATGAATGAATGAATGAATATCTGTAATGGCTTTGAGTAATTTTTAACTGCTGAAAAAAGGAGGTCCCTGGGAAAATTGTTCTGATTCTCACATACTCTGGGCACATCTAATTTTAAAAAGTTTATCATATTCAAGAAAAGCCAAACTCTAAGTAAAGTTAATGTTTGTTAAAATCTATAAAACACTAGCAAGAACTTCTTTCCCCAGCATGTAAAACATTTCAAGAGATCAAAAGCAACCTGGACTCCAATAGCCCTAAATTGCAGTTACTCTATGAAAAATGACAGTAAACGATCCTGGAGTTACCTGTTTTATCCTCAGTGTTAATGGGTCTGCTGGCCCGTTCCTGTTCCTCCAGCTGTGTTTCTGGAGACTCGATGTGAACTTTGACCTCCTCTGATGTCACACTGGCATGGCCATTCAGATTTTCACTGTTGATAGTTTCATCTGGCAGATTTTTTAAAAAGTTGCGGGACATAAATCCTCTCCTTTTCAGTAATATTAATAAAAACATCTGAAAACGGAGCTCCACTTTGTATCTTGAGTTCTGTTTTTATTGGCATCATAATAACCACGGATAATTAGTGTACTAGTGACTGAAAATCTAAATGTGTGTGCTTAGTTGTTGGAAACGAATCACTAAGGAAACAGGGTTTACATCACTCAATCTTAAAGTTCACCTGAAACAGATGCTGGAGAGTATCAAACTGCCGTGTTGTGGCATATTTCCTACTGAAACGGGAAGGAACCAATCACAAGACAGAAGGAGCGACATAAATCTGGGATGAATCTGGATGTTATCTAGGTAACTACAGTAATGGTCACAGCTCCACTAAGCTCTGCTGAACGTCGTTCAGCATATATCATTCAATAGGTGACAGTATGATTGAGGATGTGATCTAAATGGGTTAAAATCACAGCTTTTCATTTCAGGTAGATTTTAAGTAAACAAATTCATACAACACACAACCTCAAGGGTATGTTACAAAAATTCCTAATGTATACACAATAATAGCAGCCTCATCAAAGACAGCAGCACAGCAGAAGAAACATCAGGGTGTCATCATGAAATATATGATCACCTGATGGATTTGCATTTCATTTGATGTAGAAAGGACTTAGAAACTCCAGGTGGCCAATCCTGGTGTCAGAAAATACTGAAAATTGAATGAGATCCAGATCAAATTGATATCAACTAGTGTGCAAAAAATTTAAATCCAGCCTAAAGTAATTTTTGTGCTATTGTGCTGAAAAGAAGTCTTTGTGGCAGCTGCAGTGGAGGCACTAATAATTTCCCATTTTGGGATACAATGGAATGTTTCAGTGACAGTGTATTTGGCTGGTTGGGAATAAGTAATAAGTGGGAATGAATAAATTAATGAAGAGACGTGAATCAATCATCAGACAAACCTTGGTCAGGGATGAGAACTCCTTTCCTGATTAACTCCTCCCTGGTTTGTCTGGTGGAGATTTTTCTTTCCAGAACTAAAAGAAAAAAAAAATCTGTACATGATTCACGGGGTGGGGGGTTGTTTATTCTTCTATCATCCATCCTTCTAGCCACAGCAGTTCACATAGAAATCTGAAAAAGAACTGCACAACAACCAACTTTACTCCTCCTTCTGCAAAAAACTTGCTGTATCCCCAACTCTGAACTGCACAAGACAGCATAACAGAGTGGTCTGGAATCCTGACCTGGATCACCATCTGGTTCCTGGACTCTGCTATTTAATAACATGCTCCTGGACTCAGTTCTAATGTTTTCATAACCATAGATTGTAATGCGTTTCATATTGATTTGCTCTGTACTTGTGACATCTATTGCACGTCTACCCGTCCCAGGGAGAGAGATTCCTCCTCCGTGGTTCTCCCTGAGGTTTCTTCCTTTTCCCTGTCTAGGGTTTTTGGAGCTTTTCATCACCCGGTTTGAGGGTCTAAGGGTAGAAGTTGTTGTTATGTACAGATTGTAAAGCCCTCAGAGGCAAATTTTTATTTGTGATTTTAGGCTATAAAAATTAAACTTGATTGATTGATTGATTGATTAATCACACGCCCCTTGGCAAATATCATATTTTAATGATTGTTTATTGAAAAGTTGCAAACACAGTCTCTGTAGAATATAGAAAAAATGACAATATTGACAGCGAACATCAATGCATAGTTACTTTTTATTTCATAAGTTGAACCAAAAACAACGAAAAATCTAAAACACAGGCATGTGCAAAAGTCTGGGCACCCTACAAACTCAGTACTTCATAAAAGACTCCCCTTGGCAGATATCACAGCTTGCAAATGCGCTTTGTAGCCAGCTTTCAATTCTTGTATTTGGGATTTTCTCCCATTCCTCTTGCAAAAGACCTGTTGTTCTGGGAAATTCTTGGGCCATCTTTCATGCACAGCTTTCTTAAAATCTACCCACAGAGTGTCAATGATTACATCTAGGGACTATGAGGGCCCTTCCAAAAGCTGAAGCTCACATCTCTTGCGGGAGTCCATGGTGGATTCTGAATTATGTTTCAGATCATTATCCTGTTCCAGAATCAATCTTTTTTAAGCTTCAATGTTGTTTAAGGTAGTGTGATGTTCGCTTCCCGAATTTGCTGGTGTTAAGTGGAATCCATTCTTCCCCCTACCTGTGCATCTGGTTGCAACACAAGCCCAAATTATAATAGATGCACTCCCATGCTTAACAGTTGGCAAGGTGTTCTTTTCACAAAACGCTCCTCATTTTTTCTCCAAAGCACTTTTGCTGAATGTGGCCAAAGAGCTCTATTTTGACTTTATCAGACTTGTTTTTTTTTCCAAAACAAGTCAGGCTTCTGTAGATGTTCCATTGCATACTTTTGACATTGGATTTTATGACAAGGACACAGGTAAAGTTTTCTCCTACAGACTCTTCCACAAAGGTCTTCTTTGTTTAACTATCACTGCACAGTGGCATGGCGTACCACCACTCCTGACTTTGTTAAATCTCACTTCAGGTTTTTAGCAGTCAACTGGGGGTTTTGATTTGCAGTCCTGACTAGCTTACGAGCAGTTTTCTCGGAAAGTTTTCTTGGTCTTCCAGATCTCATCTTGACCTCCACAGTTCCCTTCAACTGCAATTTCCTTAATTATATTTTGCACTGTGGAAACTGAAAGTTGACAATGCTTCATGATCTTCTTGTAGCCTTCTCCTGTAATGTGGGCATGAACAACTTTCACTTTCAGTCTTTCTTACAGCTGCTTAGAGGAACCCATGGTTGCTGAGCGTTTGCACAAGGTAGGAAGTGTCAGAGAATGTAAAAGCTTTGAAATTACTTCCGAATTACACCTGTTGACATGCCTAATAAGCTGGTTAAGATATAAGTTTTTAAAAACTTTTTAAAACAATCTGAGACTAGGGAACACTCAGGGTGCCCAGACTTTTACACATGCAACAACTTTGGTTTATATTTTTTTTGGTTCAGCTTATGGAAAAAAGTAACTATGCATTAATGTTTGCTGTTAATATTGTCCTTTTTCGATATCCTACAGAGACCGTGTATCTTTTCAATTTAAAAAAAATCATTAAAATATGCTATTTGTCAAGGGGTGGCAAACTTTTGGCATAAAACTGTATGAATTCAAGTAAGAATCATATGCTGTATTGTATGCTGCTATAACTATGGCTGTTTTTCTCTGAAAACTTTTGATCAAGGGAATCAATCTGCTTTGGACATAATTCACAAAGAGTGCGTACACAAAAATCTGTACACAAACTGTGTACAAATGTTTGATGTCCAAATTTTGGATTCATTATTACCTGAATTTGTTCAAGGTTCAAGGTTTGTTCACAAGGTTAGAACTTTCTCAGACCATAAATACACACAAGAAAATTTGAATACAAACACATTTTGACAAAATTTAGAGCAGATTTAAACTGCCTTAATTTAAGAAGGGCTTTATTTACCAAAAGACAATGTAATATTCAATATTTTATAGTGTTGTATCTTTAAACAAGGGACCATTAGTATTCAAAATCAAAAAAGGGCTGCAGATTATACTAGTTGCAAACCTATTCAGAAGAAGACAAACAAGGAAAGAAAATGTAATGAACTGACTGATAACCCTGAGTGCCTAATGTATTAACTTCTGCATTACAGAACGCGAGAAACAAACTCTTCACTTTCGTTCTTTTAAAAGTCTTCTTGAGACTAATTCCGACTTTTCTACACAAACAGATCTACAGTTCTACACAAGTCCAAAATCATAACCGATTGAGGAGAACCACTTAGTCATCATCTTGTTCATGCAATGCCATTATAACACATTCATAAATACTAAATACATTTACACAAAGTCAAACACACACATATACATACCAACATAACGCATACCTTTGGAAAGGTCCTGGAACTTGTCACTGGTCTTCTTCTTCCTCCACTTCCAGGGTTTAAACAGTTTTCCTAGTGAAGACAGCTTGCCTCGCTGCTGCCGTGATGCATGGGAATTCTGGGTGTTGGCAGCACTGTCCACCACCACATCACAGCTGGCCAAAGATGATTTCTCCAGCCCATCAACTAGAAGATGGAAAAGCAAGAATGTACAAATAAAATCATAAATCATGATACAAACTACAAATGTGAGCATGAACTACAGTTCAGTACTGGCCATATTACTGCAAAAATAAATTACATGAAGTATTCAGGTAAGGCAAGACATTGTAGGTTACTGAACAACAAACGTTTGTTTAAAACAATTACCTTTTCAAGTTGTTGAAAATAATATGATATGATAAGAAAAATAGATTTTTGCTACACACAAATCATTACTTTAGACCTTATTTTACTCCTAAAAAGGCTGGAGTCTATAGTGTTCTGCACTGAATTGTTATTTACTGTTTCATTAATCATGTGTTTCAATCAACTTTTTCTCCTTTCTAATTTGCAGATTGTACTTGTTTACTATGTGTGTGTATGTCTTGCCTAGATCACTGTCCTTACACGACTCCTCTTCCTGTTGAAAGATTGGAAGTGCTGTGAACTTTATGGGAAACTTCAGAGTGTGTGTGTGCCATTACAGAAACTTACAGAGGAAAGAGAAGTGTGTGCAACTCTTAAGATTCAGCTAAAGGAAGGATTTAGTTTTTAACAGCTACTACTGAAGCCTCCTGACTGTAGGGAGCATAAAAGGGATCTCCTACATCTCCTACATTCCTGAATTTCAGACGCTATTACATACAATTACTAAATGTGTTACTTAAAAGGGGGAGCAACCTATTTTAACACCTGGAAGCTGCCATTAGTTGTTCTGGCTTGTCTGGTCAGTTAAGAGGAGGTTACCAGAATAGTAGCTGTTTCTTTGAGTAAAATTGGCGTCAAATGACTGAATTTATTCTTTAATTTATATTGTTAAAACAGTACATAATTGATTTAGTTATGGATGCACAACATGTATTAAGCCACTATATTATGAGTTATATGCTGATAATTAAATTATTAGCAAATAAATACAGCACAGCTCAGCATCTGATGTTGCAGCTGGCACTTTGTATGTGTTAAGACGTTTGTGAGCCGATAGTGCACAGAGATGTTCATAAAATAAAACTGCTGCAGCTGGGTAGAGCCAAGCAGGGTAAACTAAAGAGCTAAACATGTTGATGTTGGTATGAAAGTATCATAGGAAATTAACAAGACTGTTATTTAGACTACATGCTTCGAAAAGGTTCCAAGAGAATCTTCAGAGTTTTAACACAACAACTCTTATTAGAAGTATGAAATGTTAAAGCATCTATCTTTACTTATGTATTTCTTTCACCTCAGGTAAGCAGAGACAACGGGATATGAGCTTCTTATAAACATACAAAAAAATTTCAGTTAACATATCATATTGGCCATGAGCAGCAAAATACATATTGTGAATCCCTGGATTACACATTACATTCCTGTTACATATTACTCACTATCAACATCTGTGCAGCATAATCTTTGTCAAACCTGGTAGCACACTATCATGAAAGTGACCTGAATGTAAAAAAGATACCAAAAGTCAATCAACCAGTTGGCTGGAAATTTGATGCTATGCTAGTAGCAGGTAATTTAGCCTCATCAAAGATAAAGAGCAGGCTACAGATGTCTGTTAAGATCGCTTCTTCCCAAATCCACATCAGCAAAGGAATTTTTTTTCTTTAATCCTTTTTTTAAAAAAGCAAAAAAACAGGCTCAAGAAGCTTTGCCTTTTTGTCACTTCGAAAGTCAATGAGAGTGATCTTTCTGACTGTGTGATCCAGTCAGCTAAACAAAAATGCAGACAAGAAAACTCAATGCAGATGGTGCAAGATACACCGAAAAGACTAAAGCAAATGGCGCTGACAGAGATTCGAAACAGCCGATTGTCAGTTTGGTGTGTATTGCCCTTTAAACTATTTTAAACATACTGCAGAACCTGATTATACTATATATGAATCTAATTTACACTTAATAAGAGCAGGGTCAATAGTTTACTGAGACTAAATGCCTACAGCAGCTGATTAGAGTTTCAAAATCTATGAGCTATTAACATTAAACTTAAATATGGAAATATGGAATTTGAAAGTAAGTTATCCGGTAATGGGTTAGAGCAAGATCAGTATGATTTAAATCATGAACTCATGCTTTCTGCATGGATTCTTAACCCGGTGCTGTGAAAATTGCAGCTCATATCCCTCTCAATAACCACTGATTGAAAACTAAGCAAGGTTGGTTAAAAAGGCAAAAGCTGAATGTTTTCCTCAGTCTAAGAGGCTTATGAAGCAACATATTCATGAAAAAAAACTCCCAGCTTTAAAGAGAGCAAAGCTGTTAGGAAGGAAAGAGACACTCATTAGTAAGGAAGCCAAACCCATTGTTTGAGTGGTAATTAAAACAATACAGTTGTAATATTTTCTCATAAAGTATCTGATTGGGCGAAGCAAATCTATATCTTCTCTAGCTTTCAATTTAGCTGAAAATGATCAATTTTACTGACTGATTCCCACCAGCGCTGCCATTGTTGATGGCAATATTGGATGTTTTACGACCATCTGGTGCTTAATATGCCTCACTGTTGGATATAAGGTCAAGGCGGTGATTGTAATCTTTATGAGAGTCAAGCTGTCAAAAAACAGATGTCTTGTCAGCCTAAATTCAAAACTGAGGATTGAATGCAAATTAAAACATTTTATTTTTTCAATTCTTTAAGTCTGTATTGTGAATTCACAGCATCAAAATGATGCAGGTATGACTAATCTCAAATGAATATTTTTCACCTTATGATACTGACTATCAAACATACACAACTTTAGGAGCAATCAGGAGAAGAGAGATGAAGAACAACCATAGGATAAACTATCGTGAATACATCAGCCTACATGCTTTCCCCAATAAGAATTTTGTTCTCTAACACATATCCACTCATTTCCTGTTCCTGCGTCATTATTAAATTGGAACAATAGATGCATTTCAGCAACTGCTTTGAGCTACTAATGATGAGAAAATCAGTAACAGCAATTATCATCACCGCTAGCCCCACTATTAATCCTCTAGTGGGAACCAAAGAGGGACAGTGGACAGACTTATTACTTCCAGTAAAGATACAGTAGGTGATAAAAACAGATTAAGAAGAAAAGGGCGAGAGGAATAATGGAGAGGAGTAAAAAGAATGATCGTTGGTACCCTTAGAGAACTTTATTCTTTAATACACTTTTTAATGTTGGGCTCAGTCATGTTATCATAGTGCAAAATGTGTTTGTGACATTAACTTTTCATTTGATCAAGGCTATAACACAAACAAATGGTACCACAGGATAACCCATGGACAGCAGATCACCACACAAGCAACAATGATTTAGACATAGAAAAAATAGATAACATCACAGATATTCAGTGTTACGTTTATCATATTTGGACTTATCTAAAAAAGACAAGACACAGCAATTTTAGACTGGATTACAAGTCCTGTAGTACATTTATTTAATGTCATCTTGACCATAAAGGCACAAGATTGTTATTCATGTCGTCATACTGCTTATTTACTTAGCACAACTGATGAAGGTTGCTGCTGATGTTGACAACCTTTCTATTTTTCTAGAGTGCCCTGTAATGTCAAATGCCGGACCACCTTATGCATCAGTGCGCACTAACAAAACTCAAAACCAATTAAGAAAGTCGGACAGCAGTGGTTGTTTCAAAAAGGTTCCTAATATGACACATTGTGATCACAATCAAGGAGCAGAGGTGGTGTTATTTTGAAGTGAAAAAAGTACATGTGGGGAGGGGGTCGTGGTGGATGAAGGGTCAAGAGAACAACAGACTTTAAGAGGACTCAGCATGTTTCCTGTTTCCAACCAACAGTCAACGGTCTGTTTTAGAGCATGACTACAACCATTCCCAGACCTTAACCATATGCTACTCATTGTAACTATATGAAGACAAGGGTACCAAACCTTAATTAAACACTTATTTTAAACCAAACCACAACTGTGACCTAACCCTAACCAGTTCATTTTTGTGTCTTGACAGAATCTTATCCACAACAATGATACATGAGAAAACCTTTTTGTTGATGTTCATTGGGACACCACACTCCTGTACAACGAGGCAACATCCCGCTCATGGATTAGGGGTTAGGATTAACCCACCCACCCACCTATTCCCCTACCCTACCACTCAAACCTTGAGAGTCACACAGAAATTAACTGTAATAACTGTAACTCCAAGGAAGAAACAGCATAAACCACTACAAAGATAGCTACAGGAAAAAATGTAGCCTAAGCTCAGACCCTAATCAAGACAATGTATTAAGCAGGAGTAAAAAGAAAAGAGGCCATGTTAAGGCTTGTAGATCTTAATCTGTTGACTGATACAACATTATCAAACCTGGTTAATTTTTCAAAATTTAAACCTATTCATTAGTCATTAAAACTGCATGTTTTTGCAGCTTTACAGCAATTCTGAATTTCTGATCGGAAAAATGGTGCTTTATCACCAAAAACAGATAAAGGACAGGTTTCAAGTGCTGACTGGCATCATGATTTCACAGAGAAACATTTTATTCTGAATCTGATGACTTGCGATGTTATACTTGAAAGGCGAGTCAGCAATCAAGACTTAGAAAGATATTTATAGCTGCTGTGGAAATGAGCAGGATCATTAGAAACACAACTTGAGACTGACAGATTTCTAAACATAGTGATCACACCCAGGATTAGTTATCTGTTCCACAGAGGGCAACTACACTGAATGTGCAATACTGGTTTAAAAACAGCATTTTTCAGTATGTTCCTATGGTATCAGTTGCAAAGGTGGTCTAATACAATTTTGCATGGCTAAATAGGCTAGTTTGTTTTTTTCAGTGGGTATAGCAGTAACATGTGTTGAGGAGGAGGGGAAAGGGAGAGGCTTCCTTCCTTCACTGCAAGTCACTGGGGAGGGAAGAGCCAGACGTCATGAGCAGAGGAAGAGGGATGAGGGAGGAGAAAGAGGCAAAGAAAGACAAAAGAGAGGACAGAGAGAGAAGGGGCAGAGGTAAAAACTGAAGTTAAAAAGTAAAAGAACATACAAGCAGGAGGAGGGCATAAACAGATGAAAGAAAGGAGAAAAAAGGCAACACGGGCGTTGGATGAGAGTAAAGAGAGGGGCTACGCTGGGCATTAGTTGCTGTTTGAACACTTGGGTCCCTTTTTCCAAATCTTTCTCAAATGTAGGCCAGAGAAGCACAGTTCTGCATAACTCATGACAATCACAGGACCTCGCAGCTTAGAGTAAGTCAAGAGTAATACAAAATCATACAGAAAACTTTAGAGAGATCAATTTCAAGTTTATGACCTTTAAAGATCTTAAGAGTCACTTCCTTCTCCTCTTAATAGTGTACATTGAAAGCTCATCGTCAGCATTGTCACAAAACCCCAAATACTCACATTCAGATTATTACTATAGCCTCAGGTCACTATGCATGCAGGCAAGCTTAAGTGTGCTAAAAAACAGTTCACTTTTAATGCTGACAGCTTCTTAAAAAAGGTCCAGTGTTTTTTGGCCTCCTTTGTTGCTTCCTGTACCTCACTGCCTTTTGAAGGGTCATAAAATTGTTGAAAAATGTGAAATGTTCACTTTAATGGCTCATAGAGGGACTACATATGACGACAACAACTATTCTTAAATTTGGAGGTGCGGAACTTTCCGAAGATCCTGTGATGTTTCTGGAAACGTCGAGGCATTACAGGTGAAGTTTCTGGGTGTATTTTACCTTTAAAGCTTCATGTCATATCTGAGGACCTTCATTAGTGACGTGACAGTTAATATCCTATGCATTCATATATATTTAATGTTTTAACAGCTAGCACCTTCAGATGCAGGCTAGGTTGCCTTTTGTAACCATTTTCCAAATAACCGAATTTGTGTCAATGTAGTACAATTGGCCTGGATATACTGTATAAAAAAAATGTCAAATGGGCAGCTCTGTTTGCATAGGAAGACTAAGTTATGAGAGCAAAAGCTACAGAGCAGACATTGTGGTTTTTCACATGGCAATATTATGATTTTGATTAGGAAATATATGAAGTATACGAATGGGAGGATGTAAATCATTAAGTCAGAGTCCACACATCAGGATTATTTTCATTACATTATACAAGCATATTTGGACCTGAGAATTTTGATTTTCTTCAGTTTTGTGACAGTTGAAAAAGAACCCAACGATCATTTCAGTCCTCCAGCACCTTTCATACTTGGACACAAGTCAAGTCTCGGGCTTAGTAGCTGTCAAAGCTTCAATGCTGAGGTTTCCGGTTCGGTGTGACAAAGAAATGAACAGGCTCACATGGTGTCTCAGTCCCAATCTTGTCTTGATTAACTGATCCTTGAATATGAATTAAGTTGAAATCTGCTAAACTTCGCGGGATTCTGTTTGTCCCCTGCTCGAGCCCTGCCTTCCTTCGGGTAAATAAACTGCTACTTAAATTCATCGGGACTTGAGTCAAACTGTCTGCTAAATACATAAACTCTGAACAAACTTTGTGCATTTAGCCAGCAGCGACGCTGCAGCTTTAGAAACATTTCTCTGGTTACACAATACAGTTACAGCCCACTTTAACACTGGCTAACTGCTAGTTTCACTACTGGGTCACAAAACCGGCGATAAATTTAGAAATTTAGACGGAGAATAAGCACGAGAGTGACTCTGAATCAACAGTCTTCCTACCAGCATGGAAACCTTCAATGGTCTGTTTCTTGCTAAACTGTGTAAAGGTGTCGATAGCTTCTCTAGCAGAAACGTTTAAGACGGAAAGCAAAGATGAGAGGACATCATGGGCAAAGATAGCGGAATTTGTGTGTAAGAGAGGCAAGAGGAGGGACTCTCACCGCTCGCAGTCTGAGACACGGCAGTCTGACCCATATTCAGCTTCTCCGGAGCACCGGACCGGACCGAGCGCCCCGATAATCCACGACTACGGCTTTAAACCGTACAAATCCCACTCGCAGCCACCGACTGAGATCATTTCGGGAGGACAAAATTAAGTTTCAGAGCGTGGTGACTGAGTCGCTGGAAACTTGGTTCACTGACTGCCTGAGTCGCTACTACGTCGTAACGTCCCCTCCCACCCCTTCTTCCTCCTGTGAGCCGTTGAAGAACGCCTGTCATGCCGCGGACCGGTTACAGGCGCTGCTGGGGTCAAAGGCTGGTTGGGTCTGACACCTCTAAACACCATTTCACACCGGCAGAGATGAGACAATAATGGGTAGGAGGGTTCAAAACAATAAAAAAAAACAAACAAAACAACAACAACTCACGGTGAGCGAATGCCTGCAGTAAAATGTAACAACACTTTTAGAAGATCCGCCTCCCCTAATTGAATACAAGAAGCTCAGAAGCTGCTAGCTAGCTTTAACAGTTGCCAGCATGTAGTAGCGTTAGCGATTTTATGACGTGACATTACATTTTTACATTTTAATACCACATCTTAAGAAAATATTTTATAACATATGTGATTGTTACAGAAATTTAACCATTTACTGTGGCTGTGTCACTGTCTCCCAGGCCCACAAGGTATGTTTCAAAAGGACGTTCACTCTATTATAGAAGACTTTAAACTAATGGTTGAGACCATAAACTTGTTAAGAACTTCTTTACTGGGGTAATAAACCAACATGGAAGTGAGGTTGTTTTTGTTTAAGTGGCCATTGCAACCAATGGAGTCGTCCCCTGCTGCCCGTTTGATATAATGCCAGTTTATAGCACTTCTGCATAGGCTTGAGTTTTCAGAACCAAAAGCTTTGTCTTCTATAATATTTCACTTACTGTGGAGATTTTGCTGCAGACAGGTTTTGATACTTTAAGTTATGTTTGCTTATAAAACCTATTGCATAAATTTGAAAAAGCTGTATACTTCTTTCAGCACTTAAAATCTGTTTGTGTGTAGACTCCAGACCGTGAACCCATTGTCCAGCGGAAATTGGGGCTACTGTTAGTCGAATAACAAGCAGAGGGATACGCTTTAGGAAACAGAGGAGAGGAAAGTCAAGAGTGTAGGTGGACTACATTCTGTGTAAACGATGCAATCTGAAACAGATTGGAGACTTTAAGGTAGTAATATGAGAGCCAGACAGTATTGAATGGTAGTGTAGGATGATTCTGCTGGTGAGGAAGAGGAAGAGAGCAAAGGCAGAGCAGAGGATCAAATGGAGAAGCTGAAAAGGAAGACTGCTTTGAAGACTTTCAGGGAGAGGTTGAGACAGGCTCTGGGTGGTCATGAAGAACTGCCAGATAACTGGGTAATTACAGCCATAGTAATCAGGGAGACAAGTAGGGAGGTGTTTGGTCTGTCATTTGGACAGAGGACATCTGATAAGGAGACTTGGTGGTGAAATGAGGAAGTACAGGAGAGTATTCAGAGGAAGAGGTTGGTAAGGAAGTAATGGGACTGTGAGAGTCGAAAGCAATACAAAGAAATGCAACATAAAGCAAAGAGGGAGGTGGAAAAGGCTAAACAGAAGGCGAATGATGAGCTGTATGAAAGGTTTGACACTAAGGAAGGAAAAAAAGATCTGTATCGTCCGGCGAGGCCAAGGGATCAAGCTGGGAAGGATGTGCAGCAGGTTAGGGTGGTTAAGGACAGGGAAGGAAATGTACTAACAAGTGAGGAGAGCGTACTGAGAAGATGGAAGGAGTACTATGAGAAATATGATGAATGAAGAAAATGAGAGGGAAAGAAGGGTGGAGGAGGGGGAAACAGGAAGTTGGAAAGATTAGTAAAGATGAAGTGAGAAAAGCTTTGAAGAGGGTGAAGAATGGAAAAGCAGATGGTCCTGATTTCATACTGGTAGAGGTATGGAAGTATCTAGGAGAGAGGGCAGTGGATTTTTGACAAAACTGTTCAATGATCTTGGACACAGAGAAGAGGCCTGAGGAATGGAGGTAAAGTGTACTGGTTTTCATTTTTAAGAATAAGGGGGATGTGCAGATTTGTAGCGACTAAAGAAGAAAAAAACTGATGAGCCACACAGTGAAGATTTGGGAAAGAGCAGTGGAAGTGTGAGCAGCAATATGGTTTCATGCCAAGAAAGAGACTACAAACGCCATGTTTGCTTTGAGAATGTTGATGGAGAAGTATAGAGAAGGGCAGAGAGAGTTGCATTGTGTCTTTGTGGATCTAGAGAAAGCCTATGTCAGGGTGGAGACAAGTGTCAGGAGTGATCTGTGACAAAAGAGTTGTAGCAAAAGTGAAAGGAAAGGTTAACAAGAGAGTAGTGAGACCAGCAATGTTGTTTGGATGGAGACGGTGGCATTGACCAAAAGACAGGAGGCAGAACTGTTGGTGGAAGTGTTGAAAGATGTTGAGATTATCTTTGGGAGTGACGAGGATGTACAGGATTAGGAATGAGCACATCAGAGGGACAGCACAGGTCAGATGTTTTGGAGATGAAGTTAGAGAGGCCAGATTGAGAAGGTTTGGACATGTGCAGAGGAAGGACAGAGAATACATTCGTAGATGGATGCTCAAGATGGAGCTACTAGGTAGGAGGCAAAGAGGAATACCAAAGAGGAGATTCATGGATGTTGTGAGAGAATAAGATGCAGAGGATGGCGAGATGGAGGAGGATAATTTGCTGTGGCGACTCCTAGAAAATGATAGTTTAAAGCCAAAAGAAGAAGAAGAAGTTGTTAAGTAGAAGCTGCTAAGCAGAGCATTAACACTTTAATGTATACAAAGCAGTGCTTAGGAGAAAAGATTCAAAATTTTCTGTCAACTGACATATAATTTTAGTTTAGTATAATTTCTTTATTGGCCTTATTTGTCTTTTTTATTTAACTCCAACTCCAAATTTATTTCTACTTTGTGTATGATTTCGCTCTTCTAATCGTCAGAATTTCGACTTTCAGGATTACCTGGTTTCGTTTCATTTTGTTTCTTTTTCTGCGGCTTGTCCGGGTCCGCGTTGCGGAGGCAACAGTTTGAGAAAGGTTTTTCTTTTATATTTTGTTCCAAATTCTAGCTATGTTTTGTGCACTGTGTTGTTTTTCTTTGATGAAAAGTGCATGTTCTATATTGTTAGTATAAAAATACAACCCTTTTGTACCTTTAAACGAGCAACAAAAATAAATCAACAAAAACTTTATCAAGCTCTCCATTTCTCAAATGTAAATAACAACGGTGACTTAAAAAATAAACTACTTGTGGAGTTTCCTCTAACATTGATTGGGAAAAATGAATCAGATGCAGTGAAGAACTGAAAAGACAGAGGAACGTAACTAGTTTCACTCTCTGTGTCTGGTCTGGTTTCTTAGTTTAAGGGCATTCAACTTAGACAAAGTCAAAAGTGTCTGTCTTGAAAAGGAAACATTTAAAGTCTGGTCTCACAGGCTCTATCTGCGGGATATCTGGAACCAGGGTTGTCGAGGTCTCCAGAGGAAGTTATCTCTACAATAGAAATGATCTGTTCTGATGACAGTGATGATAGAAATACCCAGACCTTGTAAATGTTGCAATACCACAGAGTACAAACAGTCCTTTACAAGGCCTGAATCCCAAATTTTACTTTATTTAAAGTTCAAAAGTGAGTAATTCAAAATAAAGTGACCAAATTGTAAAAGTATTCATGCAGAATAATACATGGTTTATCAATAGACTGAATCTGGACAGCAACTAAGACTTTTTAATAAATGCAATGAAGTACAAAGTAGGCTATATTATTTGGTTGAGACAGGAGTAATTAAAGAAAAGTAGCCAAATTAACTACTTTCTGCCAGCTTTAAGTGTGACAAAGAGAGCAAATGCAGAGATCTGTCAGCTTGGCCTTTAAATTGTGAGGCAGAGAAGTTATATGTGTTTAATATTAGATATTGGGTAACCACCATTTGTCAATGTAACTAACACTCGTTTCCCACACTCTCAATAGTGGGAACGACTAGAGCATAAGATAGTGTAGTGTGTGTGTGTGTCTGTGCTGACATTTGGTCTGCTCTTTGTGATGACACACAAATCTCTCTCTCTCTCTCTCTCTCACACACACACACACACACAGTAAGACAGATATATATATACTGTATGTATTTTATGTGTGTGGCATTGCATCAAACTTGGCTGAAATGATTGAATGACATTCCACTGAGAACAAGACTGCCATCTAGTGGTCACTACACAACTCAAACAACTGCTCCTCAGGTTAAAGGAGCGATTTCAGAGCTGTTAGATTTTTCTGCAACTGTCAAACATTGGTGCTTTGGGTTGATTTCAGTATCAGACAACCCAAGATTGAGACTCAACAATAACTATGTCACACATTACACCTTTAAGTGCTTCTCCGTGTGATTACTGCCAACCTCCGTTTCTCCATTTTGCTCTGTTAAAGAGAAAGATGCTAGAAGTAGTAATAATACATAATTAACTAATAAAGCACATTATTGCTCTGAATTTAAGCAAAAAGAAAAAAAAAAAGCAAGTGGCAAACTATCAACAAAGCAAAACTTGCACTTTAACACTGGAAATATCAAGGAAATCAAAACGAAGCAGGGAATTTGGCTGTTGCAGGAGAGCATGCA
>KV751325.1:6537389-6547927 GCA_001698575.1 Mola mola
TCATGTAAAATTTCATTTAACAGTGATCATATCTCAATAGATCTGTCTTGGTGTTTTGTGTAGCGTGATAGCTAATCTGTCATTTAGAATAAATTGCAATACTTGAATACTGACAGTAACATCTTAAACTTCAGTCTTTAATCTAAAACCCAGTTTTGTATGATTTAGTTTCCGCACCTAATTCCAGGAAGAAAGCATACAATATGTAAAACTTACCAATATTCAATGACATTACTCATCCAACACATCTTTACACCCTCCTCTGCACCTTAATAGCCTTATTAGTCTCTATTAAAGTGGAATTTACCTTATAATATTATTGTTGGTGTCTTTAACAAAACAGTAATGGTCACTGTCCTTGCTCTTTCTCTTCACATGTCTCGGTCCGCATCTCTGAAACCTGATCTCTTGTTTGTTGTTCTGTTTGGCATAACCTATAAGCCACCATCATTGCTGAAATGTTGCTTGTATAAATCAATAGCTGACATCCCGCCAGACAGGCGGCCAAAAAGCTTGTGAGAGAGAGAAAGATGTGGGGGGACTGGGGGGCGTATTTGAAAGAAGAGCAAAGACTGTTGTGTGGGGGTCTTTCATAATAACCCCATGATGGAGGTCTGCAGGAGATAATATAGCAGCAGAATAATATAAAAGATACACACTACAAACAATATGTCTCATAAAGAAAACAAAAGCCATGACTGTGTTTGAAAAGTGTACAATATGAGGAGAGCTGTTGGTGAGCGCAAACAAACAGCAGCGGGTCTTTTCCTTCTACACCTTCATATTTTGACTAAATACGGCCATATTAGCACAGATTTACTGGATAGCAGCCAACAGCTGTCTGAGGCATGTTGGTCATGTTTGCTCAGTTGTGTCATGTGGCTGTTAGTCAGGACGCTACAGAGACTCAAAAAAGTTTGCTTTAATCTAGAATGCCACTGTTTGATGATGGCTTCCTTGGCCAATGGCCAGCTAGCTTTTACTGACACACACACACACACACACACACACACACACAGATCGGATACCACAGTCTGGCTTGAGGGGTCTGCAGCAGCATTGTATCCTAACCTCCTGACACAGTTATTCCTCTTTGTTTAGAGGAACCACAGTTATAAATAAGTAAAACAAGGCTATCACCACCAATATAAAGGTCTTGTTGACTCATTTCTAGCAGTTATTCATTAAATTAAAGGAGACGTTTGTACGGACTTATCATGATTTGGGAAACCCATGACGTTGGAATGATACTCAACAATCGACTGTTACATATTATAGCATTAGAATATGGAATTTTTTCTTTAAATACAAAGAAGTGTGTTGGACAGATCCCTGAAAAACAAGTAGATCCTCCCTTGAAGCCAAAGTATGCTGTTTTGCCAGGGCAGGTTTCACAGCTACAGTATTTAAAGGATTGTATTAGAGAAAATAAACCAACCAAATGTATACCAACAATATGAAGATTCTGGCCTATACCGATACTTAGAAGAAGCAATGATTCAGCCTATAATCAATACCAATATTAACATCCTTTTATGTCAATAAGATGAAGATACCCTCTTTATGAAAATAACTGAGCTGAGCTACAAAGTTAAGCCCCACCAACACAATTCTTCAGAATTGGTTCCTTAGGTTTTGTGCAATAAAGACCCGGCTGTCAGAATTCAGTGTATAATTGATTGTCATTGGTAGATTGCAGAACAAAATAAGAAACCTTCATCCATGATAGTGACTTTCATATTACATAAAAACGAAAAACAATACCACCTGGACATGTTAACAAGATCAAACATGTGATTTTGACCAAAGGATGTCTTTATAGCCATGTTAGGGTGTAAGACAGTGGATATAGACAGTGCAAATTTAATGAGACACAAGATTATTATCAGCCACTGGTATCAGTAAATGACACCTTGTTTGTCAATACACCAATATCAGTCAACCAAGTCACTTTATAGCTGATGATGTTATTGAGCTGATAAATCAGTGCATTTCTAATATTTGATACATATAATTTCAAACTAACATCTGAAACAGCATTTATCACTTAAGATTAGTGATCAGAGTGCAAGAGGGAGATGTGCAACAAACAGGACGTCAACCAATTGGCCATCCAGTGTCTTCCTATGGTGCAGACTGCATTCTGCAAAGATAAATTGCTTTAGTCAAATTGCTAAAGGCAAAAACACACATTCAGTCTCTTTGTCTCCGGATTACTAAATATAACAATCACAGTGAATGGAAAAAACACAGCAAAGAACATTATGACCAACCATTTTGTGTGCACACACACATCAACTAACAAACATATGCCAGTCCAGATTCTGCTTTGCCTTGCAAATTCCAGTGTCACGAATCCACGACAGTGATAATTTGTTGCCCAACCTTTCAGTAGCCAGCCCACATCCATCAACACAAGCACGCACACGCACACACATTTAATGGTTTAAAGCTGAAATGATTAGAGGAAAAAACAAAAACAAGGATATCATCTCTGTCGTCTGTCTTTCTTTATTAATACATGACACAGCAGGCTTTTGTCATATTATGACATCCTCAGCAAACAGTAATTAAGCTATATTAGATAACGTGGGCCTAATATAACCTCCCTGCTTCCACTCCAGAGTGCAATACCAACAACGCACTGATGTTTCAATGTCATATAGTCTAGTATAAGATGGCCACCAGTAAAGCCCACCTAGAGTTATGGGTCTGTTATATTTCTACTTTGGAAATATTGACAATAATGCTACTCCCATGTGCTTTCGTCTTAATCAAATATAAGAAAACTAATAATTGCTTTTTAAGATAAGCATGCAATCAATGTTTCGTAAGCATTTCCAAAACTGGCCCTCGCTGTACACCGGAAGCTTGGTTAAGTGAATATATAGCCAATGTTAATGTTATTAAGTGTTCTACTTGCAGCATTAGCATCTTATTAATATTGCACAGCGTAGTTGCTTGTGTCTTTTAAAGCTTTCCTTTCCTCTACATAATAAATGACTCTGTTGTTTTCATTGCCAAGTACTTATTTTAGATTATAGGAAGTATAAAGAAAAAATTGGGCCCAGACAGATAAAGTGGCGACCGTCCCGCCAAATCATCCCTGACATTAATGGTCAAATGTTCACGCAAATACTGACTCATATGCGTGATTCAACACAATGTGAATCCCCTTTAAAACTGACTCCTCATTAAGAAGCTCACTTCAAACTAAAGACACACAGCGTGAGCAAGTTTCTGTTCCATCTAGTGCAGGCTGAGGATGTATTGAGTGTCTGAGCTAACAGGTGACACACAGAGCTACATTAAAAAAAGAGCAGCATGTGAGGGGAAGAAGAACAAGTGGTGAGAAATGTCTCTCACTCCTCCCTTGCATGAACACAGACACGGGTGAGGAGCTGGACAACATATTCAAAGATGGAGAAGGATGCAGAAAAATAAAAACTCACCATCATGTTCCATGACTTGACCCGGGAATAATATCAGCAGTATGAGTTGTTCCTTGCCTCTTCCCGACACACCACCTCTTTGCCTCCCTCCCTCCCTCTCTCCCGCCCTCTTCTTCTCTGTCTTTTTACCTCTCTCATTGCTCAACCCTCCCTCCCTCCCTCCCTTCTTCAGTCTCTCTCCACTGACTGCTCCTCACTCGCCCTCCTCCCTCCCTCCCCTCACTCCACTAAAAAGCATTAATAGTTAATGTTTCTTTCCATCTCAGTTCCTCATTCGTGCTCTCAATCTGTATCTCCTCCAGCATTTATCTCCATCTCTCCACCTGTCAAGTTTTTCCTCCTTCCTCTGGCAACTGTCTGGCTCCAGTCTCACCCATTTTTTTCACTCTCTCCCCTGTATTGAGGTCCCACAAGTGACATTTAAGGGGAAGCAGGATCTAAATGACGGGTTACAGAAGGGTGAAAGAAAAAGGGATCAAACAAGCAGAAGGTGTAGTGTGTGTTTAGTGTTGTTTACTTTTCTTTGTTGTACCTTTCCTTATCTGTATTTTCATAGCAGTCCGTCATCCAGAACATATAGCAACAGACCTCAGTGCAACTTTACCAATGAGAGATTAGAGCCGTAGATTCAAAGATTGTTTTTATCGAGCATGTATATTCTGTTGATCACAACAACAACAACAACCCTAACCCATCAACAACACTGAAATTCATTTAAAGGTGTTTGTATGTATCTTTATTGTTCCTTTTCCTTTAGAGGCTGCTTTACATCAAAACAATGGAATTTTCTGAATTTATCGAAGCGTTCTATCTGTTCCAGATTTATATCATTAAATCCACAACACTGGTGATTATCTGGCAAAAATTTGTGTTAGCATTTTGTCAAATTATGGTATTGTTCCAGTATCGATTATATGGTCAAAAATATTGTGACATATACTGTATATTGTGATATCATTGTGATACTTAAAATATCACGATATTTTATCACGATATTTTAAGGCCATACTCCCCTGTAATTGGGTGTTTCAATATTGATGAATATGATTTAATTTAACCGTTTATTAAATGTCACACAAAATGCCAATCATCCCAGAGCTGAGGTTGATTCTTCATATTGCATGTTTTGTCTATTTAAGTCAGGAATATACTATTTATAGTGACCTTTTACTGGTAAATCTTTAGATGAATTTAATTACTATGAGTTTATTCTTTGTATACTATAGGTTTAATATGGGAGTTTTATGAAATACCTGACAGTTAAATTTCAATGTTTGGAATATTTTTCAATAAGCTGTTACAAAAAAAAAAAAAAACAGACAAAAGAAAAAAATTCAAGCTATCTGTCAATATATTAGTTGGTGGATTTCTGTGCATATTAGATCAGATTAAACACACACAACTCTAATGGAGCAGAGCTGATAACAGGTTTTGTGTTGTTGTTGTTTTTCAATGCTAAATTCACAACAATCAATTTAAATTGTTACCAAGTAACACAAAAGAGATTTGACCATTCTTAAGGGTTCATACACACAATGTGCGGAATGGAGAACACCCATAAAGTCATGGCACCAGCTGCAAACCATGTAGTTATTAAGCCCACAGATCATACACACGATAGTATTAAACTAAAAGCTAAATAAATAAACACAAATACACAATTTTAGTGTTAAAGAATCAAAGAGTGCAAAAGGGACTAGAGGGATGCAGAAGGTAATTTTCCCTCTTTTTATCCTCAAGTGTTGTAAAGATACAATAAACTCAGTAAAACTATCATTTGGTAATGTGTCCACAGGCACATGCACACACAAACATATATATACAGTATATACACATACACAGATACATATATTTGCATTTTTTTGTGCCTTTTAATTTCCTGTTCTTTATGAACCATATATCTTTCAATAGAGAAGTCCCACCTGTGAATAGAATGGGTGGAGCGGAACATGATAAAATAGGCTGCTGCAAACAATGTGTGTAAATCCCCGTGAACAAAACTGAATGTCCATACAGCCATTGCATTACAGACTAGCCTATTTTATTGAAATATAATATGGGCTGTATGTATACATTTCCTTTTCCTCTCTTAACCCACCCCCTTTTATCCCTTTTATCCCTTCCCTGACTGTCCTGTTAATCTCTCTTGTTCTATTCAGTGTGTATCAATGTTGTGTATCTCTGCTCTGCTGGCCTTTTTAAATTAATTCAATGATTCAGAATTGATCAAATATCCACTACTCACACACACTCTATGTACACAGCATTATTAGAGCCATGCAGCAGAATGTAAACATCCTGCTCATTTGCTGTGAAAGTTAAAGGTTTATTAAGTAACCACACAGAGTTACTGATGGACAGAGGGCGCAAGGGGGGGAGTAAAGTGAGACTTTGTCCAATGAAACAGCTTAGCAAGAACGAAGAAAAACAACTGGTTCATCAACTCCAACAACACCCACCCAAGCGAGCTGGCTCACCATGGCACATGAAAGCAATAAAGTCGATCAAAGAGCCAGAACCTCAAGAGGTCAACTGGTATTTTAAAAGGCATGCAGTTGGATATCTATTTTTGTCATCAGTAAATGTGAGAACTAAACATTCAATCCAGCACATTCAACATTGGGAGTAGATTAATGGCAGTATCTGATTTGTGGCAGAAAAAGAAGAGAAAGTTTTAAAATATAAATGTGATTAAAGGGAGTCTAGACAAAAAAACAAAAACACTTGGAGTTTGCAAAGTATAATCATGTGGTGTTGTGTAGAATAATGAGATAGTAATTATCATAGACAGCACTCACTCAAGACGAACATATGCAGTAACATCCATAGAACCCCTTAAACCATTAAGCAACTGCAATTAAACATTGGTAAAAGAAAACAATACAAGTGGAGGAATGTGAGTTAGGCCAACCAATTCAGACTGAAATATCTCAAAAGCTACAATGTAGAGGGCAGGTCAAGGGGGAAGCAAGACCCTCAGGGAGATGGCAGGCCTGAAGCGAAGATGGAGCCTCTCTAGGGGCTGCAAGGTATCATGCAAGCTAAGAATAAGATCACTAGACACTTGTGTGCTTGTAGACCTCTAAAGTATTATTACTTGTCTTTGTTACTCCCTGTGTGGTCTTTGTGTTGTGTAGACACTTTTTTTGGAATCGCAAAGTATGTGAATAAAAACATCTTTAAATATGAATATATAGGCTATAGATGGAGCCTTTTTGACATTTGGTTATGCAGTTAGAGCAATGGCTGAAGATAGACTGTGTGTGGGCAGCGAAAGAGGTGGGGCTCTGCTCTGCATTACAGTACATTTTAATAAGTGGCTATTGCACACTAAAAGGGTCTATAATCGATGTTATTTCGAGGAGAGAACCCACAAACAGCAGAGAGCGGCGGCAAACTGACACTCCTCTCTTGTCCTCTCTTCCTCCTTAATCATCCTGTCCCTGCCTCCTTTCCTCTCTCCCACTCCATCTCCTTTACTTTCCACTCTTTGATTTGCTTAACTCTCCCCTTCTTGGCCTTTCTTTCTATTATTCACCTTCCCTCTTCGCCCTCTTTTAACATATTGTCTCTTCTCTCATTTTCTTTGTTTCATTTCTTCCTGTCTCTGTCTGTGTAATTATACGACGACTGCAGTGCCTGCAAGGACGACAGCAGGCTATTTAAAGAAAACACCATCTCTGCTAGGGCTGGGCAACACTAAAAACAACAACAACTAAAGTCATAATAATTAAAAGTATTTTTTTTTTTTATAGTCATTGATTAAACTCATATGTTCTATATTCAATACATATAAAGTAAAATATTTTAAGCCATTTTTGTTTATCGTTACTGTGAATGAGATATACATTCTTTTACCTGTAGGCCATAATTATCAAAATTAAAATAGTAAAATGCTTGAAACATTTTAGTTTACATGTAATTATGTAATGAGTCCAGAATATATTTAATGTTAACTTTCTTGAATAAAAATCTCAAAAAATTCTAAATCTTCAATGACTAGGAACATAAAGAGGAATAATCTTCTATAATCTGCCCCTCTGTAACAAGACATCACAGCAAATGATTTAATAAAGTAAAATAGGTACAGGAAAACACACGACACACAATTAGTTATGACAATTTAATTTACACCATTCCAAGAAAATCCCAAAATAATTTACCTGTCACTGCTACTCAGATTAATTAACACATCATTATATTTTCCTTAATATATTGTCTTTAATCATACTGCATACGTATATTTAATACTTTGTTCTGTCAATTTGGTTCTAAATCTCAGATTTCCATTTATTTAAATTATAATACCTTCCACTTTTGTTGAATTTTTTTATGGATTTTACATCACTTGAGCATTACTACTGTTCATCCGTCTCAAAAAAACTGACACTGTGTTTTATTATGCTTATGTTGTCTATTGTATCTACATTTGTCCTTGTTTGTGCTTTCTTTGCCTTTATGTTTATGTTCCTCCATGGGAGAACACAATTTTGTTGTGCCACGTGCTCCCTTTTGCATGGTCTGAATGACGATATGAAATGTTATGCAAATGACAAACGTTTTTGTTTTTTATTTGACTTGACCGTGTCATCTGAGTATTTTCTTTTTTCTAAATTGTTGTATCGTGATAGGGCATAAGTGGTGCCTTTCCCCCCGTTTTAAAGGCTGCATTTCAGTAAAATGATGTAACTTTACCCACATCAACGATTAAATCCATATTGCAAATGATTATTCATCAAAAATATTATTGTGATAATGTTTTGTCAGAGTATCAATAGACATCCCTACAAAATTGTTGCAGTATATTGACACTAAGGTACAATATAAAGTCAAAAATATTGTGGTATTTTGATTTTGCTGCCCCCAGTCCTAGCATTATTGACGCTGCTTTAAGATAAATATTATGACATATAACATGACATCTTGACGACCTGAACAGTTTGATCCCAAACTGGTTTTGTCTCATCATAGAAATGCACATATAAGGGTACGCAAGCAAACATTAAAAAGCATTCTCAGTCTCAAAAACAATAGTCAATAAAATTGAACTGATTAAGTTAACAGATCGACAACAATCTTAGTTTGGCTGCTTAATTTCATCATGATCCACACTGTATATCTCCAGGAGCTTATATCTTGTTACACAATCTTCCCCTGCACATGATTTGCAAGATTGTTTTCAGTAACTGTTTCTTTACCGGTCAAACCAAGCTTAAATGCCAATAACTTTCGAATATTGATTTCAAAATATTGGAGTTAAATAAGCTGAAGAGGAAACATCCTTTAGGAACTTTATATTTTAGCTAACTTTATATTTAGATAATAATTATTGTGCTGTATCAAAGAATATGAAGCCAAAAAATAAACAACCTTACAGACAGTTATTGTTGAGATAATTACTGTCTTGTCGTCTTTCAGTAATTGCAGGAATTTTATCAGTGATTTGGCTCCTCCATAAAATAAAATTTATAATAGTGTGAATACAAGAAAAGAACAAACTACCTGGATATATTGTCTATGCTCATCAGATAATTCTGATATAAAATAATTATTTTACCTATGGCCTACTTTATTTTTTTTTATGTTTCCTGTTGACTTGCACACAAGTCTGGACTGCTCTTTTTTATTCTCACACACACAAAAAAAACACGTCTCCATTTTTGGCATTAATTACAATAATAATCCCCACAGGAGCATTTTTCTTTGGGCAAGAAGAGGGTTCTCATCGCTGCATCATTTGAGATATAAAAGGAGTAAAGCTGTAATTCAAAGAATATTTCTTCAGAGGGTAATATCATCAGATCTTCCTGTCAGATCTTATCTGTATGTCAGATTATTTCAAGCAAAATGAGCCCAGCGGGCTCTCCCTCAGTCCACATTTGTCAGCTTTTGAAGCTTCGTCTAGTGGGACGGATGTAAAATATGGAGTCTATATGTGATCAAGGTTTCTGTGGCTCTCTGTACGTGGGAGGATTAGCGCCCCCTGTTGTTTGATTTACAAACAGTTCCTTTTACTTGTCATCCTAAAATTATATATGTTTTGTGAATATAGATCAATTGTGAGAATGTCCATCTAAAAAGATCTTTTATGTATTTACCAACAAATGGTAAAAATCAGTTCTATTCTTCAATTTTCAGGGTAAGCCAAAACAAGACACTTCAAACCAGAGAGCTCAAAACTCAAACCGGCAGGAGATAAACTTGATAAACTTCAGGATTTCCTGTAATTACAACTTAACCATATACACAGAGTTCTTCCTGTGGCAGCTGCAGACAAGCAAAAATAACTGCAGGTAACAATATCAATGTTACTGACACGGACTGCAGGACAGGAGAGCGCTGATGCAAAGGCTGCCTATTAATAAACTTCATGTGTGCCGAGTAAGAGCAGGCGTGTGAGCCGAAGGCTGAATACGACTGACAGGAAGTGGTTCTAACTGCTGAAACAATACACGACCCTGCAGCCGCAGGCGTCAGGCAGCCAAATGTGATACTAATAGTTAACCAATTGAGAACGTGCAGCTGGTTTATGTCACGGCTTAAGGTCTAACCCAGAAATGTCCAAACGTGTCATCCCTTTCCTTTATCTGTCATGGTTTCCGACTCTGACACACAAGCTATTAAAAAAGACCAACAACTAATAAACTCCTACGTAACCGCATGCAAAAACGTATTGATTTTGTACTAGGTTGTACTCAGGTTGGAAGCAACATTTTCCTTTTCTTTGTGGTTCACAAAGCAGTTGGATATTATTTTAGTCACTATAATTCACTTGACACACCGTAATATCAGGTGGTCTCTGTAGTTCCAAGCCTTCTCTTGAAAGACGCATCCCCCACACAGCCTCGTCAGGTGATCTCTTCATCAACACCAACAATGATCCAAAAATGGACTAATACAACATGAAGTGCATTTTTAGTTCACTCAAGCTTGCATTGCTACAACCTGGTGGGCTATTTTATCTAAATAATCATTCGTATTAGTCATCTCTTACCTATTTCATCACCATTCCGCCCTTTTTCACTAGTTTCAACACACTTAAATTAAATTAAGACACATTAGGGCAACGAGTAATTGCCTCAACAA
>KV751325.1:6553322-6610658 GCA_001698575.1 Mola mola
CAATTTTTAAAATAAAATGAGTTTGACCTGGTATCACAAAAAGTAGTATAGTCATTTAAGAATATAATGTTATCAATTCTGTCTCACCTGTTCATCATTAAATCCAATTACCAGAGGTATTAGTATACATACAAACTTATGTACTGTACAACATAGAACAAACAGTGGTATACAACATAACAAACAACTGCTGTAGAATATTCGCATTTTATGTTTCTGGTCACCTGTTGAATGTAAGCCTAATATTCACTATCTTTTAGCTCTGTCTTTGGACTCTTGCAGTGCCAATGAGGAATGTTTGGCGTTTTAGCTGTCCAATGCTCTACCATGTTGACTTGTTAGCCACTAACTGACTGCCTGTCTTTTTCTCAATGCTCTGCAAGTTTTGTATGGTAGGATAAGAGCTTTTTTTTTTTGCTGAAAACACACTTTGAGATTGGTCAGAATGAACCAGAATAATATAATGTTGGTCGGAGAGCTAAACAATAAGGTGAAACTGTATGAAACTCAATAAAGCAGAGAGGAGCTGCACATTTGAGGCACCATTCATTCCACTGAAAATGAGCCCTTTCACATTTAAAATTGTTCACTTGAAGCATTGTTGTTATGAAAATACTGATTACAGCCACTTAAATAATTAATTTAATCATGACTGACATATGTCCTGTTCAGACATGAATATCAAGCTCTAGTGAATATAGGGATGGGCCATATATTGAGTATACTCAATGTAGCACAACCGGAGTTTATAGGAGTTTATAGAAGTTTTGCTTATCTCGCGCTCTCCTGATGCGCTCTCACAGCAGACAGCTCACTCCCCAGCCCATCCAGAAAATTCTCCTGGGCACACGTGCGTTTTTGTAACAGGAGGAGCGGAGGGAGAGCCTGAGAGAGCGCAAAAGGTGAAGAGCCTCTGCAAATTTTCAGTGTTTAGCATGGAGTCCTGCACCGGGTCTGCAACCCGTGGTCAAGTCTGATGTTTGGGAGAAGTTATGTGTGATAGTAGGCTTAGAGGATAATGTCGTCAGTGGCTTCGTTGCTTGTAAACAGTGAAATTATATGTTAGCATTTGGTAGCTGTGAGATAGACGTTGTCCCTGAGGAAAAACGTTGCAAACTGCAAAGGCACAGCAGCCGCTGCGTCAGCCCAGTAACACAACTCTCATAGGCTGTGTTTAATCACGCCCCACGGGTCGGGTCACAGGGCTTAAACTAATGGGACTAGGAGGTACATAGATTATTGCAAATAACTGGTTCTGGTACTGAGCATTATAGGTGTGTGTGTGTGTGTGTGTGTGTGTGTTTGTTATGTGTTCAATACTGGACTCATGCAGAACTCTGACTATCATGCGTCAGTGGTTTGGATTTGGATTAGTATGTGGGCTTACGTAATGCCAGTATTTATTTCCATTTGGTTAAAGGTAATGTGTGCGATTACCTTGTTGGAAATAAAGATTTTAAATGAATGATAAATTTACCTTGATTGTGTTTTCCCCCTTTTTGCATGCAAAATAAAAATTAAAAAAAAAAAATTAGAAACCTCTAAAGAATAAATAGTAAATAATGCAAACAAATGATGCAGGGACTAGTAGAATCATCACACTGGGGTCATCTTAGGCATGAAAATGTTTGAATTGCACGTTTAATAAGGGCTTTAATAAGGAGATATTGAAATATCGCGATATATATCAGGTAACACCATATAGCCTAAAAATATTGCGATATTGTTTATCCCCCAGCCCTGACTATATTTTACTTTTCGATTCTTAAAAGTCAAATTTTCAGTGTCTTGCTATAGTGAACACACCTATTTTTTTCCACACAGACTTTCAAATTAACACGCCAATTTAACATGTTTCTTTAATTAAAGGCCTATGTGCAGTGCACACTATAACATATTTTCTGCATCACTGAAATGCAATAGCATGCATGCAGATGAACTTGTGCACAGCACCTAATTTACATGATCACTCAGCTGGACCGAGATGCCACCCACTGTCACATCACAATCACTGTTTATGTAGCATTTAGATGGTCGCCTGTGACGGTTTGTTCCTTTCTCATGCACGTATGTCAAATAAGATGACTCGGGTAGATGTGAAGGCTAACTAAGATGCTCTCAGCTCTGAGTATATGTACAACAAATGGGCCTTTTGTCCCTGCTTTGGCCCTGCTTTGCCCCCATCCACCCACACAGTCCTCATAATGTCGTGGAAAAAGAGCGTCTTTATCTCTGCTTTCCAAAGGCTCATCTCGGTCACATATTTTAGGCTCAGCCCAAAAAGACAGCAGCTTAAACAGGCTAACACGACAATATGCCTACAGTAAAGCTGCGCCCACCCACACAGGTTTTGACAGCGACGCTCGTATGACTAAAACAGATGTGCTCTAGTCATTTACGTTTTCAGTGACTTCCAGAAAGCCATGGGTTATAGAAATATGATAGACCGCTGCAGGTTAAATATTGCACATTCTCTCCCATGCAGCTCTTCCTGGCATTTGTGTATTGTATCTGTGTTGAGAATGGCTGAGCACAGTGGCTCTCTTTTTTTAAAAATGCTCAAGTGGGTGCTCAGCTGTGGAGGGAGGGGATATAAGGAGGCTGGCTAGAGGCTTGCCAAATCAGATCAAAGAATAGTTTGGAGGAGAGAGCACAAAAAAGGGAGACTGGAGAAGAATGAGAGACAGAGTTGAAGGGAAGACATACAGCGAACAAAGGTGGGCTGAGAAGGTAAAAGAGAGAGTGACAGTGTGTTACAGGAGGAAAAAAAGGCAGGAGAGTGGGTAAGACTGATTTAAAAGGAAAAAAGGCAGACTTGTGGTTTGTGTCACATGATCGCTTGGCTGGCTGTAGCCTTGTGAGCTCCAGGTGGCAGAGAGACCAGAGATAAAGTAGATAGATGGATACAGAGAGATAGAGAGAGCGGGACATGCTCATAACACTCACCACATAGAGAGCTGACGCATCTCTCTTTCACCTCTTTTCTCTCCGTCCTTAAGGAATAATTCCTGGTCCCCTTTGGCCCCTGATCCTCTCTGTTCCTGGCCCCAGCAGGCCAGGGAATGTCCCGGTGGCAAGATGCCTTACGTGGACCGACAGAACCGCATCTGCGGCTTCCTGGACATAGAGGAAAACGAGAGCAGCGGCAAGTTCCTGCGTCGTTACTTTATACTGGATACGCAGCAGGGAAGCTTGGTGTGGTTCATGGACAATCCGCAGGTAATTGCATGGGCTTAGCTTTATTTTGGGAAAACTTCAACTGTACTCTAGGTAACTGTACAGGCTAATGTTTGGACAATTAAACAATTCACAGACAACAATGCACCAGAAAAGCTAGGTTCAGGCTAAAATTCTACCTCCTTTATACAGTTACTACACTGTAACTCTCTTGTTTTGTACATTGGGCTGGTTTGCAGACGCCTTATTTGTAAGTACTCTGTTGCATGAAGTATTCATAAAGCATGTAGTGCATTTTAAATAATTCAATCAGTCCCCTTCCTTTTATAGTTTGAAAATGGTTACATTTGAATGATGTTAAACTCTGGATGTGCATGTTTCAGAAACACTGCAAGAATATGATGTTAACTCTTGCTGAGTGCATTCAAAGTATAATGTACTTCAACTGTAATAATGACTTGGTTTGCAGAAATTGACTTGAAGAACTTGACTGTGGATTGGCTCTCATTAATCCACAACTGAGGCTAATGCCTTAACAGTGAGCGGTTAGTTTTAGCTCTTTCTTTTACTATTACTATTATTTTCATCATTTTCCCACAGAACCTGCCTATTGGCGCAGACTGCGTTGGCTCCCTCAAGCTCACATACATCTCAAAGGTATGAAGTAATAATACAGCTCTATAACTATAAATGGAATCCGTTAACAATGTTTGGTTGAACTGGGAAACTAACAATTGTGAGCTTTGTCCTCCTTTAGGTCAGCGATGCCACAAAGCTAAGGCCTAAGGCAGAGTTCTGCTTTGGTAAGAAAATAACCACCATTACACCTTTAGCACTTTAAAAATACTAATACTAAACAATAACTCAAGTTGTCATGTGAAGTTACATCTTATAACGGTATAGAACTTAAAACATCCTTGTAGCACTTTACACACATCTGCCTCACATGTAGGCAAAGCTGAGTCCACTTAGTATAACCTAAGGGAGGAATGTTTGCTGTCCTTCTTTGCCCTCTAAACGTGGTCAAGCACTGCTCTCCACATACTTTCTCCACCATTGACCAGGCAGCCTTGTTCAACGTTGTCTGTTTAGCCAACACACAAAGATGTAGGAGGCTACAAGATGTTTGTGTTGGCACTTGATGGGTTTTCCTGGAACACATTTTTACATTTTAGAAATTGAGAGCCTCCACAATCAGACATTTTTTGCAATAGTGCATTTTTTTATAGTTTTATTGTATGTTTTCTAACAGAAAAGATGTGGATTTCATGTCTTTAAATTGAAAATCATATTTGCATTTAACCACAAAACAATGCCGTCAGCCAGGCTATGTTATGTAATGAAAAAGCACAAATGATAAAGTCAAACAAAAGACTGACTCTTTAAAATTTGATATCTTTCCTCATATGTCTTTGTTCCTATCCCTGACAACAACATGTGTACCGACCCTTATGTCTGGGTTATGTTTAAAACTGGCTGTGTGGAAGTTTGCATGTTCTCCCTGTGTCTGCGTGGGTTCTCTCCGGGTACTCCGGCTTCCTCCCGCAGTCCAAAAACATGCAAAACTGAGGGTTAGGTTAATTGGTCACTCTAAATTGCCCGTAGGTGTGAATGTGAGTGTGGGTGGTTGTTTGTGTTTATGTCAGCCCTGCGATGAACTGGCGACTTGGTACGCGACCCATAACAGGATAAGCGGTACAAAATGGATGGATGGATGGATGGATGGATGGATGGTTGGTTGGTGCAATATGTTGTCCGACCACATTGTGAGTCAAAAGTGTTTACAGCTATTCCAAATGGTTTTGTCACGTTTTCAGCCACATGCCAGCATCCGATTTGGAATCTTATTCTAAATGTATGGCATTTTTGTAACTATAGTTTGTGTACCATACACAAAGAATCCTGTTGACAGAGGGGCTGTTTCCACGGAAACAAATTAATCAGAAAATGTTAACTGTTGTTGCGTCTTGGGGGTCCGAAAACACAAACTTTTCAAACATAGCTCTGGAGTGAAATATTTTGACCCGCACTGTTGCCGTGTGATAACACTGATAACAGTGTAACCTGTGCAGACGGTGGCGTCACAGTCCCATTCTGCCGTATGTATTACCAGTAGCGAACCATAATTGAGTTAACCAGAACTGGCACTTGAGCCAAACTCACTAACAAAGCAGCAACCGAGTCAATAATTTAGCTCGAGTTAAGCAGCAGGCTGCCAGGTAGCTATTCAGGCCAACAGCAGATGTCTGAGGTGTATTGCTGTTGCATGTTGACACCAGTAGAAGGCAGAAAACACCACACAATGATACTAGAACAAGTAACCTTTTTTCTGTATGAGACTACAACCTTGTATTGAGCAGTAGATCATTTATTTTTACTTTGTTCCTTTTATCACCATCCATTTAGATATGTAAAGCTAACCAAATCATGCATAAGCCACATTTTCAGTCGTTTTTGCAGCTGTTTGAATAAGGATTTTTGTCACAACAATGTTTACGTTTTTTTGTCGTTGGTTTTTTTATGCAATGGAAAGACTTTTGCCTCTTTTGTAATGTCACTACAAACAATGCTCTGGTGCTTGGCTGCATTTCTCAGCAGCACATATTGAATGTTAATTATGTGTCAGATCTGACTCCTACCCCTTATCTGACTTCTCAGTGTCCAAGAGACCACCACCAAGCTTCCCCAAACATACAGTGGCCACATTTGAAGGTTTCATTAATTCTTGCCTGTGATTTGAATGAGATCAGGCAGATTTATTTATATTGGGAAGTGGGAACAAGACAGTGAGTGTTGGCCTAGAGACAGAACGAGAGAGAAAGAAAATCATAATTGTTTCACAGAGTTTAAGCTTTGAGTGCCTTTTACAGCTATGCTCCCTCCAGATTTACCAGTCTAGCTTTAATTTAATTTATTCACATAGTGTCAAAAGGAAATAATGGAGACATAAGGACATTTTGAGCAGTACAATTGAAGGATTTATGGTAGAGTGAGAACAAGGATAAGACATCATTTCTTTCAGCTCTGAAATCATGATCCTTAGCTGATCAGCATTTGACCCAAAAATTTCTTTGTGAAAATGAGGCTCGCCCTTGTTCACATGGTTAGAAGTGGGTAGCAGTGGCAGACTGAGGCAGTTAGATCTAGCTTGGTCGTCATCCACAAGGACAGAGAGTGTTGCTGGTTGTGTGGGAGAGTCCCTTTGCTCAGTTTTTTTTCCACTTCTAGAGAACTCTGTTCTCTTGACGCACACAGTCATGTTTTATGAGACCTAATTGAACACCCACTTCATAGTTTATCTTAAGACTGTGCTGGTTCTTAATGATGATTCATGTCGAACAAAGAGTTAATCAGTAAAGAATGTGATGTGACTGAATGAAGAAATGTGAATATACCTTCTCCTTTTTACTCTCTATTACTGCTGATCTATTAGTCATCAACGCAGGGATGAGGAAGTTCTTCCTGCAGGCCAATGACCAGCAGGATCTTGTAGATTGGGTCAACGCTCTCAATAAAGCCACAAAGATCACCGTGAGACAGACACACATGCACAAAACACACTGAAAAACAAGACAAAAAGTCCATCCCTGATTCAGCTAGTACATTTTTTTCTTTTTTTGTTTATGTTTTATCATATAGAGAAACTTTCATTTCTTCCTCTTGTATTGAAATGAGTGAGTGGACTGTCAAGTAGCTAGATAGGAGTGACTCATAGCATGACTAACAGGATCCTGTATTGTTGTATAGAGTTCTGAGATAAGGCACTGTTTCCATTGTTCTCCACAGAGCTTTAACCATTCAGAGAGGAAATGGCTATTACATATGTTGAGGCTATTGAACTTTGCATCCAGAACATATATTATTTACTGTATTTTAACTGTGGAGAAACAGTACATTTTTCAAAGACTACTATTGTGTCCAATTAGATAATCCTAAAACTGTTACCTTTGATGTGTCCAGGTGCCAAAGTTGTCGGATGGCCAGCAGAATGCAGAGAATCAAAAGATTTTGCCAGATGTTGTAGGATCTAAGAAACAAGTCTCCTATAAGACAGAAATAATTGGAGGAGTACCCATTGTCACCCAAACACAGGTAAATACACGTGTTGTTCCCACATATTGGATTTACTTGCAGGCTTATATGAGAGGTGCTTAAAATACTGTCTAACGTGCATTGTGTCAGAATTATTATGTGATCATAGAATCAGCAACTTGAAGCCTCTTGGCTGTGGGTTTTTTTAAATTTGCAGTTACAATATTTCTGTTGTCCCTCATCCTCAAGCATGAAGGCAATGATGGTACAGACAGAGCAGAGCGTGAGGCTATGCAGCGCTCCCACAGCCAGTTGCCATACTTCCTTGGCAAGCCAACTCAGGAGCACACTGTTATTAAGTCTGGCTACTGTGTTAAGCAGGGAGCTGTGGTGAGTACCTGTTGCTCTCTTGGTTTTCTGTTGGGTTGAGTTGGTTTCTCTTGACCTTCTGGTGCTGTTGTGAAAGGTTCTTCAATATAATGTGAGAAATTTAAGCCATTTTTCAAATTAGGCATGTGTTGCCTGGTTATCACTGGTGTCTTGCAGTGCAAGAATGAGCTTTTGTATTTCTTAAGCTTCACATGTAAATGCAGCTCTGTTCATGATAACTGATAATTAAAGTGTCATCCATCAAAATAAATGCCACGTTCATGTGGAAGGGTGCATGAAATCTTATGAATTTTTGAATGTGAGACGATTTGATTGCATCTTGTTCGTGGTAAATAATTTGTAGCCTAAGGAAATTCAATTTATGCCTGGTTCAAAGTTCTGTACTTATAAATGGCAAAGTATGATGGAGTTACCCTTCATAATTACACCCATAAGCCACACCATTAAAACCAAAGAAGATTGAAGTGAATAACTGATCATCTTGGTACAATGCAATGTACTGCTGGGAAACTTTAAGTACTGGCATTCATGTGGATTGTGTGTTTGTACTTTGACATGTACTTCCCACCTAAACATTGTTTCAGACCAAATACACCACTGCCAACATCCCAGTACAAGGCATGGCAGGACACCCTGTGCATGATCCAACAGGTCAAATCTTACTTGGTGACATTAGATCGACCAGTCCAATGTCATGGCTGATATGAATACAAAATTTATAGGATTTCAATTATAGGTAGAATTGAAATGATACTATCCTCATGGTTGCAAATATGACTTTTCTTTTTTTGGCTGTAAGTTACACTAAAGGTATGCATCTCCTCTATTTTTCTTATCTCAGATGAGGAACTGGAAGCGGAGATATTTCCTATTGGAAGAAAACTCAATGAGCTACTTCAAATCAGATTTGGTAATTAGGTTTGTGTTTTAAGTTATGTGATGACAGAAATATTTTATTGACAATGCACATGGAATGGATTCACCTCTACAATCTGAGGTAGTACTCCCAAGTTCTAACACGTGTTATCGGCAGGTGGTGGAATTCAGTGCCTTCACTTTACATGTCCTAGCTTGCCTAGTTTCCCCCTTGCCTTTTGTATGCAAGCACACACACATGCACAAAGACTTGAGGATAATACTGCATGCCCCATAGCACATCCTTGTCTGGATCTGCCTGTATTTGATGGATTTATCTGTCTATTGGGTCTGTTTGGTTAGCACCAGGTCACAAGGACAAAGACTATTTGTCTGCTGTACCAAGTGCCCGGGTCAATTCAACAGTATATATATATGATATGATAATATATGGCATCTGCATTTTAAAAGATAGGCAAAAACCCATCTTTTAAAATGCAGATGCCATGAGGTAGACTGTGGCTCTAGTGGGATGGCCATCTGCCTTGACTGGTTTGGTTAATGGAGAGAGAAAAAGAGAAGGTCCCAGCCAGAAGGTCTGAACCTAGAGGAGCATAACTGGGGGCCAGCCTTAACTATAAAACTATTAAATCTGAAGAGGGTGTCTGCCACCTTGACCAAGACTGGAGAGGATCCTAACTGAAGGCTCTGGTTCCCATTCTACTTCTAGAGACTCTAGGAACCACCAGTAAACCTGCATCCTGAATGCATAGCAGTCTAGTCAGGTAATTGGATACTATGAGCCATTTAAGATGTGATGGAGCCTGGCCATTAAGGGCTTTGTAGGTGAGGAGAAGAATTAAGTTCTATGCTTGATTTGACAGCCAGGTGGCGCAGAGAACCCAGTATAGGAGAAATTTGATCTCTTATACTAGCCCTTATCAAATCCTTGCAGCAGCATTCTGGATAAGCTGGATAGTCTTTAGAGACTTACTAGGGTAGTCTGATAAGAGGTTAAAATAGTTACAGTAGTCCTTTTCATAGTCTAGTCTTTTGGAGACAGGGCGTGTCTAATTTTTGCATCGCTACATTAATGAAAAGTGGCAGTCCTTGAAATTTGTTTTATGTCCTGATTAAAAGTAACTACATGAGTCCTCACAGTGGTGCTGGAGACCAGGTCATTTACAATGCTACATACTCTTAGGTTGCGTTAAAAGTTGTTGACCATTTATAAATCCAACTAATGATATGTATTATGCTGTTTTGGTTTTGACTTATTTAGGAAAAAGAGCCTCTGAGAATGATCCCTCTGAAGGAAGTTCACAAAGTCCAGGAGTGCAAACAGAGGTAATATGTCTCTGCATTTTCTAATTGTATTTTTTCCAGGAGGATAGGGTCTACTTTCTTGAATTATAAAAAGCTATACATTTGATACAAATGATCTGACTTGTTTTTTACTTTTCTTGTAGTGACATCATGATGAGAGATAATCTTTTTGAAGTCGTCACTACATCAAGAACATTTTACATACAGGTAAGAGTTTGGGGTTTTTTTTTGGTAAAAGGAGTGTATAATCAAGTCTCACCCACACATTCACCTTCCCATTCTACAGTGCTCTCCAACACTTTAATTGCGTGATTGTTTGTCTACAAACAGTTGATTTCCACTCCTATTACTTTTAAAAGATTGTTTTTGACTTAATATGGTTTGGCTTTTCTTTCTTATTCACTCTGTTTTCTTTATGTGCCCACCAGGCAGACAGTCCAGAGGAGATGCACAGCTGGATCAAGGCTGTCTCAGGAGCCATTGTGGCCCAGCGAGGTCCAGGGAGATCTGCTGCTACAGTATGTATCTTGGTTCCTCCACAGTATGGATTCACGTCATTTTGGGTAGATTTACGTCAAGATCACACCATGCAGTAGGTGTGGAAAAGGGAAATGGTTTAAGACTTGACTTAATCTTGAATATGCGGAACTTGAGACTCACTGAGTGACATCTAGGTGTACGAGGAGTCAAAACTGCGCAAGACGTAATGGATTGTTTCACTTTTGTCGTTATACTGTTTGTTATTTGTAGCTGACTAAAAATGGCCATACACCTGCCAGCTGCAGAGATGCAATGAAAATAGTTGATGCAAAGTCACAGAAACATTGTTTGCCTTTATCAATTGTGAGCCGAGTTCTTATGGTCGTGGGGGAGAGAGAGAGACACGCAACCAAGGTCCCCAATTTAATGTAAAGTGGGGACGTTGCGGTTCATCTGTGTAGCCTTACGCCATGATGTGGCGTGGTGTCTGTGGTGGCATCATTAATGGCAGTGTTACAAGTTAATTAACAAGTGGAAGTTTTGTTATGACAGTCCGAGACTCCAGTTGCTCCTATTCTTAACCTTTAACCAAGCAGGTCATCAGCATGTGCATTACACACTACGGTTTTAGGACAAATTCATGGGTCAGATCAGCAGCATAAATGTGTAGATACTGGGAACTCTCTGTTGCAGTTGGTCTCTTCTGGTGAGACTGGAAACATTCTGAACATTCTCTGTCCTTTCTCTCCTGCTTGTTTTTCTCTCAACTCATTCCTCTTATCTCTATCCTCTTTTACCTTTCTTTATTTCTTTGTCAAATTCTATCAACCTCCACTTCTCCCTGTGGACAGTCAGCACATCTGCTCTAATACTGCTTTGCACTGTGTTGTTGCAGATGCGGCAGGCCAGACGGCTGTCGAACCCCTGTATACAGAGGTATACGTCTCGAATCGGGGAGTGCAGCAGCACGTATGTCAGCTCGTATAAATCCCCCCTTTTAAACTATAAGTTCACCTTTTTAATGCTGTTTTCCACTCACTGGCTGCCCCTTGGTGGTAGTAGATGTTCTGAGAGCAGATCAGATCTGATTTCAATTCTGAAGCTCCTTTTTTCAAAGACCCAACCACATCCTAAGTATGGCAATGATAACCCAACAACTGCTTCTCCTTCACAACCTCGTCCACGCCGCTTCTCTCATCCACTTCTCCTCCTTTTGCTTTTCCTTTATCTTTGCCGCACTGTCACTTTAGTCTTAGCACAATGTTTGAGTCCATTTTTATTCATTGCACTCAGATTGTCTCCAGACCAACTTGGAAAGAGAAAAACTTGAGTTGTGCTTGGTATAGCTTTTCTTGCATATATTGATGACTGTCGCTGCAAGAATCGTATCTGAAATCAGTCGCATCTCAAGTTATTCAAATGTTAAATGTTAAAAGTTCATATTTTGCCTTCATACAGAATAAACAGCTGAAACATACCCCCTCTAACCAATGGAAAGACTTGCCATCAGTGCCTCCTACCACCCTTTATATCTTCACTAACACAGCTTTTATCTGCCTTAGTATTGTAATAGATAGATAAATACCAGATAGAGTTAAAAAATATATACTTGAGTTCATGTACAATCCATGCACAAACACACATTCCCAGCATGATCTACCTGACCAGCTTAGCCATTAATACCCTCATTTTAGCCTGTTTCTATTTCTGTCGTTATTACTGGGTACATGTGTCTTTCACACCTCGTGTTTCTCTTCCTTCCATGCTCTTTTATTCTGTAGTCTGCTGCAGCTGTGTGCCTGTCTTAGATGTGTGACATCCTGCTTGTCTCTCCTCCTCCCTCCTGTTCGCTGCCTGTATGTTTTTTTTCCTCTTTCTTATATATTCTATACTAGTTCCTGTGTTGTACTAAATGTTGACAACTTCCTGTGCCTTCAACACTGTTGAATCCAGTCACAGCTATTATGAGAATATAGGGTTTAACTGTGTATATGTGGGGTGTGTGAGGCCTGTTTCTCTAACCAACATTTCACCGACTGCTCATTGGCTAACTCTTTTGGCTTTCACTCTCTTTGGTGTGTGTGTCTCTTCTTTGTACCCTTGCTTCTGTTTTATGTTTCAGAGATTGAAATCTGACAATGAAAAGCTGTGAAATAATGAGCCACTACCAACCACTGCTACTTAAGGCATTCTGCTCGTCCACTGCATCCTTGAGACAGCCATTGCTAAAACCTGCTGGCACTATTACCACCGGCTGCTACCTCTACTACTACTACTAGTACTTCTACTGCTACTACCACTTCTGCTACTACCATCCTCACTTTCTAGCACTTCCTCATTCTTCAGCACCCACAACCTTCAGTATCCACTCTGCTGAAGCTGCATCAGGCCCCACATGCTGGTGTTGAGTCCAAATCTGTAATCACTATTCATGTTTCTCAGATAAAAGCACATGTTTAGGATTTGACTTTTCTTCACTTTTTAACAGCTACTCATGTTGTACTCCTCGCTCTTGCTTTTTTTTGCTCCAGGAACATGGCAGCCGTACCACTTTCTACCGCAGCCCTGCCGGCCCCCCCCTCCCTCGCTCGCCCATATCTGTCATGCCACCATGCAACCCAGGGTGGGGGGCTGCTGTCACGTGCACACGCTCGCAGCCTGGCGTGGGACAGCGAGCACTTTATGAGCCTACTGCCACGGCCCAGTCACAGCCACATGCCAGCACGCCTGTCCCTACAAGAGACGCACCTGGCAAAGTGACCCCCGAGCCGTCTGTGACCACCATCAATAACTCAGAGAAGTCACCGTGGCGACGTCGGAGTAGCTTTGAGCCCCACATGCCTGAACTGTCCCTCAACCTGGATGACACTGACCTGCCGGTGAGCCAGGTCTGAGCTATCATTCTGGAATTAAAAGACGTCTTTATCTGCATAGACTATCCACGGATAAGGTAGAAATGGTGTGCAACAGGTGTTATATAAAGGGCGAGAAATAGGTTTGTAAACCAAAGCTGTTGGCTGTTGACAGCACACAATGTCACAGACTCACATTTTGAGCTCTTCTGTCAGTGCTTTCAGTGTGCGCAGAAACCAGTTCACTACTGAACTGCACTCGTGTGCCAAAGACAAACCAGTCTTCACTCACACTCCTCTGCCTTCCTGCTTTTTACAATTCTGTATTTATTGACTAAAATTGATGTTGTAGTAATACACACACTTTACAACTCAGTGAGAGAGCCTAATTCTTAAGGCAACTGTGTGTGATAGTGTGTGGCAAGAAAATAAGGGAGCTTTCATGTACAAGCTTCTTACTCTTGTCTTCAGATGAAGATCAGCCTTTCATCACCTCTCTAATCTACTAAATTAAACCATGTTGTCTTTTCAATCTCCTGCTGTTGTACCTCTGGCTCTGTTTCCTATTTTTGGCCAGTTTCTGAGAAGTGTCATTGTAATATGAGATCAAATACTATCAAATACTAACAAATTAAGATTTGGGACTAGGCTAAGACTAGATGCGAAAAGTTTAAAATACTAAATGTCTTTTAAAAAGGGCCAAAATCTATTGTAGCTACATTTTTAATGGTTATGAACCTTTTAAATTAAATGAGATTTAAATGTTTTTAAATGAGATGGTTAACTTGTCGTCACTGTAACTGACCAGAAGCTCAAGTAGCTTGCTTGTAAATGGACAGTGAATAGAGTTTAACTGCAGAAAAGGAAGACAAACCTTTTTGGAAGCTGCCTAACATGAATTGCTCCACAACCATTGAATTAATTCAGCATACCAGCTTTATGGACTCAACTTTTGTGATATATGATGTGAGAAAGGAATGAGTAAACATTAAGCACTTGGGATATGCTTATACATTTTGCAAATCAGCAAAATAAATATTTAAAGATTACTGAATCAGTCATAGCTGTCAAGTTCATATTCTGAACTGCAGTCTGTTGTTGGAAGATTCATACTGTGTGAACACTGTGCAAACATTGTCCTGTTCTGTTGCATGATAACATTTTAAAGATTCTTCAAGTTTCTGTTTTTAGTTTTTGATCATCTACATCCACTCTGTGTGCGTGTGTGCATCGGGTTTATTTTTATATCCTATTAGATGTTTCCTGATTGTGGTCCTTGCACCTGTGTTTCTGACTGAGCAGGAGGCAACAGCCTCGTGTTTTAAAAAAAAAAAAAAAAAAAGTCTTGTTGTAGTCCTGCTTAATAATACACTAATCTTGTTTTTTGTTTATTTTTCTTGGTAAGTGCCTGTGTCATTTTAGCCCAACAAAGTTCAAGATAGTTCACTTTGTTTCAGTCTGGTGTAACTGGTTTGACTTGTGTCTATTTATTATGTGGATAAACTGAAAGAAATAAACACTGAAAATGTGTCCAAATTTCCTCCAAAGAAAGTGATTAGTCTGTGGAGCTGACGTTGGCGCTTTAGTTAAGTTTTAAATATACTGTAAGTAACTGTTCATCGCTCATGAAGTCTCCTTCTGCCCTCTTGTGGTAAAAGATGATACTTCACTGGAAACAAAAAGCTTTACTAAACCCTTTAAATGACCACTTATTTATCCTTATTGTCCACATCTTTTCCACCTAACACATGGAAATGTGAATTTTACGTGGCAAAGATTTTTTTGTTGTTAAATTGCATTAACATAAATTCACAAAGAAAATAAATATGTGTTAAATATACATAAATCAAATTCATGAACTGCTGAAAAACAGTGATGAAGAATCAGAGCGCTTGCCTTATTAACAGTTTTTATTATTTTTTCAATGTTAAAAGTGTAATGACAAACAATAGAAACAGCTGTGCCCCTTCAAAAGGCGATGATGTGCTGTGATGAGCTCATGAATATATGATCATGTCAGATAAAAATCACAACTAGACTAAATTAGTCACTAAAAATCTGTTGGAAATGTATTTAATGTAAAGTAGATGTTTACAGTAGGGTCTAGAAGTATTTGGACAATGTTTTTATCATTTTTCCTCTCTACACTCACAATGGATGTGAAACAAAACAATCAAGATGTGATCAAAGTAGAGATTTTCAGTTTTAATTTAAGAGCCGTCACAAAATATGGCACTCACTATTTAGGAATTACAGCTGTTTTATACAGACTACCTCCATTTTCAGGGGCTCAAAAGTGTTTAGACTAACATAACTGAAAGTATATGTAATATAATTACAGCAATTTAACTGTAGCTTTTTAATGAAATCCGGGGCCCATGGACATCACCAAATTACCAAAGAGTTTCTTCCCTGGAGATGCTTCGCTAGCTTTTCATTGCAGCCACCTTCAGTTGCTGCTTGTTTGTGGGTCTTTCTGCCTTCATTTTTGTCTTCAGTCACTAAAAAAGCTGCTCTGTTTGGTTGAACGCAGAGATGGAAGAATATTCAATTTCTTTGCCTTATTAAAAGGCTCAATGGGTGCAGAGTATGATCCTATACGCCTCAGAATTCATCCTGATACCTCTGTTAGCAGTCACATCATCAGTAGTGAGCCTGTTACTTTGGTAGCCATACAGGTCCATGTCATAACATGCCTCCACCATGTGTGACACATAATGTGGGATGCTTTGGATCATAAGCTGTTCCTTTGTTTCTCCCGACTTTTCTCTTCTCATCATTTTGATACAATTTTATTTTGGTATCATTTGTCCAAAGAATAATATCTCTGTTGTTTTATTTCAGATATATTGTGGTCGTGTAAATGATAAAAATGATAAAAAAACTGTGTCATTGTCTAAATACTTCTGGACATATTTGTATGTTATGTTGTGGGCTTTTGTCCGCGGATTCATGTGTATGTTGTTGGTTTCTATTATATACTGTTGAGTGGTTACATTTGTAATAATGCCTTATAGTAATAGGTTTTCATATCATATGCTTTGTATAGTGGAGTAAAAGTAGGACTGGGCAGTGAGGCCTTAAAATAATATCACTATGTTTTTAGGCCATATCACAATACATGATATATTGTGTGTCATATTTCTCCTCAAAAGTTCATAAATGCTAGGACTGGGTAACAAAAGCAGTGGATGTTATGACCAAAGTGGGTGAAGACAGATAACAGAAAAGGTAGAACACTTTGATTAATCCAGAAAATTACAGAAGTTTACTGCAATGCAGCCTTTAAATCAGAGAAGGAAAAAAAACACTTGTGCCATATCACAATATAACAATATTCAAAATCTCTGACAATATAAATCCTAAAATCATGATAATGATATTTATTGCATATAGGCCCAGAACTATAGCCTATCTTCTTGCACAGTACATGAGTAAATATAACCTGTAGTTACATTATACCTCTGCAGACAGTCTGTATTTCCTCTTCATCATGCAGGTTTTAGTTTTGTGTGGATAATCTTTCAGGTTGTCCAAAGGTGCTCGCTGCAGAGGTGTCTACAGTAGATTGGAGAGATTCAGGGAGGGAACAGTGAATATGTTAAACCTCTTTAATCAGTCAAATACCAAAGCATGACATGTTCTGACATTCATATTTGTACTCTCTGTGACGTCAATGGACACTGCCTTCTTGGATATAATGAGAAGGACTGCTGTAGTGTTCTTTGCCCCATCCTCACATGAGTACATCTAAGCTGCTCTCTGGAGGATAAGGAAATCTGGTGTGGCTTCACCCGAGCCCTCATTTGGACTCTGACAGGCCTTCCCTCAAAGCCAAGACATCACACAGACCTCAGCCGCGTCCATCCCCGGTTACGCTCACTGACCTCGGTTGGAGAATGGGTGTTCCTGAGGTCCTTTTCATCTGTGCATTTTCCCACCATTTCTCGCATAACTCCTCGAGCTCCGAGGACGTTGCCACAAGCTGGTCTGATGACGCTGCGAGATCTTCGTACAGCTGTGTGAGATCATTCTTGGGGTTGACATGAGTTACAATGTGCCGACGTTCATGTGTGCCCTCTAATTTGACTTAAAAAGCTTCTTGGGTTCAGAATCTGCATTGTACTGACTGCCCTCTGTCGCTCTCTTAGGCTTGTGTTGGCCTGGCTCCGGCACCACAGGGGCCTCAGCCATCCCTTCTCAAGCAGCAGCAGCAGCAGCAGCCCTGAGAAGGTCCCCTCCATGCACTCACAACACTTAAACCATTAATAAATACCCCACGTGTTGAGGTGACTCATGGTCTAACTTTTTTCTGGGTTCTTTTGCAGCTCACCACAGACATTTAAAATACTTATTTATCTGTGAGTCCAGATGATGTTCATTTGCAATGCTGCAGAAGTGGTTATTGAAAAAAATGCTGATTGAGCTATTTTAACTTAATTTATTTTCCTTTATTCGGAAGGAGACGCTTATTTTAATTAGTTTGTCTCCCCGCAATATGTGCTTGGGAGCCAGAGAGCCGGGGAACGATCATATTTAGCAAATACTGGAAGTCTGGCTGTCTGTTTGAAATGCTACATTAAATCCCACACAATTCGTCCTTTTCCCCTCCACCACTAAATACCAACAAGGCTTGTGCAGATGCCAGGAATGACAATTTCATGAGCGGAACAGTAAAACACAACAGGCAGGAAAGAGGCCTGCAGGGTGTGTGGAGTGCTGTGCAGTATATAAAACATCGACATAATTGGGGTTTTAAGTCTATAGGCTGCTTTTTTTGGGTTTTTTTTTGGTTAATAATGAAATAAGGGTCAATATCTTATCAACGCTTTTTGAGTGTCATCCATGTTACAGATTTGTTCTAAATGTGCGCACAACTTTGGAACTTGTTCTGCGACACTGCGAAATATGTTACATTTCGTGTCACGGCTTCTGTTCATGGAAATCTCTGCCGCTTTCCTCTGTTTCCTTAATAACCCCCTCAGCCTCCCGAGACTCTTAAACAACACAACTCTTCCATTCGGAGCGTCACGTAAACGCAGCAATCACGAGGGAGCGAGCTGCAGTTATGTCGCCTAATTGGCTGCGCCCTGGACTCTGTGTTAAATGCCTCTTCCCCTCGGCAGTACTGAGCACTCTCATCCCCTCACACTGTAAGCACAGCGCGCACTCTTGGACTTCTGTGAAACTTTTTGTTTCACTTCTTTTCTTTTTTTTTTTTAATTCCTTGCCTCGAAACATGGTCTGGTCACTGTCGTTGTGCGTAATCGTAGCCTTCGCCACTGTGCCGGCAGATGCGCAAACCTCCAGTCGGTTTGTTGTCGGATGTCCCGCTCGGTGCGACAAGTCGATGTGTCCCCGGCTGCCGGCGGACTGCGCGGCGGGTACTCCATCACGGTGAGGAGGAGAAGCAAGAGCGGCATTTGCGTGTGCAAAGCCGCCGAGCCTGTGTGTGGAAGCGACGGGGTGTCCTACCGGAATATATGCGAGCTGAAGAGGGTCAGCCGCCGGGCGCAGAAGCTGCAGCAACCACCTGTTCTGTTCATTCAGCGGGGAGCCTGCGGGCAAGGTAACGCTCAGGTTGTGAAAAACAACCCCAAACAAAGCCAAATGATAATGAAATTTCGATCATTTTGACTCTCATGTAATGTGTGTTGGCTTTAAGTATTACACAACAAATATTGTACTGTAAGATGATGTAAAAAACCCACTGAAGTCTTCACTGTTAACATCATACAGATGTTGAGGCTGCATTCAGTGGCACACAATCCCCGTGTGTTTACGATAACAAGAGCCACCATTCAAGTGTATTTTCCTTTGACATTACAATTAGATTTTAACCTCAGGATTTTGCCTGGCAACATAAACTAACCTTCACATGGCCAAATTGTTGAATACAATTCAGTTCATGTCCACACATTCTTCATTAGGTAAACAGGAATAGTCTCATTAAAAACAGCATGAAAGTGTGCTTTTTAAAGTCATCTATATTTGAGTGTTTGAGTAAAGAAATGTGATTCATCAGACTGTTTTTCACCTTAATCATTGTTGCTCAATAATAAACGGACGTCGCTCACCACATCTGCTGAAACAGCACAGACAGGCCACATTTAATCAGTGAGTCATCCGTCATTGTTAATGCTGCATGTGATCTCGAAACAACAGGCGAAATGTCCAGAATCGGACACAGTTGCACACAGGTGAGGCCACAGGTGGTAAAGACATCACAACGCTGCATCCATCTGCAGCACGCACCACATGAGGAGCCTCAACACCTGTTGGGAACCCCCCCTCACCAAAAACACACACCTCACACCACACCAACCCATCCAACTCCTTCCCTTCTCCTCCATGCCCTCTTTCCATTTTTCTGTTGTCACACCTAAGTCACACAAAGGAATGCCTGGCGCTGATTCAAAGCTATAATTCCTCCTCTGTTGCGGATATTTTAAAACAGGCAGCAGACACAGAGGAAAACACAAAATTAGCTACCCCCTATTTTTAGCAAAGGTTTACATGCACATCAAAAACTGTGTGGGTGCAGTGGCACGGCAGACTGCATCACAACATTGTTTGTCAGTCCCGTAAGCAATTAAGATGGTTAAGTTGTCCACAGTCAGCTAACCTGGTCTGAAGCAGAGCCAAGAGTGTGGTGAGTCGCTGTTGGATTTCCAAAGCATCCAGTGAGAATTTCCATAGCTGCCATAAATTGGATCAGATTCCCTTTGGTACATCAGATGTGTTTCCGTCCACACTTCTGTATGACATTAGTCCTTTTCTTTAAATAACTTTTGCATCAGATGTAGTCAAGGCTGGACTTGCTGCCGCTGACACCAAAACGTTCTTTTCTTTTAATCCTGACGTACTTATACTTCATTTATTTATATTTATTATACACTAATGTGCATTACAAAGGAATACTGTATAGTCAGTAACATGCCTCAATCAGAAATAGACCATTCTCTAAAATTAGTGCAAAAGTACTCTTTGATTCAAAGCTATGGATATTGAACTTTTACTTGCAACATAGTATTACTACACTGTAATAATGCTACTTTTACATAAGGAAATGGTTGGCTGAAAAGAAATTAGCTCCCTCAGAGGGCTTTGAACTACCCAACTTGGCCCCAGGAAGAAAGAAAACATATGCAAGTCCACTTTGCATGATGTCATTTCATGCCTGGACGCTGAAGATTTCCATTATGTACGTTCTCACGTCTGGTGAGCAAAATTAGGTCACATCTTGCTGAACATATGGATTTGAAGTGTTTAAGACTATATAATGTTCATAGTAAGAATGATAGGGCAAGAGGAAGGCCAGGGAGACCCCCCTGTTTCATGTTGACAGAGCTATATGTGCTAATATGAGGGTTTTTGAAGAGCCATTGGATGAATAAAAGTGCAAGCATGCAGATGAAGTTAGTGGGTGTTTAATGGTCTGTTGAGACTTCAGTCCAGTTGAAAACACAATAAGTTCTGTAGCTGCTGGACGACTTGTGCTGGTCTGCATGGCGATGTGAGCTGATGTTGCGGAATGCACCCTGTGCCTGAGATGTGCTGAACATGCACATTCTTCTCTGATGACTCACAGCCACTCATAATATTAAAAGATCATCTTTCTGCATGTTTATTTTTTTCAAATTTTGAATGTTGCTCTATCAGTCTGTCACTTCTCCTGTTTCCGCAGGTCTCTTTTTTCTCATCCACTCTTCTTTCCTCTTCATCATTATTGAATACATTGGCTTTCATTCTCTTTTGTGTCTCCCCCAACTTAGGATAAAACATGGAAATATTGTCTGCATGTTCTCTTTGTGTCTTTTCCAAGCCATCATGCTTTCTGTTTCCCACTGGCTCTAAAATCCTTGAGCTTTCAGATCTTTATAATTAATTAAACAATTTCGAGATCATCAAATGAATGTGGTCTTCTAGACTCCTGGGTCTGTGTATAATTTTGATCTTCGCTCATAGTTTTGTCCTGGCAAAATGGGAAATATTGTGAATTTTATGCTGTTGGAGGTTGTTGATTGAGTCACATACATCTGACTCACTCAGATTTATGTACAGTGGGTCATGTTCAGCAAACCTCAGCTGTATATCTTAATAGCTGCAGAAAACAAAAAACCCCGCCAGTCTGATTCATGACCTTTAGTCTATGTCATTCAAGAAGTTTGTTCTGCCAAAGTGAAATTAATGACTTGCTGGGAATGAGTTAATGGAATAACTGAGTCATAGTTTAGTTTGTAATAAAATTTCAATTAAGACCAAAGAAGAAAGAACATGACCTGTATTTTATGTACATTTTTACATATTACTATACATTTCTTTGACATTAACCATAGGAAAGTCTTTGCCTGGTTGGCCATCAGTTAGTCCAGCAGCAGAGAATCAGTATGTGCAAGTGAGCCTGTCAATGCAATAACAAGGGGAGTGGATCTGACTGCGTTCACTTGTAGTTTTCTTTTGTCTGGGGGGAAAGAAAAAGCCTCTACTTGCCTACAGGCACCAACAAAACTGTGGGTACTGCACATGGGAAAACTGAAAACTAAAAGAAGCTGCGATCTTGAGCTAGGACCCTTGTGGTGAAGGTCAATGCGTGGGGAGGGCAATGGGTGGACTGGATGCGGGGCAGTGGGAATTTGGAGGCTTTGTGTTTTTGTGTGAGAGAGAAAATGCTTTTATATGATGTTTTGCTGTGTTTAAAGAGTTTCCTCTCACTGAGTTCTTGACTTGACTCCAGAAACTATTTTTAAGCATCTGATTTTTGTTAGCACCTTTTTAAAATTAAGAGCCAATTTTTCCATAATTATCTAAGTGCCTCCCTCCCACTTGGACAGGCTCGTTCATTGGAAATTTGGGTTCCATTATCACCCATATCCTGGAAATGATCTACTTTAAGATGGAGGATGGTTGTCTGCTTACATATTTTATCTTTTATCTTTTGAAAATCTGAATCTGCAATATTTTACAAGTACAATATTTACCGACGGATGGTTTTGAAGTAGAGGTTTCAAGGAGCATTAGCTTGAAACACTAAATAATATTTTTCTGACTTAACTACACTTGAGTAAATATACTTATAGCCCATTACTGGTTTTGCCTAATTTAATAGCTTTCCTTGGTTAAATCACAGTTTAATGGAAACCTGTTAACTTCTTGTCTATAAAAAGCAATCATATCAGAAGCTGGATGTTATTTTTGATCACTTTGCTACAGGTCTTTATTTTTGTAATTCTAAAGGAATGGCCCCTTGGCCTACAAGAGGAGCGTCAAGGTCATATGTGAACATTTAATTTCACTGCCTTTGATTGTAGCTCTCAAGGACTTTTAGCTTTTTCACGTCTAGACATGTAGCTTTTTTCAAATATCTGTGCATTGAAAAAGTGATAGTGAAAAATTAGCTGACATTAAATTTAGTTATTTAACAGCACAGTGGTGCAGTGTCTCCTCACAGCAGCAAATTTGATTCAGAGCATTTTTGTGCAGAGTTTGCATGTTCTCCCTTTGCCTGCGTGGGTTCTCTCCGGGTACCCCAGCTTCCTCCCACAGTCCAAAGACATGCAAGAAGGAGTAAAGTTAATTGGTTTCTCTAAATTATCTTTAGGTGTGAATGGTTTCATGTATTCATATGTCAACTTGTACTGGCAACTGGCAACTTGTCCAGGGTGTACCCCACCTTCACCCGATGATGCTGCAAAAGGCTCCAGACCACGCCCCGCAACCCTGCATAGGAAAAGTGGTAGAAAACAGATGGATGGAATTTCCAATAGTGAAAAGCCAAGAAGAAACCTTTGGTAATTTGGAAGCATTCTCTCCGGGGAATTTTGACGTACATTGATTTGATCTCTTTAAGGTCACACTTATTTTAGTATTATAATCATGATACTATACAGATGTGGTATATACAAAAGAGGCAAATTGGTTGAGATTTTGCTGAACTAGATAGGACTGATTAAAATGTCACCCAATGTTGGCATTGTCAATGGCTTTTATGGAATTTTGAGAATCTTTCCTGAACCTTGGATTAAGGTCCAGAAATGTAATCATTTGAAACCACTGCCAATAGGAACTGACTAACAAGCAAGCAAACACACTGGTAGTAATGAATAATTTTGATGTTGTGGAAGTCTGCTACAATGAAATGGTGCATGTGTTGATTATATTATTGTTGACAAGTCCTTGTCAGGCAATCTTCAGAGGGGAGGGATGCAGAGAGCTCGGCATGAAGGCCAAACAGGCCCCTGGGCAAACCATTGTCAAAGGGGCATGAAGGCCAGATAGAGGTGCAATGACAATCATGGCTGTCTGGTTTTATCAAGTTTGGCATTTTCAAATGACTGTCTCTAACTCAAAAACAGCTGGCAAAAAACTCGATTTCTGACAACCTAAATTTTTGTCATCCTCTTGTAATGTTGTAAACCGAGCCTGAAAACCAACTTGTATACACTCCTTTAATTCTTGTCGCCTTTTTATTTGCCCTATTTTATTGACTTGTTAGAGACCCTCGCTTTTAAAAGTTGCATATGTAAGAAACATTTTAGCTTTGTCACGTTGCTTGAATTTAAGATGCTTGCGCTCTGATTGACCAATATCTGCAATCCAATAACCGACATATCATTTCCACATTAGCTTGTAAATATATACACTGTTTAATGAGCATTGATGTTGAGCCACACTATGCAGTTTAGATCACCACAGTGGCCCACATGGAAGTACTCTCTTCCAGCCCCTTTCACTTGTGCAATCACAGTATCAAACTTGAGCTGTGTGCAACTGTGCATTGGATTTATGACTAGAGGAAGTTTGATTTGTTAGAGAAACTTACAGCTGGAGGAAGGTCTACCACATCTGTTAACATAAAACAATATTGTCTGGCCACCACCTGTCTTGTCAGAGGCATCTCTCCTCTTACCCTATTACAGATATTTAGATATACAGTTTTGCACATGCTGTTTTAGTCAATCATCTCACTATGTGACACTGCCTCCTGGAATCAGAATATTTAAGCAAAAGGAAAAAAAGTTACAATAACAGTGTTTGAACTTGACACTCACAATTTTCTCTTCATACATGATTCAGGATGTCAAAATTAAGACGACAACAATAAAGCGTTTTTAAGGTCAGTTTAACAGTGAAATAACCTGTGGCATTATAAATCAGGAAGTGAATGTCTCCATATTGTTGAGGAGGCAGCACACGTTGCAAAGTGATGCGATGGAGAGACTGAGAATCTGTACAGATGCTCCAGAAACAACACAAGCTGTAGACATTGGGCCTGCAGTCCAGCCATAATCCTATCAGAGCGGACCACAAACCCTCCTGAGTACAAAGTTAGCATGGAATGATCCAGCCTTTCCTTTGCCTCTCTTCCTAACTGCTGAGCAACGTATCTCATACTTTTGATGTGTAGCTTTGAAGTTCATCATGGGAGATACAGTACATGAATGTTATAGAGAAATTGTTTATGAGCAATTTCTGGATGGTTTATGATTATTACAGTTCTGGTGAGGGTTATTATTTTAGTACAAAGCTGTCATTAAAGACAATAGTTCATTGTTAATCAGCAAAATGTTCTGCCTCTATTACTTATCTTTGCTACATTTGAGGTGTCTTTGTAAAAAAAAAAAAAAAAAAGTACATATATTGGCCAATATGTTGGGATCGGAACTTTTTGACTCCCTAATATCGATATTGGTCCCAAAAATTGCATATCGGTTGGCTTATAGTTCCGAGAGTGTGTTTCCTAATGGGTCATAATTGATTTTAATACAACTATTCATGCCACTCGCCTTGGGGATAAATTCAAATGAAATATGTGGAAAGCTCATAATGACACGAGCGCTATCATTTTGAGCATGTAAGCGTGAACTTAGCCTCATATACATGTGCATAGCACTGAGACTTGTTGATAGATGTATCTATAGATAGATCTGATGGTAAACTCACACTTAGGTTGAGTGGTGCAGAGAAGATTTCTCCTGCAGGTTGGAAAAGGTCTTACTTTGTGTGTAAGTTAGATGGGGCTCATTCTGTTCCTGTGTAAGCTTCACAGCACTTAAAGTGTAAAGTCTGTTTTTGTTTTTTTTCCCCCATAACCTGTTGCTACTCAGTGATATCCCCACCTTTATGGACGTCTTTGATTTTCTCCAAAATGTCGTCTTCAAAAGGTTCAGTATAATGAAAGAAAATTGCCCTTGTGAGACAAAAGCTAAAATTGTGGAACCTGGCAAAATGAGGGCTTACGACTGGAAGGATGAAAAGCTCACGGGGAAAAGTCTGGGGAATTCTGATGCATACCTTTGGTTAAACTGTCTTCTGGGAAGGATATAATTACCAGGTAAACCACTCAACGCTTCCTGACTCACCCAGCGCTGCAAAGATGGCAAAATATATGATTCAGTGAATTTGGCAGCCCTCGTGCAGCGTCAGTGTGTACGTGTATGTGTGTGTGTGACGGAGAGAGTGGTGTTGCATTTGTGAGGTCTTGACTAAAGACCTGCTGAAGGTTTGAGCGCATGCATATACACTAAACCATAGGGTAAGGGTACAGGAAAAGTTAAAGGATAAAGGTAAAGTTAAAGTACTGTATATGGCCAGGGGGAAAGTGTTTCTATGTGTGTGTTCGTGTGTTTGTGTGTTCGTGTGTTCGTGTGTTTGTGTGTGTGTGTGCGTGTGTGCGTGTGTGCGTGTGCGCGTGCGCGTGTGTCAGATTTGGCCTAGACTGTCTCAACCGCAGATGGTGCCATCTCTTCTTTACTCCGTCATGATAAAGGGCTGTTTTATGTCTTCGTTTTTTTTTCTTTCTTTTTCAAACACAGCTCTTACGTCATACAGTATTTTTGCATCTTTTATTTGCTTCTATTCAACTGACATCCTACATAATATCTCTGTATGTGTGTGTGTGTGTGTGTGTGTGTGTGTGTGTGTGTGTGTGGTGGTTCCAGCTCAGAACAACCCAGACAGCCCAAGACACAAATACAACTTCATTGCTGACGTGGTGGAGAGAATTGCTCCGTCTGTGGTTCATATTGAACTTTACCGCAAGTAAGAGCCGCATACCTGCGTATGCGTGTGTGTGTGTGTGCACGCGTACATGTATGCTTTCACGATAGACTGAAACGGAGTTGCATTTACCACCCACCTGCATCCAGACTGCATCAGTTTACGAAGCACTTCACTCTCTGCTACAGTCTTTCAATATGTTCTCTTCATCCTTTCATCTGTTTATAAACTCTTTCACTCTTTTGTTTGTTCTTATTCTTATTCATACCGTAGTTCTGTGTCAGAGCCATCTGTTCGGTCCATCACTGTGGCTTGTATTCTTTGCATGTCTTCGGCTGTTGTGGTCTCTGTGTTTCTGTCTCATGCTCGTCCGTCTTCCCCTCACTCAAATGTATCTCTTGTGTTTCCACTGTTGCTGCTTCAGGTTGACTTTCATTAACTTGGTGTCCTGTTTGCTTCTACTGCTTTCTTTTTTTTGTTTTTTTCAACTGTTTTTCTCTCCACCTTCGAATATTTACTTAGAGTAGAGCCCGACGATATCAATTTGGCCGATATTATCGGCTGATATTGGCCTATCTCAGATAGATCGATATCAGCCAATATCAAAAAAATAGGTTTTAAAGAACACAATGATGAAACAGATGGGGTGATTTATATTAAATATGCAGTGAAGGCCTCTGTTTCATATCTTTGTAACAAATATCTGCTAACCTCATTTGAGGGATCATTGTGAAAAATTGGTTTCGTATCAGCCGATATCAAATATCTGAACTTTTTTTTGCTCCCTGATATCGGTATTGGTATCGCCTCCAAAAATTCCATATCAGTCGGCCTCTAACCTACACTGTAGATATATTAACCTCCTGCTCACAAAATCACTTCAGACACATGCGTTTGTGTCTTACACGCCTGTTACATCTGCTCTGGTGTCTTTTCAGTTTCTATTTTAAAGGATAAAAGACATTTTAAGTGACTGATAATCTAATTTCCTCCTCCTTCTCACAGGATGACGTATTCTAAGCGGGAGGTGTCGGTGGCCAGTGGTTCTGGCTTTGTTGTGTCAGAAGATGGCCAGATTGTGACCAATGCCCATGTTGTGGCCAATAAGCACCGTGTGAAAGTGGAGCTAAAGAGCGGCGGCATCTATGATGCCAAAATTAAAGACGTGGATGAGAAATCCGACATTGCCCTCATCAAGATCGATGCACCGGTGAGTCAAAATGCCAAACGGTCATATAGCCAGATCAGTACCAGTATGATAGCAGTATTAGGCGGGTGAACATCCACATGTTGTCTGATCACCTGTATTTGGCTGCGCCATATTAGGCGAGACCCACGGGATTATCTATACATTTTTGAGATATATTGTTCATATTTTTGATGACAGAAAGGAAACAATCAATATCATTCACACACTTCACTTCAACTCTTTGCGTAAAGATTTAGCAGCAGAGGTTGAAGGAAGCCACCCTACTTAGCTAATGGTTGCCAAGAAATAATTAGAGCGAAACAACATGAGTTACTAGATGAGGCTGAGCTAAGATGGTTGTTCTTCCTGTGTCATCTGTAAGACTGCCTGTAAACCTTTGGATTTTCTCACAACTCTCTATATTTTGATACAGACGTGAGAGTGAAATATCATTTTCTCATCAACCTTTGGGCAAATAAGGGCAATTCACAAAATGTTGTACTATTTCTTAAAAATTATACTTTGAAATAAAATTTTAATGATTAGTTTTGTTTAAGGTTGGCGAAAAAGACGCCCTGCTTCCATTTTCCTACTAAAGTTTTTTCTCGCATTCTTCCCTCTGTTATCTTCCTGTTTTAATTACTGGCTCTTGACCAAAAGAATTACATTTGCCATCAGTTTAGGATGATACAAATCTTTGGTTTTTATAGTGTTTTGTTTCACGCAATAATGTCTCACACAAAGTATTTGGGGATAAAAGATTGTTTTCCAACAAGGCTACAACATAATTTCATAGACCACTGGATTTTCCAGCCTGAGTAGATTTGAACAAATGTTGGTCTTTAAAAAGGAGGTTTTGTGAAACGATTTATGAGTCAGTTATAATGGGAAAATCTGCAAAGTTGCTATATTTCAAAAGATGAACTCACTGTTTTGTAAATTTCCAAGATAGTAAGCTTGAAGGCTAGAGGAGTCAGGCATGAAAGCATTCTAAATCAAGAAGATTGTTCGGAGCGCAGATGAAGTAAAGTGAGAATGCGGGGGCAGCCAAATGAGTCTTTGAGAGACAGCTGGCTGATAGTCATTCCAGATCCTGTTGGTGTCCATACGCACGGATCTGCACAAAAAAGCTGGCAGCGTGAAGCCAGTGTTGATATTTAGAGAAAATAATTTGCAGCTCAGGACATTCATTTGCTGCGTTGTCTCTCTCGCTCTCGTCGTGTTTGTGTTTGTCTGTCTTTATTTCTTCTTCTGCTGGACTAGAGGGACCCGCGTTACATGTTAATCACACTGAATAGTCATGTGAAGGAATGCATGGCGGCGACGGAGGGCCTATTGATTGGGAATCATAGCAGAGCTGAGTGCTGCTTACAGAGCTGCTTCTCATGGCTGGGTGGCACAGCTGAATAGATGCTCATGGCAGCAACACAAGGTTTATACAAAGACCTCCGACTCTGAAAATTCAAGTTTTTGTTGGCACAACAATGTGAGCACAGTATGCAGCAAAGAGCAGTGACAGATGCCTTGTTTTTGTTCATCCTGTGGATGACAGGCTGATCTTCATGCAGGGGCACATTTGTTTACAGCATGCTCAATGAGCACAAGGTTAAGTGTGAAGTGGATTTTGGAATTTCAGGTTATGCATGAAAGATATTTTATGTACTGATCAGCAATAGCGTATGCATTTTATTTAATGAGTCTGTTATAAAGTGCTTGCAGAGTTGTTGTTTTTTTCCGTGCCTTTAAAGCTTTAGCTTTATAGGCTTAGCTTGTAATCACCCTTAAACAAATGGAATAAACCACATAATGTTTTCAATATGTTTTCAATATTCATGTTGTCTTATTAAACCTCAAATTCAGACTCATTTGTAAGACTGATGTCATCTGTTGGAACTTCTAACTGATAGCAGTGCAACCACTTGTGGCATCTCCCTGTAGTTTACAGCTTGCTTTGTTCAGTTTTAATCACCCACATCAATCCATTACATTATACTGATGCCATTTACAATGTTTTATGCTTAATGTTGCTGTTTATTACTTGGACACATATTAAGTTTCAATACAAAGCCGAATTTAGATGCTACAAGAAATGTTGCAAGTTCAGCATCAAAACACATGTTTTTGCTCTCCAAGAGCTGCCTCCAGCGCTAAAAAGCCAGACCAGTATTGACACTTATTTTACTTCTGCTCGTGTTCTCCTTAAACTTGCCGAGGGACGTAACCTGTTTACCAGAGCAGATAATTGGGATGTTGATGAATGTCGTTTAGTTTCAGCTAATGTGACAACTATGGCTGAATCGTTACTCGTCCTCTCACGTTGCACACTGGAGGCCACAGCAACTCACTATTGCCTCTTAAGGCACACGTGGTATTTCAGGAAGACGGGCTTAGCAGGCTTATTCCAATGGCTATCTTTATACCATACGCAGTCATTTTGGGCATAGCATCCCAACAGTTACTTGCCATTATATTGACAAGTTCATTTTTTTGACCGCTTTAAATTGGAATCTTGGCTGAATCTTAGAAATTACCCCTGAAAATCTGCCACCACACGTCTTCAACCTGTTGGTAAACACTAGGTGATTGTAATAAACCAGATGTTTCTATGACCAGTTGTCATAGAAAGCACATTCAGCATCATCATCATGAGTTTACTTGTTTTAATTTAGAGTCTGTCATTGTGTGGCGTGATGGACTGACTCGCCCAGGCCACAGGTCAGTAATGTAGCACAGAAGACCTTTTGTCACATTGGAAGGAGCACATGATGTATACAGATGTGGCATTTCTGATAATGAGGGCAGTGTGGTGTGTGTGGGTGTCAGACTTGTAAGAGTTAATACAGGAACAAGTTAGTGGATGAATGTGTTATAATGAGAGGGCAGGAGTGCAAGCAAACTTGTCATTGTGGATTGCATGAAAATGGAGACAGCACAGTCACTATTTAAGTTCAGTAACTAGAGAGTAATAAATTCCAGCTTTGAAATATTCTCCTCTAAGTTCAAGCTGCAAAGCTGTCTTAATGGCCTGACTTGAAAGTCCATCATTGACAGCCGGTGACAAAGCAAACGTCACCCTGGAGCAATACGCTCTTGGCATTTGATGGTATCACATTCGGGTAAGGGAGGATTGGTTTGTCAGCCGTTGTTTCCAAAGTAAAGAATGATCTGCCCAGCTCAGGTTTTTTTAGTTTGACTTTTAGTTTGAATATCAGAATCATTGAAAATGAGTTATGGCAGTGAACGGCACTTGCTAGGATTAAAGTTCATTTATTGAAAAAAATCAAGTTGATTGACAGAAAATTAATTGGATATTCAATTGATGTACCTTTGAAATTATTCACGACTTTTTTGAGTAATTTAAAGTTAATCCTAATATTGTCGTGTTTAACCACATCTTCCCTGTTTAGGATGATGAATGTTCAGTCTTTCAAATTCACACTCGCAGTGTGTGAAAATTTTCACCGTGCTCATTGAAAATCAGATTTTAAGGGACAAGCCACGTCAAGTCTAAAATCAAGTATGAAATTTTCATTTTTGTGGTTGTCTGACCTCTGTACGGCTGTAACGTTGTAAAAATTCATCTGGTTTAAGTGTAAAAATGTGAGCTCACAAAGCTCTGTTCGGTTTAGGACGATCTTCAGTTTAGAATTTTAGACCACAAGCATGAGGTGAGCACTTATATGTGAGTTTATAAGTTCATACACTGAACGGTACTGAATATATCTCCCTTTCCTCCTTCCCATCGGTTTCTTACTCATGTTGTTAAATCTCTTCATTTAAAGCTGTTTTTTCCGCAGATAATCAGTAAACATCTGAATCAGTTCATGTGTGAGTACATTTAAAATTAAGTTTACTCCCTTTCCTTTCTTCTTTCTCTTCCCTGTGTGGAAGTGAAGTTTATTGGTAGCGAGGCTCCGCCAGTTCCTGGGTCTGCTGTGGTCTAACCTCTCAGTTCTGGGTAAGACATTAGTCTGTCTCTGGCAGCTGAGACGTCAGGGGGAAACTGCTCCACTCACTTGTTCCTGTCCTGAAAGTATGGGGGAAAGAGAAAGCAAGAGAGAAGAGCAGACAGGGATGTGGTCAAACGCCTGGAAAATGGACCAATATGTCTGCAGGATTTAGTGAGCTAAAAGGCTAATGAGTGCACAGTGTGATGTGGTACAGTAAAGATAGAACTCAGATTTTAAAGCCATTAACCTCATTCTTTCAATCAGAACTTGGACACGTGCACTCGTTCTTGCAGTGAACTGAACCGATTCATACTTACCTGGAAGGATGAATGACCATTTAATCAAAATGACCCTGACAGACTCGGACCATACTAATAATGCTGTCTTTAAGTCTCCTCAGAAACATGTGTGGGATTTTTCATATTGTTTCAGATTTCATGGTCTGTACAGTCCCCAACCTTTTGTGGGTTTGTGTGCTTCATACAGCCAATTGCAATATTCAAACTATGAATTTGATACTGAGGTGATTATGCCAGATCAGTTCATGAAAAACACCTTCCTAAAATAGCATAAAATCTGGGGACAGCATAAACTTGAGACCATAACAATAATATAAATATAAACAATAATCATAAGGAATTGTTTAATGGATTAATCTTTGCTTTTATCTGCTTACTGTAAACTACAAATTTAACCATGCTCCACTTTCAAGATCAAGAGTTAGCAGATCAGTTAGCCAACAATATTATTTTATAGGGTTGCTAGGAAAATATTATTCATGTTCATTGACGTGCTATAAGTGTCTCTCCTACTGTTTCTTGAATCTAAGTTTGCATTCACACCAGAATCATTTTGGCCATTTAAAAGAGAACACTGCATTTTTTCAGTCAGATTCGTTTGGGCTGACGTGAGAGCACGTCCCATCTCTGATGCAGACCACTTGTGTCTCAGTTTAAGTGAACCCTGGTGCAGAGGTGTGAGAGCAAAGTGGACCAATATGTAGATTAAAGATAGGAAGTGGACCAAAAGAAAAAAAAAGGGCATCATGGATACAAGGAGGCAAAGCAAGGACCACACAGGTGGAAATAACATTGAGTCAAAGCTGCAGGAGTGGAAAGAATGTCTTGTGGACAGGTGAAAAGCAGTGAGGAGGTCCACACAAAGCTCTGATTGAAATATGGTCAAATGAAACAGTTCGTTTTTTCCGCTCACACGAACACCAAAGTGTTTAGCGAGTGAATAATAGCAATGGGACTTATTTGTACAGCAGATCAGTGTCGCATTCAGGTTAATTTGGTTAACACCAAGGTAAACAATACAGTGGCGGAAGGGAACAGATTTCCCCTTCCTGTTCTGTCTAATAGATGAGCAGTTGTTTCAACCGCGTGACATTGTTCAGAAGGTTTGGTCTGTTTGACAAAGTGCAGTGTAAAAGCTAACCAAACCAAAATAAAATAAAATAATGTTGCAATTTAACCCCCCAAATCAAAATCAAATTCGAGTTCGACTCCCCATGACTAATATGTGTGAACGCGACCTAAAAAGTTAACTAAGCTTAGCAAATGGAAATGTTAACTCATTAGTCATCTGCAAAGCATAGTTACAGCAAATCTCGCTTGCGTTACCAACATTTAAGCCGTTTACATTTCCTCATACTGTCCCGATAATACTTTAGCCAACTGAACCCCATAATGAGAAACCGCCCGTTTATTTCAATACTGAGCTTTTCTTAAGAACATCACTAACCATATCATGTTGCCTTCAATTTCATATTCAAGGACCTTTTATAGTGCTATCGTCTGAAAACAGGTCAGAAAAGAAGGCAGAATCATATTTCAGCCAGTGATACTAAACTTAATTACTATAATTTCAAAATCTGCAAAAAGCCAGCAAAAAATAGCATTTAAAGAACGAAAAAAATGTGCATTTTGTATATTTTTATCTGAAATCTTTTTCTGACTCTTGTTTCCAGAATTACTGCCAATGTTGAGTTGCATTTCTGCCACTATTATTAAGTTCATTAAGTATATGCCATGCACAGACAACATCCTATTTCTTTTCACCAGGTAAATCACGAAAAAGAAGTTGCCTAAAAATGTACCAAATTGCATGAGAACTAATGGACATAATTCCAATAAATGAGCCATTTGCTTTCAAGAGGGGAAAAAATTCTTCATTTGCTCTCCGGAACATTAACCTCTGTATTGCCCATCACCTCAAGTCTAATCTAATTTGCCTGGTGCCGGTTGCCATTGCGCTATTACTGGAATGTGTGTGTGTGTGTGTGTGTGTGCGTGCGTGCGTGCGTGCGTGCGTGTGTGTGTGTGTTATATTTTCTTTGGCCTTTTGCCCACCCAAATCCATCCTATAAGCTGCAACTATTTCAGCGACAGACGAGAGATGAAAGAGAGAGGCTGGCTCGGGAGGAGAGGGCGCGATGTGATTCATTTTCCTCCCCCTGAAGTACGACATGCGCTGTCTTTCCACTAGTAATGGAGTGTGTCCTCCATTTCTCTGCAGAGAACAGCCCCCAACCCATCCATGCGAACAAACACACACACACACACACACACACACACACACACACACCCTCAGCTTGCCTCTGTCTGTCAGTGCTACTCATTTGGGCAAATGTAAACATTTTTTACTTTGTGGGGAAAACATTTGGCCTACCCAGATAAATAGACAAATGTAAACGTATTGCTTACATGGAGGCACATTCCTCTCTTTCCATTTGGAACATACATACACACACACACAAACATATGCGTACTCTTTTGCCCTGCTTAGTCTTGATGCACGTTTTCTCGGCCTACTTTCTGGTAATCGTTTTCCCACGACCACTTGGCCACTTGTAAGACAGCAGGCTTGTCTAAAAGTGTTTGAATTCCCGAGTCAGTGACAGCACTTGAGATACGCATTACGCAGGCTTGATCATTTTCAAATCAACCGTCACTGCAGATTGATACAGATTATTAGTTCTTTTTTTTATTGAGGTGTGGTTTAATGTAATTAAATCAATTAATTTAATTTTCCGGTAATTATTCCATTTAATCAGATTCTGTGCCGAAGTACCACTTTGAGGTACTTGTACTTCGCTTGATTATTTTCAAAATACTTTACACTTGCACTTTACACTGCATTTCAGGGATAAATCACATGTTCACTCTATATAGAATATTTTAAATGCACATGGACTGACTGCAATATGTGATAATTAAACCTGATACAGTATTTCTAATGAGCCATTCTTCATTAAGAGTTTTTTAATTTGTATCCACAACTTACACTGGAGGATTTTTTTGGACTAAGTAAGTGAAAGACTTAATTTATCTTCCACCCACTCACTGACTCATACACACATACAAAATGGTTGCAGATTTTATTCATAAAAGTTCTGTGATCCTCCTCTTAACAGAATGGAAAGTTGTCATATGGACATGAAAAATACATGAAAACATGAAAATTATGGACAACTTTTTTTTTTTTTACTTAACAAGTGTATATTTGATGTCATTTGCAACAACTTACGCTCAAGTATGGTGTGCCTTCATGATCTTAAAAATTTATTACAAATGTCATACGCCATCATTTGGGTGTTTGCTTTTGCAAAGGGCAACGTATTCAAGCAGGACACCAGTATCCCCCTCTGGTTCTTCCACAGAGACCCAGGGACCCACTCAGTCAAGAGTGTAGACCGCAGTATAACTGCTCTAGACTTATAAAACCTATAGGAATTTTTCTTACGATCCCATATTTTACTCTTAGCAGTAATATCCCTGCATGCACAGTGCAAGCTGTTAAACGTCCATTCATTTTCAGAACCTCTTATCCTGTTCAAGGTCTGTTCAACGGATCACAGCACACACAAAGTAAAATGTGAAAAGAGCAGTAAAACATCATTCTTGTAAAATAAAGAGGACTTCCTGAAGCACATAAACACGTAAGACCTCATCTGCCTTTATCATTGTCATTTGTGCTGTTAAGAGTTTTGCTGCGTCCAGACTGAGCTGAGACGCCGTCGACTCCTCCATGTCCTCATATGAAAGTACGCATGGTGGAACATGACTGTAGACTTGCAACTCACGGACATATGTTTGCATTTATGCAGACTGAACCCCTCCTAACAACATATGGAAACCATAGTGGTTCTGGGTGTTGGTGAGGATATGGTTCAGCCAGTGTGATCTGAACACTACTGACAGTGTGAGGAAGTTCTTTAAACATGCACAAGCAAGCCCCCAACAATCACAAAAACATGTAGTGTTCTCTCCCAAAACCCTCCAGCATGATCTCCATGTGAATCTATGTTATATGTGAACATGCTGAATCCTGCCCAGTTTTTGTTTTTTTTCATCTGCAAGAGCCCAACTCAGAGTTCGCAACTTCACATGTCAGCAGTAAAAAAGCTATAGATTAGTGCAGTTACAAACTTTCCCATGTAGGACTTATAAAAGTGTGCTCCCTGCTTTAAAACTCTAGTTGAGCATATGCACGCTTCAGGGTCACACACTGCCCCAACCAAAGCAGCTCCTGTGTCTGAATGTGCTTATATGGAAGTGGTCTGACTATATATCTTGGCAGGTGTGTGGGTTTTCATTTTCAGCCTGCTTGCACTGTCTATGAGTTCTGTGTGCGTGTGTAGGCACACAGGTGTCCTAGTGGCTATTAGGCCACAATCTATCCCAGCTTCACATGAGTTACAGTTTGCACCTGGTTGTCTGGTCATAAAAACGGTAGTTAGTGTAATGACTTTTAAATGAGCCTCCAAACGACCACAACCAAGGAAGGACACATCTCTATAGCAACTCTGCTGCTATTTTCGAAGCGATCAGACTGCCAGCTTATCTGTCCCCCTTCATCATGGCGTCCCCGGTGACCCAACTGTGACAACATCTGTTGTGTTCTATGTAGCAGAATCAAAAAGATGGGGAAAAAAGAGAAAAGTTTGGAATTTATCACGTGCACTTGCAAGTATGTTCATGGTAAAGTCAAACAAAATTGTCTACTCCTCCCTAGTTTAATCTGATAACCCACTTTGCTCTCTTATCTGAAACCATAAGAGCTCAGGAAACACGGATTGCTTTGTAAGAGAGATTTGTGGCATCATATGTAAGAGCAACAGCAACAAGACAAGAAAATGTTCTCCTGCCTCACAAAAAACAAGATGTTTACTAGATTTTTGAGACGTATTCATTTTTGTTGTAAAAACATAAGGTTTTAATTCCTCACGGCTATACACTGACAGTAGTCGTGGCCAGAGACCATTTTTTTTTTTGTCTGTCTGTCCAATTCCTGTGAGTACGATATCTCAGGGACAACCAGACTCAAGATTTGATTGATTAGATTTTTATGGTCAGAGGTCAAAGGTCAAGGCCACTGAGACTACACAAATTACATTTTTAGCAAGAGAATTAACCACAAAGTGATAGCTATTTATGAAAATATTCAACATATTTTTTATATATGCATATGTCCTAAAATTCTACAAAAACACTTTCTTATCCATTATTCAACACTTTAACTCAAAAACAGAAGGGTTGTCACTTTATTTCATATCCTTAAATCCTTAAACTATGCTGATTTTGTAAATCTCCGGTTTTACAAAATAAATAAAGATGCAACAACATCTACCACCACTGGCCCTTTGGTTTATATCATACATTATATCATACTGTATAATGCATTGTAAATCTCCGGATACACATGGATAAATTGTGGCTGTTTTTTGGGTGCATCAACGTGATATCAAACAAAACTGCTGTTGACTCACTTGTCTTACATTTCACGGACTTGTAGTGGTTTGTGGTGTTTTGGTGTTCCCGTCAGTTTGCTTCCCTTGAAAGTGTGGATATAGTGTGTTTGGGTGAAGTGCCAGAGAATCGGAACCTACATCTAAAATAGCAGGGTGACTCACTCGGATGGTCAGCGGAGGCGGACTTACACGGCAAAATATTTTCCACAAGTCAATCCAGATGCGCTGAGTAGTCATGATTAGTAAGTGATATGTAAGCTCTTTCAAAAGAAGTTGAGGGGTCTGTGTGTTTAGTGTTTGCGCAGTCCTCTCATCTACCTGCTGCAAACAGCGCACTGATGCATTTTGCCCTCCTTTGCACATTATTTTTCAAATGCCCTGCGATATTGTGCGGGAACCTGGCATTGGTAGAGCTCTATAAGTAGCGAAAACAGTTATTGAACATGATAAGATTACCTTCCGTTAAGCTTAAAGTATGAGGTTCCATTATGGAGATACAGGGATTTCATCTGATGGCAACAGTTGCCAAGACACCAACAGTATCATTTGTCACCATCACAGTGACTGGCAGTGGCCATGAGTCCTGAGTGTCTTGGCACTGACTTGCCTCCACCTGACATCTCCCTCTCTCTCTCTCTCTCAGCTGTTTGTGTTTGTTTTGCTCCGCCTCTCCAAGTGGTTATCTCACATGGAGTGTGATGGGAGAAGGGCAGCATGGGGGTGATTACACAGACCGCTACTGCTGTGTCAGGTGTACACACCAAACGCATATGTACTTTCTGCAGCGTGTGCATGCTATGCTACCTTTTATCTCCACACAAAATACAAATAGGCCCACAGGAATCAAGGAAATTTGTGTTGTGTTTGTGTGTGTTATGTTTGTATATCTGCGTGCATGTGAAGTAAGGTGGAAACTAACCGGCTATCATGATCTTTTAAATAATATCTTCACCTCAGGGTTTGTGACTGTTTGCAGCAAAGCTCCACTGACTGAATCAAAAGTTCATTAAATGTTTTCCCACAATCCAGCTAAATTTCATGGTAACACTTTAGATTAAAAGACTCATGGTAACCATTATTAAGTTGCTTGATATATGCAACATTGTAAAAACAAAATGGTTTTCATTAACATAAAGGAGTGAGTTTCCGGCCAACTGCCAATTAAACATAAAAGAAGAATTTAGTGCTCAGGCTGACTTCAAGTTTTATGTTCACTAACCTTGATAAGACGCTTTGAGGTAACATTGACGCATTATAAAAATACCTCTACATGTCCTTTTACAATAAGTCCGTTTGAAGGTAACTGATGAACTCTAGAACTCTGTAGAATAAAGCCTTTAAATGTGTCTACGAAAAAGCTAATATACCACACAAATCTCCATTAAAAAACTAATAAACTGTGAATATAATTTAAAAGTGTTGCTGATTTACATGATTTTATGAATGGGGTGTCTGCTATCAGTATAATTTGTTTAATTTTTATGATGGGCAATTACCTACTAAATTCCACATGTTTCGCACAGATGCTTTTGTTTATTTGATCCAACCAGTGTCGCTGCGTCAGTTACCCATAACTACAAATAAACATACTGGAGGAGCGCGCTCTCTTTTTTGTTGTTAGAAATAGTATTGGCCTGCTAGTCAGGCAGTGGGAAGAGACTCATTGTGATGTGGCAGTGTGTGGGTTTTGACTGCAGGCTGCCCAGCACAGATGATTTCATTCTGAAAGAGAAGCTGTCACAGCGGATGGATAAATATATCCTTTCTGTCGGCACCAGTGAGCTTTCAGCAGCCTGGTTTCCACTGCCCACTGTACCAGGGCCGACAAGGGCTCGAGGGAGTCATTATTCACCGTATATCACTCTGTTTTCCAGCACCTGTGGTCTGGTCCTACTTCCCATTAGGAAAGATTTTTCCACTTCTAGTCCAACAACTTAGCTTATGATCTTGCCTGTAAGCATTTTGATTTCTGTTGTTTGGCATAAATGTCACTTCTTCCTGTTGCGGAAAAGGACCAATTGTTTTTCTGTGGAAGAACAGCCTCACAGGCATTGAGTGGATTGCATTTTGAAGACTTGCAGTCTTTCTACAATTGTTTTCATACCATTCACCCATAAAAAAACCCTTGATCGTGAGAAGCGTTAAAGCTCAGTATTGCGGTTGAACTCTGAGTTTGTGTTCTTTCTCTTTTAGACCTCATTAGAAAAGTTGAACTACATGTTCTTTTGAGATTAAAGTTTATTCATCACTGAAACACTTTAAATTCAACACATCCTATACACAATATTGTATGAATTTCTATATAACACTACAACCACAATCACTATGTGCAGTAACACTGAATAGGCATATCTATATACATTGAAAGTAGGTACAGGCACTAATACTAACATTTTGCTTTGAAAGGGGTTATAAAAAGATATATTATATATAATAAAATGTGTGTGTGCAATGTGCATACAAATGTGCAAAGAATCCTACCTGTATTATATTAGGTCCAATAACATACAAATGCAGATTTTTTATTTGCAAAAATGTTCTCCTGGGTGCAATAAAAGATACACATTGAGGTGAATAAATGAAAACAAACTTTTGCAAATGAATCCTGAGAACTGTAGTATCAGGATTCAGTTGTAAGATGTAGCCTGTCCTCTGGAACAAACTTCCAGTACTGATCACTAATTTTGGGTTTTTTTAAAGTCAGCTAAGCTATTGTGGCTGCTTTTCTAACAATTACAACATGCATATGACTAGAGTGTTCTATTTTTGATTTTAATGTGTTTGTTCCCACTCACTTGTCTAAGTAAATGTTATGGCCTCCAAAACCTCCAGATTCTTCATTTTTTTCTCAGTAACTGGGATAAAATGATAAAAAAAACCATGTCCCTCTGCTTCTCCTTTGCAGACCAAGCTTCCCGTGCTGTTGCTTGGCCACTCTTCAGACCTGAGACCGGGTGAGTTTGTGGTCGCCATCGGCAGCCCATTTTCCCTCCAGAATACAGTTACTACTGGAATTGTCAGCACCACTCAGCGAGGAGGCAGAGAGCTGGGCCTCCGCAACTCTGACATGGACTACATTCAGACTGATGCCATCATCAATGTAAGAAACTGAACCCTGATAGCCATGCATGCTTTTTTTTTCACATGCAAAAACTGTAAGTAATGCATCCTTTTGTCTCATAGTACGGTAACTCAGGAGGGCCTCTGATCAATCTGGTAAGTCTTCTTTTAATTTCAGTGGCAGATTGAATCCATTTTAACATCCTCATGACATGTTCGAATCAATATGATGATTTAACTTTGCTGTTTTAGGATGGGGAGGTGATTGGGATCAATACGTTGAAAGTGACGGCTGGCATCTCCTTCGCAATACCCTCAGACAAAATTCGCGAGTTCCTGGCAGAGTCCTATGACAGGCAGAGCAGAGGTATGAGCTCACGCTGACACAACTTACTATGTTCATTGCTTCTAGTCATCAAGACACACTTTAGCAGGCCATTTCGACTGGCACCTGGAGTTGGGCCAAGATCCCATGTACACATACAGTTACGGCCCATATAATTCAGCTCACTGCTTCTGTGGTTTTTCTTCAACACTGCGTGCTCTCTTGAAACACTGTATAGTGACAACAGTTCTGGTTTTATGAATCCACTCTCAATATTACCCAACAGCAGTCTAACAATACAAATAAAGTGTCTAATACCTTAAATGTCACTGCTAACATTGCTTCTTGATCGGATTTGATCCGATGAAATAACTTACCCCAGATTTGTAATGCAACAGGAAGAGGGAGTTTGCAGAAGCACAAGTTAGTGCATTCAACTGCAAGACATTGTGAAAAGTGTACTATCTGATCTGAAATAATATTTCCGTCACATACGGTTAAGAAGCATACCCTGGAGGATTTTGTGTTTTCAGAGCTGAACAAACACTCATAAAACTATGAGCAGGCGAGAGGATGACGGATTGTATTTGTGCTCTATTGTTGTCTGTCTCCAGGGACAACAGCTACTAAGAAGAAGTATATCGGTGTGAGGATGATGACTCTAACTCCAGCGTGAGTAGCACACAGCTATATGTTTTGCTTGCTCCTGGATAAAAACTGTGATTGATTTAACCTCAATGAAGTCCCACCTCATTAATTGATAAAACCTCTGTGCGTTTTCCTCCAGGCTGGCCAAAGAGCTGAAGACCCAACACCGTGACTTCCCTGACATCACCTCTGGAGCTTATGTTATGGAGGTTATTGCAAAGACACCAGCTGCAATGTAAGGAAGATTCTTTACCATTACGGCTTCCAAATCTAACACGGTGACATCGTGAGTCTCAGTAAAGCACGTGCCCCTTATATGTACTCAGCTATGAGTTATAGTCTGTGGCGCTTTATGCTGCACAGATCTCACTTAATTCACACAAGACTGTCTTCGCTCATTGTGCAGCTCCTGCAAAGCAGACGTTGTGTTTCTTTTCCTTCCTTTATTGTGTTTTTATCCTCTCACATAGACACGCACTCACACAGCCTCATCCACAGCTTGTAGAACATAAATTTGTAGCTCACTCCAGTAGGCCTACAGTGCCTGGCCCTCTACCATGGCCCCCTTCGCTTCCTGCAATTGCAGCCCGCTCCAATAAGCCAAAACTTGGCAGAGAGGGATTCGGGAGACGCTGAAGTCAGCTATTTCCTTCAAAACCTTATGTGGGGCGGTTACTAGCTGTGGTTTTCCTGCGCCTGCTCACCGAGCTTGCTCCAGAGAGGTGTTCCCTACGAGGCCTCGTCAGAGTTTACTCCATGCTTAAATCAGCCCTGCTATTTGAACAAGAACTTTCCTGTGGTTCTTTTTATATGCCGTGCCGTTTTCTTGGCTGCACTTTTCATGTGTTTGATCTCACCCTTTTTTGGATGCGCTGTTGTTGGAGGCAAGCGGCCTACTGAGCTGCAGTTGTGTTAGTGGATACAGTAATGGGTGATGGTGTGGTGCTTCTATGCGGCTGCCATTAAGCAGCTGTGTTGAGAGGTGGCTTTGGATATCATTTTCTGTTACTGTGATTTCAAGTTGGCTTGTTTGCCTCTTTCTAGGTGTTTTTTATTTGTGCTGCTCTCTAACCTCGGCTTGCCATTGCCGTTTTGCCAGTTCAAGTGACGAATTCAGCTTGTACTCACTGACCTGAGCAAAGCACAAGCAAGATGTGTTTTAATATGACTTGGTTTAATTGTTTGAGTAATGAGTCATTTAATCTGTCGGTCGCTGAATTAAACTGCTGTTTTAATCACTTATATTGAAATCTTAAGCGAGGGTTATTGTGAAAAAAATAAAAATCAAAACATACCATTAAACCAAACCTTTTCTACAAAGATAAAGCTGTTGACGTCATGTATTTTCATTATTGTCAACAAATTCCTTGGGAAGAACAAAACCTCCTAACTTCCCCATGATTCGTTCAGTAGCAAACCCATTAGTTCCTACTAGGCCTAGAAATATGCATTAAAAAAACAAAACAAAACAAAAACTAAATGATTTCCATCTTTAAGCGAACATTACTCTAATAGAAGGAAACTCTGAATTTGTTTGGGACTATTTTGAGCACTGGATTATTATATACTTGGTCCTCTAGTAAATGTTTCCAGCACGAGGTCCATGCTGAGTCAAAGAATCTAAATTTACATGTGTTCAGCAAAATGAAGGACCACGTTACCCAGTACGACATGTAGGCTAAAACAATAACAACACAGATTGTATCTATTACTGTATTTCACTGATACTTTATTGTTTTATCTAGTTTGTGGACATTAACAAAAAGACCCCCCCCCTGAGCACTGTTAGCCTTTTCTTGTAACATTTATAGTGTGAGGGTACACTCTAATCAGAGTGAGCAGATGATTTACTATTGGTGACAGATTGATGCACATGCTCTTATTTACTGGTCAGCTTCCAGCTAGTGGCTAAAATTATGTTAGAATATCATCCCTCTCTACTAAACAATCATGACATAAACATTTCACTGTCATTCACGCGTATCATTCATGAAGCCCAACATCAGTCATCTCTTCTCCTCTTCTGCAGCGGTGGTCTCAAAGAGCACGATGTCATTATCTCGATCAACGGTGAGAGGATCTCAACGGCCACGGATGTCAGTGCCACCATCAAGAAGGATGGCAACTTGAGTGTGGTCGTGCGCCGCGGAAATGAGGACGTGATCCTCATGGTTGTTCCCATGGAGATCGACCCTTGACCCTCCACAAATCACACCGCTGGAGCTACATTTCACTTACTTATCGCCAGTGAACCAGCAATTAAACGGGGGTTCTACTGACAAACCCTTTCCCTGTGGCCAAAGGCCAGTAACAGCACACTTCCAGGAATATTCTGGTTCTGCCTTGAAAGGAGCAAAAGTACGGATGCTCTAAAAGCAGCGCTGTACTTCCATATGTGTTCTAACTTTTAGTCTTAAATGCTTCAATCAATGCTACTACTGTTTGGTCACAAACATATCAAATTGGTTATTGGCATATTGTTTTTGTTCTGCTTCTTTGTCTTTTCTTTTTTTTCTTTTTTTTTTTTTATATGGACTTCGGCTCAGTCAGGCCTTCCACTGCAGTACTAAACTATTTACAGTCTCGCTGGGCAAATCTGATTTGTGTAATTGTTGTTTTCTAAACTCATTTTTTAAAGTACTGTAGAATGTTTGTGTTTATTATATGAGGTATCCTGAGAGGAAAATAAAGTCTTCACCTTCCTTTTTTTTTTGACACACACTGCTTTTCTTTCCATTTCTTTCTCTTTTTCCTCACACATAAACACCCACAATTATTGCACTATCACAACATTTTCTTTTTTGTAAGTTTGCAGTGTTTGCTCAACTGCCTCTCATACACACAAACTTACACAAAAGGGCCATGAAAACACTTGAGATCTGTTTGAAATTTGATTTTATTGCTCTCACATGAGCTTGATAGCAGTCGTGTGTGATTGTTGGGGCAGAGGCTACAGCCTGACCTCAGACACATGTGTGTGTGAGCCAAACAGAAAGCCAAACCACAATAACTGTGACCTCAAATTCATGCTCACATGTATACATGTAATGTTTAGCAAAGAGTCATTTTTACCGCATAAATTTTGGAATAAATATGATGAAACAGACCTCATGAGGACAACAGAAACAAAGATTTACAAGAAGTTCTCTGACCCAAAAAATCTTGCACTAGAAGTGGAATCTACAAAAAAAAAAGTTTTTTTTCCCCCTTCTATTGTCACCCACCAGTAAGGAATGTGTTTTCTCAATCAGTGTGGCGACCACACTTTTACATTAGAATTTTAGGCCTCTAATAAACAGCGGGTGATTGCTCTTCACACCCATTTGTTTCCTTCACCATCTACAACATGGAAGCAGCTGCATATTCAAGAAAAATGCTTTCCCTGATGTTAAAGACCCACAGGTATGTATCCTTATCACAATTAGTTTAACCATTTGCTTGAAATTAATACAACTGTGCCCTGCGATGAACCGACGAGTTGTCCAGGGTGTACCCCGCCTTCGCCTGAAGATGCTGAGATACGCTCCAGCGACCCCTAACAGGATAAGCGGTAGAAAATGGATGGATGGATGGATAATACAACTATAACTTTTGAGTTGATATTTTTACAGGCCAAAGGTACATAAACAACAGGGACATAAAACACCACAGAAAGTGTTGCTGCCATCTCATGGTTCTCTGTCAGTGTTGCAGCCTACGAATAACTTCAGCCAAGCGCACAATTTAAAATTTTGAGTTTTATATACCGATACAACTAATTCAAATACAAGAGACTCAGTTAATTTATGGCTACCAAACATTCAGAGAGGTCACAGCATATGCAGTACTGGACGTCCGCTGTAATCTTTACCTGCTAACTACGAAGAGCTCAAAACCATCGTCATCCTGGGCAAGGCACTGAGCTTTCACATGGAGTGACAGAAGTACTCATCTTTAACATTGAGTGAAGGTTGTGTTTTCTATACACTTATTTTGGTACTACGTTGAAAACTGAGTGACTGCGAAAACCCTTCATCGTTTGGTTAATTTTGATCTATGAGACTCATCATTGTTCAAAAAGAATTATGTTAAACTATGTATTTTTATTATTATCTTTTTTTTTTTTACTGTTGCTAGAATAGCATTGCTGTAACAGACACCATTGATGAAGAAAAATAAATAGAATATACAGTATCAAATATTTTTCTGGGGGGGTGAGATGGTGACAAAACACACCAAAACATTTTGATGTCACTGAGCTTGAAAAGATAAGCCGAGTCAGCTTTGACTCATTAAAAAGTTACCTCAAATTGTCTTTGCAAGTTCAATAAAGCCACAGTTGAAATTCAACACAGCCTATACACTTAATTTTTAAAAGTAAAAACAACTAGTTTAGTCTTAAGTGTATGCGGATTGCTAGGCTACCCCTCCGTTTCTAAGCTGCAATCAGCCATTTCCATAAAGGTGACCATATAGCTCAAGGAATTCCATGCCCTGAAGAAGCTGTTGTCTGTAGGCCAACTAATGGTCACTCCAGTGTTCATACATTTGGGTTAGCGTTTTCACACCATCTGGAAACTGCTGCTGGAGACACGTGTGCTCTGGTTCCTGCAAGTAGAGGGTGTTAGAACACTCTGTCCTGAAAACAAACAACAAATCAGACAAATTTCTTTGACTATACTAGAGGCATTTCGAGCATGAAATAGCTTGACACTTTAAGTATAAAAAGACTGGGTGGGGGGTGAGATAGGGGCGAAGTTAAATAACTAAAATCTTCTAATGCAATTTTAGCACATTTTTTGCACAATTTTTTAACCTTAAAATTGTTCAATTTAGAAAGCTATCTTGTTTATCTAACATAAAGAATGGTTTACGCGATGAACGGTGACGACAGCCGATAACGTCTGTGCCGTTTCTCGTTGGCATCTCTTCAAGTTTGAATCAACTGATGTAGCCCTCCAGCGCCCCCTATCGTTTATTGTGGTTTTGAGGTTAACCAATCAGAGCGACGTTTACTGACATGTCTGAGGGCACAAGAAAGCGTTCTTGCAGCTGATTGGTCAATGGTCGTCTTCCGGCGGACTACATAGGAGTCTTGCCAGAGAACGAGAAGGGAGGGGAGATTTTAATGGCCGTCAGTCGCGCTACAGAATGCAAAAAGTCCGGATTATCCACGATTTCAGGCTATTTTAGTAATTGGCGGGTTTTATTTTGTAATGAGCATAGCTCTGGAGACATATTTGGGGTTGGTGATGACTTTCTAGTGTTGTTTTTTACTGCACTGACCGCACTTTAACCGCTTGATTTGTGCGCGAGTGGAGGATCAGGCCTAACCGGTTGGCTAAAAAACAGGCGGACGTTTTGCTAGTCGCCGGAGTTGAAAGGTAACTGTGTGATACTATTCTTTTGAAAGCATGAATATTACAAAACTGTCGTTGTCTTTGTCCAAATACATATGTTAAATTCCCTAATCGTGTTTAAAATAACACCCTTTCTCACGTTTAATGCTATGAGGTATGAAATGTAAACAGAGGACTAAGCTACCGTTAGCATAGTTTAGCAGCGTTGATGCTGCTAATTGCTAACTTCACAGTACCTTTACAAGATGGAGCAGGCCGACCTAGAGTAACAGGCGTAAGTAAGTTAAATGTCCTGTCATTGCAACGGTAGATTATGAAGTCTACAGTTACCCAACGGAAATCCACGTTGCTCTTGTCCTGTCTTATCACTCGGATTCGACCGATAATGATATTTGAAAGCGTTGCTGCTGAAGCTAGCGAACTAGCCATGCTAATGTGTGGCGCTATGAGCTTATAGTTCACACAGTTGAGGATCAGGGCTCATCTCATATGCACCTTCAGAAACGTTGTGTTTTATTTACGTTAATAGCCAGATGTATGAATTGATCTGTGTGCTACTTGACGTTTTTAAGTGACAATTTACTTGATGCTTCAGTGGGTTGTCTAATGTTGAATGTTCAATGACTGTGTTCACAGGTAATGTGTAACCTAAAGCAGCCAGCATGACATCTAGATTTGGTAAAACATACAACCGCAAGGGGGGGGAGGCCAATTCCAAATTTGAGGAAGTTTTCTCCAATAGAAAGCCAACTTTGACTACCAGATGGGGGGAGACGACTTACAAGGCTCAGCTGGGTGCCAAAAGGCCTCTGTTAAAAGCTGAAGTTTCAGAGCTTCCCAAGAGGCCCAGGCTTGAGGACAGTGACAATGAAGATGACCCATATGGGTTTGACAGTGATGATGAATCGAAGACTCTAACCTGTCATAGTGTGTCCCAGTCGAAATTCAATGATCGTGATGTGGCAACTGCAGTGCAGGGTGGTGACACAGTCGTTGGTGTGACTTCTGCACAGGGTTCTGCAGGCTCAACAACCAAGGTCACAAGTAAGTAATAAACACATAGATTAACATGTATATTATTAAAAGTCTTCCTATGATCATCTTATATCATGATACTTATTTATAATCAAAATTTTCTCCATTCATAGGCAAGCAAACATCTGAAGTGAACGTCGTTAAAAATAATCAGCCCCGGTTCAAAAGTACATCAGATAACAACCAAAAACCTGAATGTGTGGCCCCTTTGTCAAACACAGACCCCTCTGCGGATCAGAATTTCTCAGTGTTTCAGAGGGCTATATCGGTTTCTCCTAATATAGACACCTCCCCTAATTTTTCCTCTGACACCCCGAGTGGCAGTAGAGACTTTCAATTCACTTCATCGTGTGATGACTTGCCATCAGAAGAGATGAAAAGTGTTGAGCCGGAACCTCCACCAAAACCAGTGGATAACATCCCCCCTTCCCCATTTACCCTAAGGACCTCAAACTGCAAGAAATACCAGAGGCCCAGCAGGCTTAACAAAACATCCTCTGAATCTGTTGAAAACAGCAACAAAACCACTGAAGCAAGTGCCCAAGATAAACCCAACAGTGTCCTTTCTGCCAGTGCAAGTAATACTGTAGCGATTGCTAAAACAACAGCCAAGACCCAAGGCAGAGGTGGTGGGAGAGTACGGGACTACACAGTTCTACACCCCTCCTGTGTGTCAGTGTGCAATGTCACCATCCAGGACACAATAGAGCGGAGCATTGATGAACTGGTCACCCCAGCTACCCCTGCTGACCTTGGAGAAACTGGCCAGATGAAGAAAAAATCGGATGCTGCCCCACCCAAACCTACCAGGTAAGTCTTTATTTGTCTGTCTTAAGAGTTTTTTTTTTCTTATCCTTTTTTTTTTTTAATTGGTAGGTCACTAACCATCTCTAAAGACATAAACTGCCAAATATACTTGTCGAGTCAATGAGAGCAATTTGGTTTTAGCCATTTAACTATAATTTCATTATAAGCTGATGACTAATAACACAAATTTATAAAAATTTTATATATTCAGGCCAATGATTTATCGGTCAAAGAATCATTGTGCATCTCTATTTTTAGTAGGATGATACATGATATTTATGGGAAAACAACAACATCTTATGTTGGTAGACAATACTTTGGTGTCAATGGGAAACAAATACATATTGTACAGCCCCAAGTAAAGTAGCATAAATACTTGAAGGGCTGCAAGGCTTGTATTCTTAGCCTGTACGTGGAGGTGTTCATTGCTGGAGCAAATTGGTTAACAGCAGTGAGGCTTTGATATGTTATGACTGAGGGCCAATTCTGAAACAACAAAAGAATTGCACAAAGGCAGACTTTATATGGCCAGATGGGAACGTTAATGTCACTTAGTGCCATCCGTTGGCGCCATCTTTAATCCAATCCGAAGTTCAATTATTTTTTTGTATTATGTGAATTAAATTCCAATGTTATGCTCAATTTTGATGATATTTACTATGTATGTTCATAAACACTTAACAGTTGTACATTATGTCCAATACAAGCATTTTGAATAATAAATAATAACCACAAATAACATTATTGATTTCAAAACAGCCACCTGCATCATTGTACACAGTTTATCTATAACCAAACTGTCTGTGCAAGTTTCAATCTGCTTTCTTATTGTAGGATTCCTTTGTGAGTTTAGAACATCTGACTTGCACACAGACAGAGATGCAGGTAGGCGGTATTCACCGTGTGACACTGATTTCTCCTTGCGTTGTGTACCAACAGGCAACCTATCCCTCCCCCTTTTTTTTGTGTTGTGACTACCTTGAATACCGCCTACACACTGGAGGATTCTGCCCGATGGCAAAGCATTTTTTAAGCGACTGCTGCCACTGCGGTCCATGGCGGCAATGATCTTGAGATGCTGCAATGAACATAACGTTTAACCAGGCGGTTAAATATTTAAACGTTATAGGAAATGTTAAATGTTAAACTTTCCTTTTTTGAAATAACTACAGGTGACCTAAAAGCTTTTTGTTTCCACAATGTGGCGAAAATACGGGCAAAGAGGAATACAGTGGGATTCCGGAATGCAATAGGAATAGTAAACATATACCATAATATATAAAACTAAAAACACACATTTTTGTAGTAATTTCAGCATTCAAAATAATTTTATTAAAGCCCTGAAATTTGTTCCAGCGGGCCTAATGTCAGTGTCATTTCATACACTGACACAATGTTGTCATCTTTATTATCAGCTGTTTTCCATTGAGTTGTAAAGAGACTTCTCAATGTTTTTTGTTTCAGTGGCCGCGGTTTGTTTTTTTAGCCATGCTCTCCTTCCCCCCTCTGTCTCATGGTGTGAGAAGGGGTAGGGGGTGGGATACAAGCAAACAAAAAAAACAAAACTCACTGTATGTTCTCAGGTTCAGACCCACCCAAGTGAAGCCCAAGAAAACCAAGACAGAGACCAAGCTAGAGTTTTTTGGCTTTGAGGACAAAGAAGACCAGGAAGGTGAGGAGGGTCCAGAAGGGGGGATGGCCGGCAAGAGCAGCTACAAAATCAAGTACTTTGGCTTTGACGACCTTAGTGAGAGCGACAGTGACGAGGAGAGCTCTCAGGCCAAAGAGAGGAAGGCCAAGAAGGCAGCTGCAGCCTTAGCTGCTCTGAGCTCCAGTGTGGATAGCCCTCATACGAGTGACTCTCAAGACAGCCAAGCCAGCAGCAACACTGGTTAGCTCACCTTTTAATTTAAAGAATGATAGTCACCTAAAATATATCAGTACATACTATTTATATATCCATGCTCCTTTCTTATCAACAATCTGGTTTTTCTAACAGATGCTTTCGATTTCTGTGATGACGCCATTCTTGGAAGCACAGAGGGACATAAAGGACGTTCAGGAAAACCAAGTGATAAATCAAAAGACACTAGCAGCGGACTCAAAAAAATCTTCAGCGGACCCAAGAAGGTATCGGACATGCCAGATTATTGTCTTTATTTAGTTTTCTGTTTTCACTAAGTTAATTAACCAATCAAATAATGTTATCACTTAATCTGCTTTTATGACCTTCCTCCTGACCAGCATTGATCTGTAGTCTGACCCAGCTTGGCTTCAGAGATAAATTTCTGATTTTGTTGACTTTAAAGTGGCATTTACTTTTCAAAAACTAAGAGTAACAACTGTGGCAGAGAGAGAGAAAATTGAGCAAGGGGTGGAAAAGAAGGCTTGAAACTAGGTTTTTTTTTTTTTTTTTTAAATGTTTTGTTTTAATGTATCAGAATTATTTGCTTCATTAGCAGTATCTATGTTTACATGTGCAAAATTTTTCAATGAGATTAAAAATTTGAGGGATTGGAAATTCCAAATCTGCTGTTTATATGGACGCTAAATCAAATAATCCGATCAAGACATGCGTATCCATGCACCAAGATTTAATCAGAATAGCAGCATTTTGACATGCACAGATTTGTTTAATTTTCCTAAAATAACTGCAAAAAAAGTTGAACTTCCGCCTGTGTTGTAAACAAATGCCGATGTGGCTACACTTTGCAATTTCGTGCTTTCCCCTGCAATTTAAACCTGGCACTCTTAAAGTTTGGACCTGTGCCAGGTTTTGAAAGCACTACTTTTGTTCCTGCTGTTCTCCGTGATCAAGCTACGGGCTCAGCGATGCTTAATGCTCCTGCGATACAGGAAGAGAGAGTGGGGGGACATGAGCCGCACACATGCGCAATGAGGGTAATTTTACCCCAAACAGGAAGGCTTGATCAGAATAAGTGTTTACATGGATGCGGTTTGGAATAAGGATGAGCATAAACGACCCCTCTCGTTGGGAATATAATTTCTTTCCAAATGAGCCGAATCAGATCAGAATCTTTCAATTGAAGTGTTTTTATTCTGCTCAGCCCTTAATTCCAAATATTTGTGTCCATGTAAAGATAGCTAGTGTGTCCTAGAACTGCAGTTGCAGACTTAAACGTGAATAGTAATACCAATGGATCCACTTGCATTAAAGGGTTAACTGAATGTTCAGTAGCACACAAGGTTTTTGGGCATCCAGTATGAGTGGGGGTTGTTTGACTATCACCTCTTATTCATACTCATATTTTTCTGAAGAACAACACTTGATTTGTGCTATTGTTGTGTAATCGACATTTTCTCTGCTTTTTTCGATCATGTTTGCAGTGGTTTTGGGTTATTCGTGATCTGTCTTCCTAAGTCTTCGTGTTTACTGTTTCTACATCATTGACACAACTCTGAACATTGTCTTTGTGATTTCTAATCTAGTCGCGTGATGTGTCATTTCCACTTTCATTTGGTGCTGCTTGGGGACTGTTGTGCTCTGCTACTGAGGCTGCTGTTGTCTTAGTCTGTCAAGATGGATGCAGTGCGCACTATAATGTGTTCGTGTTAATTCACAATAGCATTTGTTTGATACTAGCACTGTTTAGAGAGATTAACAGTGAAGAATTTCTATATAATATAGTGCTACATGGAGATGTAGCAAGCTTTAGGTGTCTAAATCAAGTCTGTATGAATGAAAGTACATGGAAATTGATGCTAAATTAAATCATGGTATATCATGTCATATTGAGTATCTGTGTAGCTAACTAACCAGTTCCTACAATCTTACTTGGTTCCAGTCACCTGCTAAAGCTGTGTACAATGCCCGCCATTGGAATCAACCTGAGCCTGAAGAGATTCCTGTGCCCACACTTTCTCGATCTCAAACTGCTCCAGTAAGATATTGCTTTCCTGTTGATCATTAATACTATGCTTGACTATATTGTGTGTGTGTTTTTAAATTATTACATTTTGAAAGAAAGTTGAACATATGTTTTGAAATTCTAATTTAATTTAAAAGTATTCATTTCTTCGGTACACAATCAGGGAAACAATATTCCTGGGTAATAGGGCTAAATTGAATACTGATAATTAGTTTTGTTTTTTTTTTCTCCAGAATCCCAATTCCCTACTGTTCACAATCCTGGATATTGTTTATTGGCCTTGTAGTAGTCAACAGTTTTGTTTAATTGCTCTCATTACTCTTTGTTTGTGTGGAGTTATTTTCTTAGACAAGTGAACTTGGGGATGTATTCAGTGTTTAATATCCCCCCGGATGGAAATAAATATTTGTTCAGAGACAAGCTAATCAGTGTCTGGTAACTGGGATTTAAACATTTTTTTTTTTTTTTTTTTTTAACTTTGCACTACCTCATCTGACATTTGTTGACAATGCTTATTAGGGACTTGTGTGTTTAACAGAATATTCAGCTGTAGAAAATCCTGTGGACATATCATTAAACAGATTTTGTTACTTTGGTATGAGCCCTGTTTGTCCGCCTCTTTTCTTCCTCAGGCTATTTTATCGAGCAGCAGCAAAGACAGCAACTCCCATAAAGATGATGGCGTGTTCAAAGCTCCTCCACCGCCACCCAAAGTCATTAAGTCAGAGACCATCCCTACGCGGCTCAACCAGGATATTGTCACAGCACTCAAATGCAGGAAGGAACACAAGGAGGTGAGTCTCGAGCATACTGAGATGTTTAAAGATTTCTGGAGAGGTGGCAAACTAAATGCTTGTTTGCATTCAGTTTTAACAACATTTATTTGTATTGTGTTGTGGAAAAAGTCTGTTTCATACCCAGCAGCACAGCTTTAACCCATTCAATGCAGACCAAGCAGTAAAAGAATTGAATACATTTGACACATGCCAAGCTCACTACTGTTTATTGGAGCCCAGCATGGCTTGTCAGCAGCATGAAGACTGTTGCTGTTAATTTTAACTCTGCTACAGCTTGTGTCATTTACAGATCAGCCATCTCACCATAGATCAGCCTTTTAGCCACGGAACTCCTAAAGTAAAATTGTTTCAGCTACACTTCCACTACACACTGGCGTCATATTAAACCCAGGTCCTCGCTTCTGTGTCATGTTGAGTACAAACATACAGTTGCTGCTGATACTTGTGAACATGCAGAGTCAACTGCTGATCAGGGCCCAACTCCTCATGCTGAGCTTTTATTGATGAGGGTATTAGCGCAGTCAGCTATTGCTGTTAATGGATTCAATATAGAGAAATTTAACAGTGGGATCACTTTGTTTAGTGTGTTTGCCTGAGCTGATTGTGTGTATGTACAGACTCACTGCTTCCCCATTAGCTGTAATTGACCTCATTCACCTTCCCTCAGCTGTACACTGTGGTGCAGCATGTGAAACACTTCAATGACGTTGTGGAGTTCGGAGAGAATCAAGAGTTCACAGATGATTTTGAGTACCTGGAAACAGGGCTGAAAAGCAGCCAACCACTCAACACAAGATGCCTCAGGTAAGTGGAAAATAATTTTTTTTTCTAGTGGTGTGTTGATGGCACTGGTTAATACCAAATACATTGAATTGAACCTATCACTGAACAATTGTTCATAAGTATGTAGCCTGATTTAAGGCAATTAGAGAAATAGGTTTCTATTGATTAAACCAGCTTTCAACAGTCCAACTACACAAAACACCAAAACACAGCAATATAAGGATTATTTTTACAGAGAATAGCAGGTAGCAATACATAGCAGATGGATATAAACACTGACCACAAGGATTGCAAACAGGATTTTTTTTTTTTCTTTAATCAAAGCTGTCAGTAACAGTTTTCATACTTCTGGATGAACAATTTTCCACTTCTGGTACTTTCATTGTTTTCATTTTCTCAATACACTTTTTAGTTATCAACCAAATAATGAAACTTATTGAGATAGCTTGTGCCCCCGTTATATTACATGCTCTCTCTGTCCTTGTGTTTACGTTCCTCACTTCTATTTCCACTGTCTGTTGAGGTATTATGTCAAGATAAAGCATGTCGCCATTCTGTTGTAAAAATTAAATCCAGTCAAGAGAGCTGAAGCTGAAAGAGTCAAGGGATGTTTTTCTATCTTTACATGTGCCAAAAGAAGACAAGAAAACAAAAGTACAAAACTAAGCATTAGCAGGAACTGTCAAATTGTGTTACAGATTCGGAAGTAGGCTGTGCCGCATCCTGCAAAAGACTTATTTGAAATATTCAAACCAACATTTCTGTATACTTTCCATTGTCTTTTTCTCTCCCTTACGCTTCTCCTCCTCCTCCTCCTCCTCCTTACTGCTCCAGTATAATCAGCCTGGCCACACGGTGTGCCATGCCCAGTTTCAGAATGCACCTGCGAGCCCGAGGGAAAGTCGCCCAGGTCTTCAAGATTCTCAGTGATGCTCCACAACACCCGGTCAGTAACTCTTACTGCCTGGAAAAACATTTGTGACAAATGGTCATGTTTTTAGAAATATCTCCCTTTGCTGTTTACTTTACTCTTGATGGAAATGTACTCCCTTAAGAGCACACTCAAACTTGGCCCAGTTGCTTCGTACTATGCAGAAGCCCTGTTGTCCCCCCTCCCCAGTTCCCTGCTGGCCTGCACTCACGTTGCTCTGAGCATGGTTACCTCTTGTACATATGTCATTGTAATCTGACACATGTATGGCTTTACATCATCATTAAGAATCTCTACATTGTTCAGTGGTTCTCTATATTTGTGTCGGTCCAAATTTGGAGTGAGCACTTGACCTTTGCCGTTATTGATTATACATCATGTCCTCTTTGTGTGCCTGTGCTTATGCATGAGTGACCATATTGTGCCAAAGTACAACTCTTCCAACTGTGCCAGGGCCAAGGAAGTGTACTATGCGCAGTACAGATCGCTCACACAAACATACTGGACTTTGTGGGTCAAAGATGCTGTAGACCTGTATGGCCTACGGTCTCTTTGGTTGTCCCTGACTGGCCCCCATGAAGTCAACTGGAAATCAAGAATCAAATGTAAATGTGTACATCATGCACACGATACAACTGCATGAGTTTTATTTTGAAGGGGACTGCTAATTTAGCATCAGGTCATTTGTGCACGTGTGCATACGTGCCTGCCACTGTTTGTTACGAGAGATCTGAGTTTGCTGTTAGTCCTCAAAGATGTCCGCTCATGCTAAAACAAGAAAGACCGAAGCAGAATGTAAAGGCTTTTAATAAGATATGGACTTTTCACTGTGTTTATTCACTGTATGTATTCATTGAAGTCAAAGTTAAAGCACTGTGCTTAGTTTGTGGAGAAGAGGTCGCCGTGTTTAAGGAATACATTTTGAAGCCCTGTTATGTGACTAAATACGCAGAGAAATACAAGAACCTGACTGATGCAGAGCAAGTATGGACATCTGAAACTTTGCGAGCAAAGCTAAAAAGGCAACAAAGACTTTATATCGAGCTGTACACATCCAAGGATGGGGAAGTGAAGTACAGTTTTGTGATATTCAGCAAAATCACAAAAAACTGTTAGCCACTCTCTCCTGGAGTATATTAAGGAGGGTTTGGTGAACTCTGCAATGCTAATATGCCCTGATGGGGGGGAAAAAAACCCCCCAAAAAAACAAGTATTTGAGAATGTGCCCCTCTCCTGACCAATTGTAACAAGACCAATTGAGGACATTGCTGGAAATCTGGAGATTCAACTGCGAAACAATGGCGGACAATTTCAACTTTTTCTCCTAAGATCTGGAAGAGAGCTGTGACATTGGGGACACAGCCCAGTTACTTATCTTTGTGTGTGGGGTAATGGACGACTTTGAGATTATGGAGGAGATGGCAGCAATGCAGTCAATGAGAGGGACAAGGACAGGTTGTGTTTTGTTTAGAGATGCATGCTTAATGTTTTTGCATTGTATTATATATGAGGATGTGTCGTGTAAATCGGTGCATAAAATTTATGTTGTTGTTGTAACTAAAATAGTTACCTTCATCAGGACAATAGCATTGAATCATTATTCTGTACAGTTTAGTTACAAAATCATGTTACTGATAAAACTAAAATAGCTAATTTCATGAGAGCAAAAGTATAGAATCACAGTTTGTTGCACTTTTGGAGGAGCATGAGACTGAACATGGTGACATAGGCTTCCACACAGCTGTCAAGTGGCTCAGCCTGGGCAAAGTGCTGTAAAAAGTATGGGACTTAAGAGCAGGGATTCAGGAGTTCTGTGAAAAGAAAGATAAGGACGTCCAAGAGCTCTCACATATAGACTGGATGGCAGATCTTGCATTTAATGTGGATGTGACTTCGCTAAAGAATGAAATAAATACCAAACTTCAAGGCAAGGGCCTTTTTGCAAATGAATGTACGGACTGGTGAAGGCTTTTATGAGAAAGTTGCCATTTCTTTCAAACCAAATGGAGGGCAATATTCTCACCCACATGCTAACACTGAAAGTCACACCATCAGCTGATCACCTTCATGGATACTCATCCATGTTAGTTGCACTGCATAGTGAGTTTTCAAGACAATTTGAGGATTTCAAAACTATTGAGAGTGAAATGCACATGATTTCCTCTCCCTTCACTTGCAATGTGGATAATGCACCCAGTGATGTTCAACTCGAACTTATTGACCTGCAGCCTGATTTACTACTGGCAGAGCTCTTCAAGTCAGTGCTGGATTTTTATTCTTCTCTCAAAAAGGACAATTTTCCACACGCGGGGGGACTTGCTCAGAAGATGTTGGTTCTCTTCACATTTACTTGAGATTTACTCACAAGATGAACACTCATTCTAAGTGAGGAAGTTTAACAAATCCTGATACAAATCCTCTCTCAGTGGTTATCACCTGTCAGCTGTCCTTCATATATCCACTCTGACATTCAACCTGACTTCAAAGCACTTGTTCAAGCCCAACAGACTAGATTTCTCTCACTTGAACAACAAAAAAGAACTGCGGTAATCGGACAAATGAAATGGGCAATAGCACTTACTTTTTTTTGTATATTGTTAATTTTCATGCTCGTTGTCGTCGTTTTCTTCCGCTTATCCGGGTCTGGGTCGCGGGGGCAACAGCCTGAGCAGGGAGATCCAGACACTCCTCTCCCCAGCCACTTCCACCAGCTCCT
>KV751325.1:6624129-6668328 GCA_001698575.1 Mola mola
GTTTCCCCCCCCCCCCCCGGGAGAAATTCAGGTTGACAGCAGTACAGAAGTGAGTTGCAGTTCAGGGTAAAAAGTACCAAAATAAGTCAACACACAGTATAAGAAAGGATAAATAAAAAATGAAAATAATACATATTTTTTTTCATTTCTAGTAAGTATTATGTACAAGCTGGCCTTTGTGCAGAGTGTGCAAAGTGCAATTTTCCCGAGATTTATAAATAGATAAATGGTATGTATGTGACGTTTACATACTGAATAGTGGAATTCTATATATAAACAGTTGGACATGTGCAGTATCATATGTTTAACACAATTGTTGGGTCATCAAAAGTAAGTGATATGCCTTCAATACTTTGGCCACGGAGGTGAAGCTTGTTAATAGGATCAAAAATGTCAAACGTAAGTGTGCTCAAGGAGATGTCATTTTAGCTATGGAACTTGTCAGTAACATTTTACCGTTCTAGCTGGTCAATAATGGCTGGTAAGAAAAGCTAGAGGGGTAAAAATTGGCATTTACTTAACTATATGTAGCTCTTATCTTCACTCAGCGTCCACTTGAGGGAGCGCAAATGTGGAACTCAATATGGGAAACCAAATAAAAACAGATTGCATGTACAGTAGTGTTCAAAATAATAGCAGTCCAATGTGACTAACCAGATTAATCACTGTTATTAGTATATTTTTTATTGCTACATGGCAAACAAGTTGCCAGTAGGTGCAGTAGATTCTCAGAAAAACCAACAAGACCCAGCATTCATGATATGCACGCTCTTAAGGCTGTGCAATTGGGAAATTAGTTGAAAGGGGTGTGTTAAAAAAAAATAGCAGTGTGGCATTCAATCAGTGAGATCATCAATTTTGTCAAAAAACAGGTGTGAATCAGGTGGCCCCTATTTAAGGATGAAGCCAGCACTTGTTGAACATGCATTTCTCTTTGAAAGCCTGAGGAAAATGGGTCGTTCAAGAGGTTGTTCAGAAGAACAGCGTACTTTGATTAAAAAGTTGATTGGAGAGGGGAAAACTTATAGAGGTGCAAAAAATTATAGGCTGTTCAGCTAAAATGATCTCCAATGCCTTAAAATGGAGAGCAAAACCAGAGACACGTGGCAGAAAACGGAAGACAACCATCAAAATGGATCGAAGAATAACCAGAATGGCAAAGGCTCAGCCAATGATCAGCTCCAGGATGATCAAAGACAGTCTGGAGTTACCTGTAAGTACTGTGACAGTTAGAAGACGTCTGTGTGAAGCTAATCTATTTACAAGAATCCACCGCAAAGTCCCTCTGTTAAAAAAAAGGCATGTGCAGAAGAGGTTACAATTTGCCAAAGAACACATCAACTGGCCTAAAGAGAAATGGAGGAACATTTTGTGGACTGATGAGAGTAAAGTTGTTCTTTTTGGGTCCAAGGGCCGCAGACAGTTTGTGAGACGCCCCCCAAACTCTGAATTAAAGCCACAGTACACAGTGAAGACAGTGAAGCATGGTGGTGCAAGCATCATGATATGGGCATGTTTCTCCTACTATGGTGTTGGGCCTATTTATCGCATACCAGGGATCATGGATCAGTTTGCATATGTCAAAATACTTGAAGAGGTCACGTTGCCTTATGCTGAAGAGGACATGCCCTTGAAATGGGTGTTTCAACAAGACAATGACCCCAAACACACTAGTAAACGAGCAAAATCTTGGTTCCAAACCAACAAAATTAATGTTATGGAGTGGCCAGCCCAATCCCCGGACCTTAATCCAATCGAGAACTTGTGGGGTGACATCAAAAATGCTGTTTCTGAAGCAAAACCAAGAAATGTAAATGAATTGTGGAATGTTGTTAAAGAATCTTGGAGTGGAATAACAGCTGAAAGGTGCCACAAGTTGGTTGACTCCATGCCACACAGATGTGAAGCAGTTATAAAAAACTGTGGTCATACAACTAAATATTAGTTTAGTGATTCACAGGATTGCTAAATCTTAGAAACAAAAAAGTTTGTACAAAATAGTTTTGAGTTTGTAAAGTCAACGGCAGACACTGCTATTTTTTTGAACACACTCCTTTCAACTAATTGCCCAATTGCACAGCCTTAAGAGCGTGCATATCATGAATGCTGGGTCTTGTTGGTTTTCTGAGAATCTATTGCACCTACTGGTAAATTGTTTGCCATGTAGCAATAAAAAATATACTAAAAACCTGGATTAATCTGGTTAGTCACATTGGACTGCTATTATTTTGAACACTACTGTATATAGAAGCTAAATGTTCCACCAAATGGCAACACTCATCTCATCCTTGCTTGTGAACTACTGATTCCAAATCACACTATCTGTTACTGTTACCAACAGCCCCTTTTACCTGTGGAATGTTCCAAACAAGGTTTTTCTTTTTCTTTGAGCATTCTGCAACTTTTCAGTCTTAGGTTTCAACAGCAGCAAACCAATTACTGGTTTAAAATTCAAAATTCTGTCGAATTTGATGAGGTAAAACATTATTTTTGCACTGTTGAGCGTAGAAAGAATAACGAGTTGTGACATTCTGGTTTAACTCAGCATCCCAACACTTTATGTTGGGATACTGATAGCCCTGAACCTGCGGTGAGCATCAAACTGAGTGAGGAACTTCACTCGTGACCACACCACAGGTCTCACGTCGTTCTGCTCACGCCTGGATGTATTTAGTGTGTCCACCACTGTTGCCCCATTCTGCGGTGGTACGCTGGACCCTGCTCTCTAAATGGATGCTTTCATGCATGCGCATTTTATAGGTATACCCAAAGTCACCCAGGCGTATGAAACAATACACAGAGGTCTGGAAAACAGCATGAAAGAAAACAAAAACAGGAGGCGGCACACGTGCGGCGCATCGGAATATGTGAACTCGCTGCCAAATAATACATTCACATCCCAGCAAAACAAAGCCAGGACATGACCCTCCTGGCGGGTACACGTGCAGGTAGCTCCAGTTGTTTAATCATAGCCCTTAAATGATTGAGTGGCAGGGCGGAGAGTCTCAGCAGCCCATCTGGGCTCCTTGGCGTGCGTGACCTGCACTCCAACGGACGGGCTCTGTCCACGGGCGAGCCAGATGAGGAGCAGAGCAGACCGGCGGTATTATCACCTCTCACTGCCTCTGCCTTTTGCTATCGCTCACCTCCAGGCTCGCTCAGCTGTCTCTCCGACCGAGGTGGAGGGGTGGAGACTGATAAGTGTTCAGTTGCTGTCTGCTCATCTGTGCACATGTTAAAGCTGGACGCTGTGTGTGTTAAGGGGACTGCGTTTCCGCTATAGAACAACCCCCTGGTTCAACTGATTGTTTCATTTTGATGCAGACCAGACATCTGGTGCTGCATTTAAGTACTGCATATGTTGTCCAGGAAATCCCCATAGCCCCAATCCACATTATATGGACGAATCAACAGCAGGATAGTAATCCCTCTCTCATTTTCTTTACTGCTCTGAATTTCTCTTGCTCTGAAAGGAGTGTGTAGGTTGTGTTTGTTAGAGCGATATGAGCAGCTCAGGGACAATTGTTCATTCACGGCATTTATATGTGTATCAGTCCTGAGAAATCAAGAGCGAGGTAGAAATAAGAATACTGTATGAATTGAGCATGTAAGGATTTCTCCCACTCTGGCATTTTCCCTTTATTTTAACGGGGATCTTGGAGATTCGCCGATAAAGAAACATTAAAACCGCCTGGCTGATATTTTATTGGCCCCCTTTGTGCCACTAAAACAGCTCCGATCTGTCTGGTCATCCCTGAAGGGAGTCCTGTGGCTGACAGGTGTGTGAGATATCATGCGTGGATCCATATCCGTCCGTGATATCCCCCTGCTCTTTTAATTCATCCTGCCATGTTGTACTGAAAGACATTTTTTTTTCTACAGTAGATAGAAGAGAATATGGTACAGCCAAGGTTTAGCTTCTCTGCGGTGCTACTGGGGACTACCTGTAACCTATACTGCAGCTATCATTTTTAAAGGAGAACTCCAGCTGTGTACCTTTGGACTTGTATAAGGTGGAGGTTATCAAAAGATATATATATATATTTTCAAACGGATCGGTAAAAATGAATGAAGCAGAGGCTGAGATATTCTGATCTTTACTCCCTGCATATCAAGCTCCAAAAACACTGAAAAGGACTATGCTTACCTGATAAAATCAAAGATGATTTCAGGAACACATGGATGACACTGCACAGCTATTTTCAAAGTGTGAGCAGCTCCCCACATGAGCTGACTAAATGTGCAGTCACACTGGAAGCTGAATGAACGCCACCAGTCCTTTTTTGTGAAATATACATTGTATTTTCAGCTGTGCAGTTAGGGACACTAGCTCAGCTGGAGGACAAGGCATAAGGCAGCTTTTGTAATTTCCAGGCTGACAGTAAACATGGCGTCAGCTTAGATGGTGTAAAGACCGTCAGGCCACTCTCAACAAAACCGTAAATGTCTTGTCTGGCGTCCACTTTGTGAGGGATGCCGCAATGTGTGTACCAATAAAATAGTTTATTCTTAAAAGTATTGTAGTCACATTCCACATGGCTTGCTCTGTTTCTCATTCCTCATATTTCTCCCTGCTAGTATCTCTCTCTCCAACAGACCGTGTCTCCACCACTTTTCTGTTTTCTTACACATTTTTCTCACTCAGCCTTGCTGCTTTTGTTACTGGAGATCTGACTGATTAACAGCCAGCATGAAACATTTGAGGGCATGCCAGCCCTACAAGCAACGACTTACCTGGCTTTGATAAAGCAAAGCACAAAAAAAAAAAAATCAGCAGCTCAAACCTCTAAATGGACTTTCAAAGATCCCACCCCCAAATCTAATGGTCCCTGTGATACGTCCCTGGAGACATACGTTCAGCAAGGCAAAACTCAATGAAGCACTGCAAGATGACAAGGCCAAAAGGACTTTTGGCGGGGAAGCTGCATTTGCTGGAAAAATATCGCCCACATGTCATTACCCTTACACCTAGATATTCCACCAACACAGAGGAAGAGCCAGCTCACTGAAAGAGCACATAAGGGGAAAAGACAAAATAGCTGTGTCAGACGATGCTGCTCCGACTGTGAGATATATTAATCTTTTGTGTGTGTGTGTGCGTGTAGGAAATAAAACGGACCTGAAGGACTTTTATTAGCATTATTTTGCATAACTGATTCTCTGAGTGATTTTGAAAAGAATTAATATTAATCCTCTCCTGTGGACGGGTGCCCTGTAAGGTTGCAGCACCTCAGGGAGAATACAGGCACACGCTGGGAAAAGGATGCCAGGATCTTCTCAAAGTGAAATAGTCAGCATATTGGAAGGTGGTTAAATGGTGCTTTGCAGGGTTTGACTCCCGAGAACCTTGGCGCGAAGTGATGCGAAGTGCCGACAGCATACTGGGGTTATAGTGTATTTACATAATGTCTTACGGCAACTCAAGAAACAGAAGAAGTAAGTTGCCTTATTGCAGAGAAACTTGTGTGTGCTGGGAAGCACTTTGAGGTTAACACACTTCACTAATGGGATACAATCACGCTATAGTCTGCTGAGGGTGTAAGATATTCAGCATCTATTCAGTGTAAAATGTGGAAGAGCCATTATCACAAGCCTGGGGCCCAAACCATGATATTTTTTCATTTTTTTGATACTTGCTTTCTGTCATAAGTTGATAACGCTTTATTTTGGCCAATTTAGCATTTCCAAGCAATCTACAAAAACTTAATAAACTGTTCATGACACACCGTAAAGTGTATAAGGACACATTCGGATGATTACATTTCACACAGCTTTATCCTGTCAGTCAGAGGGATTGAACGGATGATGACCTTCACAAGCTTACGTCTGAAAGGGGGGGTTGGAAGTATGGGTTGAATTCTAGTTTTGTACAACAGCAACAAAAGCAGGGACAAGGCAACAGAAAGTGCTTTGAGCTCGTGGATGGCAGCGAGAGTCTCTGCTGGCAGCATTTGTGGATGTCAGCACCACATTGTTCAAGAATCTGTTTGTTGTCCAAGGTGAGATATTTTAAGCGCTCCGCTGTCACAACAGTTTTATTATTAATGCGGGTGGAGTTGTGGGCTCTAAGTGTTGCTGTGGAGCATTTATTAGATGTTTGCACATGCTTGCTCAAACATTTTTATCAAGTCTTGCATAAAAGTGTTCATGGCTGTGTTTAAAATAACTGCACACATTTTGAGTTTTAGGGTTCATCTGTATCTTTTGACCAACTCAAGGCCCATTTAGTTGTGTTCTTTTAATGACAGCTCACGGCCTAAACTCTCTCACATGTCATTAAGATGTGTTCATAGATATACTAGATTCATTTTGTTGATAAATACATATATTTATGTTTCACATTTATCTAAAATGTCAAGTCAAGGTAAGTAGCAATGGCGTTTTATTACACCTCAGTTACACCTCAGTTATACTGATCTGACCCGCACCGCAAGTTAGATCACTGTAGTTCGCTGTGACTGAGCAATCTAAGCTGTCAAACTTTTAAACTTACCATAATTGTTTATTTTTGGCCACTAGGGAGCAATATGGTAACGTCTACCTTACGTTCAAAATTTTAAAACAAAAAATTGTGGGCATGAACCTCTAACAATAAAGCTCTAATGTGAGGGGCAGATAGAATTTTAATTCTATTTTTGCTGACTTAAAATGTCCTGATCGCTGCAAACAGCTGCGTTGCCTGGTGTCCTAATATGTTATTAACCTTTATTTAAGTGTTTAGATGTTTAGTTAAATAGGTTTGGAAAATACCCGAATGAAAAGATTATTATTATAACAGGAGTATGCTTAACTAACACAGTAAATAACTGTCAATTTGTTGATATGAAGGCTGTTAACATGATGGATAATGAAATGGAAATATAGGCAGAACTATTCATTGCTGGCGAAGGACGGCGCTCCTGAGATTCAAAAGGAAAGAGGAGGAAGTAAAGAACAAACAAACAGTGAAACTTTATCGTAGTTATAACATAAAAACAGTTCAGCCCCAAGGGTGAGGGAGGGTTTGTGGTTATGTTCGTAACAAAGGAAAGCATCGATCTGGGAGTGTTTTGTCCCTTTGTTGCTCAGTGAAATATGTTTTGCATTTCTTTTTGCCTGAGTGGATTCACGGCTGGACTGCTTCCGATTTTCTTAACACCCCAAACAGAGCTAACCTGCTTAGTTGTACTCTGAGAAACTTCTTTTTTTCATTTCAGGACCCTGTTTTGGATTTTACTTAAAGCTGATGACACTTGCACACCAACAGTTAATTCCCCGTGAGAGTGTTAACAGTTTAGTGTGAAGCAAACTTTGCTGACTGATTACATCTTCTGGCTTCATGACTACACTACAACTTAGTCTGACTTTTGCAGTACGTAACTATTTAGCCCCAGTCCCTTTTACTCAATTTCAGGTCCTGGAAACAACTTTTATCCTTTTGCATTCATCATCAAAATCCAAATGCCTTTCAGGTGAATAATGAAAAATTCAGAGGTGTAATATATATTTTTATGAGCACAAACATGCTTATGTATGTATTGTGTTGAAAGGTGTCTGAATGCAGTCAAGAAGCCATCGAGGAATGTCATACTCCTCAGTTATGCACTGTTAACTTACATATTCACATTATCAAACAACGTGAGGAAGTTTGAAATTCAATGTTTGGATGAAGCACATCCATCATCAGAATGACAACAGATCCATCATATATATAAAAGTGCTTACTTTATAATGTTGATCTAAATCAACTGCACAGATATGACTGATGTTCATCGGGGCTAAAATGAAAGATATGCATTTTAATTTATGATAATATATACCGGTGCCCAAAACCCTGACTCTCCTCAGTTCCTAAAATTATACCCACGCTGTTCTTGTGCGCCATACTGGAAAATATGCTGAAAATTAAGCTGCTGTGGAGTTCATGAGCAGGAAGGAATAAAAAAAAAACAAAACGCCACAAAATCTGTATTTACAAGAAAATCACAAAAATGATTGTATCAAATCACAGCTACCTGCCTTTTTTTGCAGTTTGTTGCTATTTTTGCTCTCTTTCTTTTTCACTTGATTCTAGATGTGACACATGGTAAACTGTCATTATAAGGTTTTAGGTTTTTATAGAAACAATTTCCTTTTCAACTCATCAGTTGGTACCAACAGCTAACAAACATATTGGGAGATATTTTTCACAGACTCCATATATAATAGATCATAACAGCAACAGAGATGCCAGTGCCTCCTCCAGCAGTGGCATCAATATATCATCAATGCAACTGAGATGACATGCAGCATGTAAGTAAAACGAGCCTTTTAGAATAAAAGCTGTCACTCTTGCTCTCATTATATTATCGCTATACCTCTCTATACCACTAGTTCACTTAAAACCATAAGTCATGGCTAGGTTTAAAGACTTGGCACATTTATTCTACAGATGGTTGAAAGCAATTTTTTAATGAAGGAAGCCAACGTCAAAATCATCGTGTTTTGTTAGGGGAAGTGGGAAAAGTTATGGAACATCCAGGAATATTTTTGAACACCACAGATTTGTCAACTTATGCACAGTTTCTGAGGCGATGAGAGAAATGGAGTTCAGCTGCAATGACCGTTTAGCTCTATAAGACTACACAATGCAATGGCACAGGGCAAGACAAAACATCTGAAATCATCAATATTCTTCACTAAGTACACTCAAAACATCATCGCAAGTGTCTGGTAACGTGGAGTAGATATGAACAGTAAAACACCCATGTGTTTTTGTCTCATTAGATACTGTTGTAGATTTATTGCCCTATCCAAGCAACCCTCCATGCTCGAGTAATTTTCAAAATAAGATGCTCTTTGCCAAATCCTTGAGCCTACATGATCGTGAAATAGGGCTGAGGTTGAAAAATACCGGAGTTCTCCTTAATGCACACATTAGCATTTTGCTTCATGCAGCCTCACTATCCACAACAACTCTAACATTTTTGGAGAAATTCCGAGTTAATTTTCAAAATAAGATGTATTTTGTGAGAGTTTATAGTCACAAATACAAGCATATGGCTTGTGTTCAAAAAAATACTTGAGTTCTCCTTTAGGATTGTTGTTGTTAACAGGGTTAAAGTTCACAGTTGTTTCATTTATCATTCTACTCTGACATAGCATTAACTCCAACTAAAGGCTAAACACAAAGCAGAGCTGTAAAAATGACAAAAAAAACAAAACAGTGGGAGTGTTGTTATTTCTGCAGGCATTGATTAATTGGGAGAAACTTTGTGCCAAAGCTTTTCACAACATTTAACAGTGAGCACACCACATCCTCTGTGAAGGTAATATCAGCCGGCATCAAAGGTGGTCCTGCAGGTCTCTAGCCAAGGTGGGCCTGCCAGGCATGATAACACTTTAAAGTGAGCTTCCCAGTGTTAAAGTGGCTTTGGTGATGCATGACTAAAAACATTTTAATGGTATATCCTGAACAACAAAGTGTGCCTCTGTTGCGTTCCCTAAGCTCCTGCTTCCATTGAGTGAGCCTGGTAGACTTTGCAAAGTTCACTTAGAGTTTCCACATCTCTGCTCTGATTATCCTCACTTTTCCAGGCAGAGCTACACCTAAGCAAAGAAAAAAAAGGGGGTATTGTGCTTCTGTTCCATTCATTCATATTTATTTGCACATTCGCGCCGTCCGCAGTGTTTCCAATTTCTCTTTTTAAAGTCTGCACTTGCCTCCATTCTGACAGCACTCAGAGGGAAAAAGATTCGCCATAGGCTACTGACAGAAGAACTCGTGTTATATATTGAACAAATCTTGGCTGCAAACACTTTCTTTTACACACACACACTGTTCCATTCTTTGTACGCATTCATATGTGAACTCCATTCATTGTGCCTGTGTTTTCTTTTCATATAAATGTAATCTGTGTTCCTAAGTGTGCATTGCATGTTGTATTGTCTGTATGTGTTTCTCACTGGCCATTAACCATTGAGGCGGCGGTTGTTGGAGGAGCTTTATTTAAAATGAACGTACCAGCACGTTCCCCTGACTGACCCATCTGACCTGTTGTTCCTGTGTGTGCTTCAAAGTTTAATGGGCCCTGAAGCCTTTGTGTGCTCTTACATCTGGGTGCACTTGGACAGACAGAAATAAGCATGTTCCACAGAAGAACGGGGCCTACATTATACCCTCCCGCTCTGTGCACACGCACACACAAACTGTGTGATGCACTATTAATGCTCTCATCTCCTTTAATTATCTACTTCATCAGAGCTTTAGTTCAGCAATCAGCCCTAGGGAGCACATGCCTCTAGAGATCACAGACCCAGCAGCCTGCTGGGACCCTGCGCCTAATTTCAGGCCTTCCAGGTTGCTTGATTTTTTTGGGCACATCAAGGATGATTGTGCACTCTACGTAGACTAGACTGCAGCATTAATGACAGCAATGCTGTTGACCAACGGATGTTGCTGTGATCCCTGCAAATCACATTTTAGGGGTTTCTGTCAAGACATGAAGGTCAAAAACTGCTTTGGATTTTAATACAGGCCTAACACCTGGGGAGGATATGCCTGAATTCTTGGGTTTGATACAGCAGTCAAGTCATTAGCTTTTTTAATGAGACGGGAACAGAATGTACTCTCCGCTGCATGACATCACTGATCAGACAGTTAATTTAATTAGGGTTGCCACAGGAATGTCATAATCATTGTTGTGAATTGAAAAAAACTCAATTAGATTAACTCTACTCCAGTGTGAGCACCGATGCAATTGTAAAAATTAAGGAAGACATTTGAAGGTGTCCGAAACACTTGACAGGCTTCACTTAGAGGTAATGTGGTCAGCCTTAATCAATGGACCTCCATGCATTCCTTATGCAGCAGGATGCATAAACAACATCCCCTCTGAGAGAAACACATTTTTCTGCAGGGGATGCAGAACAACCTTACAGAGAGGTACTTTGATGCTTATAAACACAATACAACATTTAAAGCTATTGACTTGACTCATTACAGAGTTGATACCTGGGGTCATAACAGAAGGTTTGATCTGTGTTATCATACTGCAGGGGTTGATTTAATGATGTTCATGTATTCATGTTAGTGTAATTAATTCTTGTTTTTATAGAAAACACCCATTATCAGTCCCTTTTCAGGGAAGTTTCAAGTCTTTTTTTTACCCATATACAGATACATAGTATGCATAGACATGCACAGGGACATACCATGCATTGTTGTACGGAAAGGTGCTTATTTGAGGTGCAGGGGCACTTTGGTGGTGCTCTGCGACCTCTCCAGCCACTAGTCCATGCTCCGGAATGACTGGTTCCTTGGCCAAGTCCCTACAGACGTAGTCACCAGCCTGCCACCGTGTACATGTACAGTAGGTGACATATCAAACACACCCTGGGATTAATAGGTAACACTGGTTTGGCAAAATTCTAAAAAATGCTTCTGAACTCCTACTTTCAGTGAGGTGTGTCAGGAGTTTCTGCTCTTTCTATTTCTGTTAAAGCTGTGGCAGCACAGCCTCTTTAAGCCCACAATTTTGAAACGCTCTAAGCGGCACAGCGGGACCTAAGAGGCTAGAGAACTAGTTATAGTGGAACAGCGGACTGGCTATTATTACATGCATGGAGAAAAGTCAGGCAAAGATGAGGAAACAAAAGATGACAGTGAACATATGCCACAGATTGACATGCAGACAGGTGAATATAAGTAGTGTTGTGAAACTGTGCAGTGCTCTTTGTAGCAGTATTTTATGTTTCCTGCTTTTTGCACATGCTTAGTCCACAGATGGCTTAATTATTTATTAACGGTCCTGTATTTAATCACCTCAGCTTTGTGCTCTTAAACTCTTGTTGGAATAAAGTGAGTGGATATTGTATTTATTTCGGTGAATATTGTCAGTTTGGCATCAGGCTCAAGTCAAACCTCACTCAACTCCTCACAGGATAAGTGGGTAGATATTTGATGGATGGACTCAAATAAATGACAAATATTTATTCAAAGTTTAATGTTTCTGGCCGCCTGAACTTAGCTGTGTGTTTAGCTCAGTTCTTGGTCTCCACCAACTTTTGAGGGAAACATCTACCTCTTTCACTGCTAAATTCTCCTCTATGTTAACAGACCAGTTAGAGCTAAATACTTTTCCCTCGGTTTGCCTGCTGCAGAGTTGCCATAGTAAACCAAACCGTAGTGGGCCATCAATATAAATCCATGATAAGAAAGGCGATAAAACTACTGAGTCTGTGATAATTATTTGTGGGTTCAACAGTGAAAACTTTCAGCTACTTTATCTATTGTTCATTTAAACTGAATTAATATAAAAGTAAGGTTTGATTTGTTAATCTATATAGGCAACGATAAATCAAAATCCTGACCAGAATTAACATACTGTGTTATAATTAATGAATAGTTGAACTCTGAATCAGTATGATCAAAGTAATGTGGATAGCAGAATGTTATCTACTGTTGAGAGAAGACTGTTAGACACCGTTAACATCAAGTGGTCCAAATTTCCAGTTCGAACTCTGTATTCCCAATCCATGAATATTTTGACCCGACAACACCACCTCCCACACCTCTGTAGCTCTCACTCCTTAAATAGTCTTATTGGGCTCAGTGTGGCTGCTCACACAGACCACTTTTTATGTTAATACAGGGTGACAAGTGGTTGTATTTGGCTTCCAAAAAATGAATAATTATCATAGATAACTAATGATTAGAATAGTAAAATCTAATTTACTTTAGATTACCTCAGGGCACCACCCTTAAAGAAGGGAAAAGCTGGCCAATTTAATTAATCAGCCTAATGAAATCTATTCGAGGGAATTTGGAATTATGCTTAATAATCAACTGAATTACAACCAACACTCCCTCATCAACAGCTAGTTGGATTTCTTGACAGTGTAGAGGTTGGCAAAATTCACTCTTGTGCAACATTTAACACAGAGTATGTTTTTCCCAAAGTCTCTATTCAAGAACAAACAAGAAAGAAACACAATGCCTGATCTAGGATGTAAACCATTACATATATTTACATACACACAAGTATGTGCATGCATGTATGAGAGAATCAAAATGGCTGCTGAAGCCAATGGACGTTTAACAAAGGTAAAATGGCCGAAAGCTGTTTGAGTGTCAGACCAAATGTTCCTTTGTCACTGGGGGCTCAGACCATTTAATGGTTGAGACCCTGCATGTCAAAACAGTGTTGTGTATGTGTGACGATGTGGTGCCAGGTGAAAAGAAGATGTCTTGTGACCAATAGCAGCTCTTGGTTCCATCAGTGAGGTTTTAAGCACCAAGTTGTCAAAAGTTGGGAGCTTGGAGGATCACTCAGTTGTGGGGCCACAGATAGTGTGGCATTCAGGTACAGTCAGAAAACACAGTTTAGGGGCAGACAATTCAGCAATATTGCAAAATAAAAAGTAATTACACATGACAAACTGATCCCGTCACATTATTAAAGCAATTTTAAACTCTACATCATACATCCTCTGACCGTTTCTTATTAATCATTTTTAATTAGCTCAGAATCAGCTGCTAAATGGCTCATGGTGAACAATCCATCATGACTTCCTTATTACGCACAAATAATTTTTATTTTTGCAACCCCTCATATAATGCAATGCATCATGCTGAGTTATTAAGGAATACATCATTACTTTATGGTTACCATTACCAAACAATGCTGTGTTCCCTCGGCACTGCAACCTCCTGCTAAACTGACTAATTAGTATCTGATCATTTTTTTCGCTCCTGTCCCCTCTTATTCCTCTTTATTCTCGTAGTTTCACCAAACCTCTCTCCCTAAATTCAATACTAACAGGCTTACCACCGAGACGGACTGTTAGATTTGTCTGGTTAATTGTTTGGCTACATGCCTTTACTCCTGTGTTTATACTTCAATTCCAAAACGCTCTAGAGAAATGCTGGGTTCTCTTTGCCTTATTGGTGTGTGCTGTCACTTACTACGCTGATTACACCAGTAGCCAAGTGAAACCTTCTTGCACTCAGGCTAAAAAAGCATTCAACCTCACGGACTCTCTGAAAAATATTGTGAGTACAGGGTAAAAAGAGATATCTGATGGCCATCAGTGATGGAAAAAAAAGCTTTGGTGTTGATACTTCAGAAGCGGTGCTGATCATTCCCACCCTGCAGTGAACTGACATGTGACTGAGGGGGTAGAGACAGATGTTGGATTAGAGAATGAGGTTTCAGGGGTCCAGGCAGTGACCAAGTTGCTCTAGGATATTCAATCAAACAGAACGACTCAGCTCTGATGAATGTATTATGAAATTGACCTGGTTATGTGAGATTCTGATCCTGCCACTGCTGTGAATCAGTGGAAAAGAAACACTTTGCTGCCGTGCCTCACTGCAGGCACACCTGCTGTGTAACCAATGTAAGGGAGTAATAAACGTGACCAGCTAGGCAGGACCTTAATTTGAACCAAGTGTTTGATAACTCTTTTTAACCTCTGCTAAGCAGAAAACGTTTTTAGTCGTGTTTGTCTGCTACGCAACAGCTACTGATGAATTCCAATTGTAGCAAGAACTCTTCTATGTGGAAAAAATGGAAAATTAACTAAAATACGAATTAACTGAGAAGTAACTTAGTGAGAGACGGGGAAATTGGCAGCGCAAAAAACAATGAAATCATACTGATGGCAGAACTAGGGCTCTCTTTGTGTTTCTAGATGAATGTGCATTGCTTTCTTATGAAGCCTTCAGCCGGAGGTAGTTTGTTCAGGATAAAGTATCGACTCTTTGCATCATATTTGTTAAGTCCCAATGTGTTGTATTGTTGTCACTTTGGATGAATATTTTGGCTACTTTATTTTGTTGCAATGTAAAAAATAATCATGTAATATTGGTAAAGAGAGTAAATGAGAAATGCTAAATGAATGCTATTCCAACATGTGTGTGTGTGTGTGTGTGTGTGTGTGTGTGTGTGCACATCCACACATCCTTTGACCAAAACAATTTGAAATGTGCTTTCTTCATAATAAAAGAGATTATTTCAGATTGCACTGTCTCATCTTTTGTTTCATTAGCTTTTATTTCTGAATTTCAGAGTTTCACTTTCAGTTTTCATGCTTACTGGGAATCAGTTACTGTTTACTGAACAGTAAGTTTTGAAGATTAAAGCCATTACCATCAGAACCATTCTGTCAAATAAGTTATAGATCGCTGGCAAAACAATAACTTTTCTTAAAAGAGGTTTTATCCCATGAGCTATGCAAACAACAAAGAAAATACAGAGCCGAGGTCGTGTTTTATTCTATGTGTTCTTTTAAAGACATCAATAGTCTTAAAGTGTGCGTTGCATAATGGGCTGTTTGTAGCCTTAATGTATGCACATTAGTTTGCTGTGAGTCAGCTGGACTCGCTGATCCAGGTCCAGTCAGTCCAATAAACCACAGCAGACTAGTCATAGAAAATCCTTCTGTTGTTCCAGTTCAGATGCCCTCCAAGAGCTTGAGTGTGGTAGCCTCACTTGAAAACACATGAAAAGGGGATTTTGCTGATTATGTGAGCATATTTAGAAGCACATTGTTGACCTTAATAAAACAAATAGCATTAAAGGCGAGGACTAACTAATTGGCTCATTTGACATTTTGACAAGAGGGTCCAATGATATAAAAATGTACAATGGGCAAGATAACTCATCATCGCACTGCAACACGAGAAAACACACGCAGGTAGACCAAACACTTGCAAATTAAGAAAACATCTTCCATTGGCCAACCCGTGTCACAAACACTCACAACACAACCAAAAAGAATAAGACAATACAGGTAGCACATGTAACAATGGATATGGCTTTAAGATACTGTGATAGAGCTGGTGCCAGATATCTATTTATCTAGTTTTGTATTCTGCTTGTTCTTAGCCCGCCAATTCAAATAATACCATGAAAAACACAGAGAAAAGTAAACTTTAACACACTCAGCTAAAACCACGTATGAGGTTGAAAATAGATGTACACCTACTCGAAACATGTTAAATATCTCTTCATCTTTTTTATTCAGTGTGTTGTTTCTTTAAACAGTGCTATCTCAAACCAGGCATTACAAAAATATCTGGCCAGAGCTTAAAAGTCAAGGGCAGGACCAGAGCGCTCTTCATTCAACGTAGAGATTTAACCTGGTTTCCTTGCAGAGCTTCTCCTTTGAACTGCGGCTTATTCTCTCCAAATGTTTTGGTCTTTTCCATTTCTTAAACAGCAGAGCAACTCAACTTGTTAGCTTAAGTGAGAGTCTTAACTGCCTTCATTAGGCTCTCTTGGCACTGCTTTTCCGAACGGGGTATTTCCTAAAAACACCGGATTTGATGTGGTCAGCTAGGTGGTTTCTAGCTTACCTCCCAACATTCCTGTGAACCCACTTACTTGATACTCCCGTGCATCTTTTGCAAGTATGATTTGGAGAAGCTTACACAGCCTGCATGTCTGAATTGCAAATGTGTACAAACACAGAATAACCTTTGGAAGCATCCTGGTTTCAGCTCCATATTTAAAGCAAATTGTTTAGCCATGGATGACAGAAGAGTGGTTACACTATGTCGCTCAGAAACGGTGTTGCTGCAAAAGCTGAATACACATCAGGGGCCGGCGAGATGGAGACGATTCTAGCCACATCCTCTGCTAACATGTCTGTTTTACGTCTCACTCTGAAGTGCTGTGGCTTCGCTGCTGCATTCTCACAATGAGATCCTGAGCTCCCAAAGTGAGAGCAGCAGAGCAATTGGTTCACTCATTCATCAAGGGGCCCTGAGGGGGCCACGTGGTAAAGTCTAGGCACATATTAGCTCAGCAGTGCTGGCTGACCCAGACTGGTCCCTCGGCCACATAACCACCTTCTCCTGCCTACTCAAAGGGGCTCTGTGCTGGAATGTATCAGGGCAGAACCTGACACCTCTTGAACATCTTCCACGGGATATGTGGAGCTGGCAGGTTGACAGGCCTGTATGTAGTCATCAAGTGGTTGGAAGGCTGCCCTGCTGCCTCATCAGATCATGTCTGAAAAGCCTCTGAGAGGGTGTTAATTTCCCTTCATCGCTCCTTCAAAGCAGTTTGAGTGTTTTTATGCACCAATTATACACATATTGTATATACAAATTACTTATACTTCTGGTTACTTTGACTCATTTTTGATATTGGGAGTCATTGTCTACACATGATCCCAATGACTGTCTGTAGTTGCCACCATGTTGTAATGAATTGATAACTCTCCAGTCTTCCTCTCATCTCCCACCATCTCTTCCCTTCTTTCTCCTATTATTTGCTTCCTTTCTTTACATTGTGTGATCAGCCCCCTCCTCCACACTTCCTTTAGTATCCTCCCTCTCATCCTGTCTTCTACTCGCAATGTTGTACTGGTTCCTGACCTAATTAGAAACCCCCTCTAGGTTTTGGTTACAAAGCAGTATGTTTACTGTAAGCAGTTCAGTCATGAGTCAAGTAAGGCAAAGGGGGAACTGATGACTCTAAAGACTGTAACTCAACATGAATAACTGATCATTGAATAACACATTATTGTACTTTCCTACTAATAGAGTAGTATTATGTTTTAATACTTGGTGATAGGATTAAAGTATTGAAGCGAATGCAGCTTGTCTTATAGAATTTCAGCAGAACTAGTCTATGACACTTAATTTAATATTCAAATCATTGCTCAGTGAATATCATTGGATATAAGACCTAATATTTAGATGCGGTCTTAAACTGTTGCCTAGCAACAGCTACTGTAAGCGAGTGAAGACAGATGAATGCACAGGAGGACATATGCTGGAGTTCACAAAATTAAAGAACGGAGAGGGAGACTGGGTGCTTCCAAAAGTGCAGAGATTCAAGATTCATTATTTTTAATTGATTTCATGGGAAGACAGTTACTTTAAATGGAGATTGTGCAATATAATAAACATGTTCTGATTCCTGTTATAATGTAACCTAACTGAAAGTATTTATTTTGAGGCAGTTCTTTGATTCTGTTTTTGGTTTTACGAAATGGAGCGTGGTGTATGAATACACTGTCTGACTTTGCAATAGTTTACTTCCTTAAAAAGAGCTTCGCCTTTATTTCACCTTGGAAACAACCGCTGATAATTTAGTTTGTGTTTCTGACTTCATCATGTCCCATTATCCTCATCTTGCACAGATTTTTCATTAGTGGTGGAGAGATTGTTGGGCCGATTGTTGGCATTGCAAAATACCAAAATCTAAATAATAATAAAAAACTAATTTGTAGTCACGTCAGAGACAGAGACACATTTTCATTTTTGAATGGTCCCCTCAACTGGGGAAATTCTGGTCATTCCATATTTGAGACATAAACCGAAAGTCCAAACTTACTCAAGTCTTAAGACTGATCTTAACTCTAAAGTTGCTTTTTATTCTTCTTTTAATGCTTTTACTTGTTTTATTTTTTAATCTCACCCCATTGCCTTATATTGTCTTGTACTCATATCTTATGTTTTTGTTTTTTAATTGCTAACACCATTTTGCATCTTCATTCTGGTGCTCTTGGTCTCAGTTTATGCTGTTGTGTTATGGGTTGCTAGAGTGAATTCTCATGGGCTTATGTGTCATTATTGTTTGGGCTACTCTGCCTTTGTTTGTATGTATGCTTTTTGCTTTAATATCAGAACACTTTTGGAAGCCAGGTTTTAAAAGTGCAACACATTGTAAATAAAGAAAATATTAATACATTTCTATTTTTGAGTGGATGATATATAAGTGTCAAATAAATACAAATAAAATTCATTAAGGCCCATTCGGACCACTAACATCTTTTTATTTTGTTTATATATGTAATGTTTGGTCTCTGTAAGAAGCAAGGATATGCAGCTATCTGCTGACGAATGTTGTTTTTCATTCATTTAATTCTTTTTAGACAGAGTGCATAGCTACTGTATTCAACCAAAAACAAATGCAGAAAATACATTTAAATGCACTTTCATGATTATTATTGTCATTGTTAATTTGTGTTTTATTAGCCACCAAGAGATCTGTATCAGAAAATAATTGCAGATGTGAAATTTCTATTGTTGACCATTTTAACGACTTTCTGGTACAATATGAGCAAGTAATAAAAAAGTGAAGCAAAGTGAAATTACTGTCACCAGAGTACAGATTGCCCCATTGTTAGGACAGCCAATTAATTATATATCACATTTCATACAGAGAGACAGTTCAAACAAAGAGCACAAAGGTAAAAACAAGACATAAAGTGAAGAATTCAAACATCAGATGGGGAAAAGAGTGAAAACTCGGGGCACCCTGCGAGCCCCTCTGGGAAAATGTGTTCCACGTAAAGGCTGAATCGTGCCCACAGTGGCCAAGGTTTGATTCCCTGTCTCTGTCTCTGTCATAACAAAGTAATGCTGTAGGATGAAAAGCATTTAAAAGTTCAACTTTGTGTGAGACAAATGAGGACCCGTTGAGTGAGTCTAATCATCATTAAGCTGTTTTAATTTCGGACATGTCGCTGATAAAGCCTACCAGCTAGCTGTGTATATAATGATGAAAATGCAGAAAATAATCCTACTTTATTAATGGAAATCATTATGAGTGGATGGTTACACTAGAGTTCCCTGGGCAGCATTCCCCTTTACTTGCAGTGTTTAGTCAGATGAGTGACAGGTGAAAGGGGTTAAGCTCAGCAGATTTGATTGACACAAATGCATAAAAACACTTGTCTTCCTGAGGGAATCTGAGTGTGTTTGTCAAGTGATGCAATTAAAGAATTCCCAGCTCAGGACTTAGATGCTGTGCTGGAGGCACTTTACAAGAATTGCTCCAGGAGCAGCCCCCTCGACAGGAATGATAGATTAGAAGCAGCTCATCTTCATGTCGTGCATGTCTTTCAGCAAGCTTGGCTTTCCTGGAAAAAAAGACATGAAGAAGTAACAGACATGCAAAGCAGTTATATATATATGATGAAGGCAGGAAGAAGACCTGATAGCAGAGATAGCAGGCCCTTACTCGGCCTGGCTTACATAAAGTTATTACCCTAATGCTTTATTTCCTAAGTAAATATCTCATTCTGCTTCTGAAAGCGACTGTCAGTGACACATAGGCATCATTGACAAACCTGAGGGTTGTGTCCAACAGTCCAACATACGTATAAACATTCATATTTCAATGACTATGTGAATGTGTATTGTATTATAGTTTGCTGAATCTCACAGTAAGAAGGAAAAATCTGGAGGGATTTGGGGCGTAACAGTATTATTTATCATGATTAAATTGCGACATATGTTAAAGTATGCATTCTAAGTAGAGCTGTAACTGCCAAATATTATTTTTTTAGTTTTCCCAACCTTTATTTTTCTGTTGACAATGTCCCTGCAGATGACTAAACACAGATAAAGCAAGACCGTCAGGGACTGCAGACCCTCGTCCCCTTTGATGCAATTCCCTTTCATTCGGAATACTACATACAAAGAGAGGGACAGCATGACAATGTGTCATTCTATTAGGGAAATTATTCTGAAAATATAATTCCATCTATTTTTATGTCTGTTTATCAAAACAGTCTGGAATCAAATCAAATCAAATTTTATTTGTGTAGCTCAAAATCACAATTTACACATTATCTCACTGGGCTTTGACAAACTGTACATATGTGACACCCTCTGCCCTTAGACCCTCGAACCGGGTGAGGAAAAACTTAAAAAATCCTAAACAGGGAAAATAAGAAACCTCAGGAAGAACCACAGAGGAGGGATCCTTCTTCCTAGGACAGTCAGTTGTGCAATAAATGTCACTTGTACAGAACACAACAACATGATAATAACACATTACTTAGAATGTATAAAACATCCATGAGTCCCAGAGTCTGTGGATTCTATAAATCCGAATGTATGGGAAGTCTAGTGATCCAGACGCAGGTGGACTCTATTGGTCTAGGAGTCATCGTACTCCATGTAGCAAGATCTGAGTGTTGCTGATGTAGTCCCCGAGTCCAAGAGTATGTGGAATCTATAAATCCAGGGATATGTGAAGTGGAGTGAACCAGAAGCAGGTGTAGTCTATTGATCCAGAAGCCATTGTAATCTGTGGATCCCGATTTGCACTTGGAAATCCAGCCTAGGATCCAAGTCACAGGATCTCCTGTCCTAATGTGGGCAGTAGGCGTCAGGCAGGACCACAGCAGCAGCTCCCACCGCGACCTATACAGACCTGCAGGATGATATAGCACAAAGACTCCGGGGAAGAAGTAAAGTTAGTGTAAGGATATGGACATTTAGAGGAGCAGAGATGGATTCTGAGTCAGAGGGGGGAGGAGAAGAGAGCTCAGTGTATCATGGAGTGTTCCCCCAGCAATAAGCCTACTCTTAAAATCAGAGAGTGTGTCTGCCTCCCATACCAAGACTGGAAGATAGTTCCACAGGAGAGGAGCTTAATAGCTGAAAGCTCTGCCTCCCATTGTACTTTTGGAGATTCTTGGGATCACCAATAACCCTGCATCCTGGGAGCATAAGGTTCTGGATGGGTGATAGGGTACTATGAGCTCTTTAAGATAAGATGGTGACTGACCATGAATAACTTCGTAGGTGAGGACAAGGATTTTATATTCTATTCTGAATTTAACTGGGAGCCAGTGCAGAGAAGCCAGTATGGGGGAAATATGGTCTCTGATATTAGTTCTAGTCAGTACACGCGCTGCTCCATTTTGGATTAACTGAAAAGTTGTTAAAATTTTGTTAGGGCAACCTGAAAATAAAGAATTACAGTAATCCAGCCTGGAAGTAACAAATGCGTGAACTAGTTTTTCTGCATCTTGTTGAGACAGGATGTGTCGGATTTTAGCAATGTTACAGAAGTGGAAGAAGGCTGTCCTTGAAGTCTGTTTTACATGTGAGTTAAAAGACAACTCCTGGTCAAAGATAACACCCAGGTTTCTGAATCTTGATCATACTACGCAATTTGATGGTGATAGTAGAGTGCTTCATCCAAATGTTTTTCTTATGCCCTATATATTGTGCCTTTTAAAAGATTCAATAATCTGGATTGAGATGTAAGTATTGTAAGACTTTGTGTAGAATTTTCAAGTAAAAATGGGCTGTAATGTCCCAATTGCGGGTCTGGACAGACAGAACGACAGACACAGAGTTTGATTGTACTAATTTGTTCAATTTATAAATCACAATATATGTCCAATATATGTTCTAGGGTGGGGTACTGGCCTGAGGGTTGGGAGCCACTGCTTTATTCGATGAGATGTATTAAAATTTACAGGTGATTTTCTGTCCACCGATCAATTCATTGACAGATGTGTGGTTTTGTGGTCGACACAAGCGATTAATGGGTTTGTTACCATGGATACTTAATGCTATAGGTTTTCTGTGATCCAGTTCAGTGTCAGTTTTCACCAGAAATTACTGGCCTGAATATGATCAGGCCATTTTTTGCTGAGATTTTCTCATGTGTTGACAATTTTGGAAACTATCTCATCTGATTACAGAATGTATGATTGTACTGTGCAGCTGCTATTGTTACATTCTTTCATTCATTGTGAAAGGAAGGTCAGAGTGAGCTGAAGGTTTGCAGAAGAATTTTCTTTAAGCAGAAGAGCTCTATTTTTCTTCACATAGGTCAAAATGTCTTTGTGACAACTTTGCATTCAGCATAGCTCCAGAGGGTCACGTTCACCCCATCGAAAACAAAAAGCGGTCCTATTCCCAACCCCCGCATTAGTGTGTCAAAGTGTGCTTGGGCAAGACACTAAAACCCCAAATTGTTACTGATGCTGCAGCATCAGTGTATGAGTGGTATGAACTCAGAAATGACACTGCACTTGCACCAGTGTGTGAATGGATGATGTGACAAATGTTGTAAAGCACTTTGAGAAGTCAAATAGACTTGAAAGGCGCTTTATAAACACAAGTTAACTTAGTGATTAGCATTGCATAATTTCGTCATTGTTTAATAATCAGATGTTATTGAAGCACATTGCTAGAAAACATATCTCGTAGAGAGCATGTCTCTCTCTTACAACAAGGCACATAAATACTGAAATTGTTGCTGGTGACTTTGTGAACATTGATTTTTTGGAGTTCTAAGTGTGTCTGTTTTCACTGTTTTGGGTCTATTTGTAAGCTAGTTCATGAGAGAAACATGTTTGTCATGCACGTAAAAAAAAAGAAAGGTTTTATAGAAAACTCTATAAGAAACAGAGAAGGAGTATAATTTATGAAAAGCTCCTGCCATTTCCTTTCAATATTCTATTCAGTGTATTCTGATTAGCTACTGGTGTATAATTCCTATGGGATTTCAGATCTTCACACAAAGGGCCCTGCTGCTGAGTGAGAACAATTATTGATTTCAATATCTGAGTGTTAATGCAACAAACACTTGCTCTCACACATGAACGCCTGCCCATGACATTGAGAAAACAGTGTTTTCTGTATGGTCAGACCTGAGGGACGGGTATACTAGTGTATCATGTCAGGTTTATACACCATCTGTCAGGGATGGGATTGGTGGCTTGCTTTCATGCTGTTCACTGAAAACCACTGCAGACTGTTTCTTGAATAATGCAGGTGGAAATACAGCTTTGGGCATTTTCTTTCGCTTGCAGTTTGAATCTCTAAAGAATTAGTATTTCAGCCAGGTATTTTCCTGTGATTTGTAATGCTACAAATTGGAGTCCTCTGCTGGGTCTGGCTAGGTTTTCTGTAATGCATTTTTTAAATTACACAAATTAATTTTCACATTCAGTACTGAATTGTAACAATGAAGAAGAAGCTGCTAAACTCAAATGGTCCAATTGAGAAATCTCACCATTAAAAACTGATTCAATTCAAAGGACCTTTAAGTTTTCCCGTCTTTTGTGAACTCTAAAAAAACGAAATAAATAAAAAATACATTTTCTCCCCTTCCTCCTCTCCTGATGCAGTCAAGAACACGCCTTCAGCACTTCCTCAGAATACAGAGGAGATTTCCGCTGAGTAGCTGGACCTCACAGCCTAATCAGATCTAAAACTCCAGCAGAGCCCTGGGCCGCACTCAGAGGGATAACCCCACCCCTGCTCTCGCTTCCTCCGGCCTCACATGCCGGGACACAATTAATTCATACTGCTGGCAGCCTTGGACCCTCCCAGTAGTACAACTCTCATCCCTCGTGCTCGTTTCCTGTTCCTATCTGCATAATATCAATTTGGGTTGTAATGGCCTATTGGGGAACACGTTCGAGGAGTTTGAGCGGGACGGAAAAATGTACAGGGCTAAGAAGTGGCTTAGAAGTATTGAGAATGAGAAACAAGTATCCAACACTTTGCACCTTTAAGTTATATATGGTCAAGGAACACAGCATGACAACTTTTGCTCCTACAGAAGAAGCAGTGGGGGAATGTGGTGAAGACAGAAAGCCCTCTGAACTGGGTGTAAAGAAAGTTTATGTGTGTGAAACTATTTCTAACAGAGTTGCCAACAGATGAATCGCTCTCGTTCTCTCTGAGGAGATGAGTGTGTTTGTGTGTGTGTGCAGGGAAGAAGAGGGTGCTCTTGATGAATTTAATCACAGATTTGCAAACTGGTAGTGGGATGAGTAGGTGAGTGAGCAAGTAAAAAAAAAAAAAAAAAAAAGCTCTCAGCTTTTCCCTGGATGAATAATTGGTCAGTCCTGCCAACCTCCTTTCCCTTCTCCTCTGGCTAGCTTCTGAGAAAGACAGACACACACAAAGCTAGAGGAAGAGTCCCAGTCAGAGAAACGGAGAGACCGACAGACAGGCAGGAAAAGGAGATGAAGAGAAATAGAGCGCAAATGAAGAGATGGGAAGAAACAGTGCAGCAGCACAGAGGAGGAGATTAGGTGAGGGCCGGGCTAAATCTAGAAAGCAATCCCCAGGCAGGCTCTTACAGTGGAGCCAGAATCTGTATTATCAGAGCTCGTAAGGATGAGTACTGATAGAATGATAGTGGAAGGCGTGACTAAATATAACTTGGCAGCTTTGTACAACTGTAATTTGTGCCAACAGGCGACAGGCGAGGGGAAAATGGGACCAAAGGAGTCGTATTTGATCCTTTCAATTCTCCTTTTCGTGTTTTTTTAAAGTAGATCTCTGTGTGTGAATGATTGTGATGAAACAGATTCCCCTCAGGGCCCCTCACCCCCCACAGCAGGCTGAAGAATGATACAAGTACCCTGTGCCTGATGTGTGCGCCTTGACGGACATGTTTCTGTGATTGTGTGTCAACACCGAAAAGAGAGAATCCCTTTATCACTGGCCAATCATTCCCAGGGAGATCAGAAATCAAGAAAGAAATTATGTTTATCATTTTATTGAATAATTCCAACTTTTCTTGTTTTAATAAAAGTACTTTGTCAAGTAATACACAAACACCTTTATTTCGCATCTCCATTAACTTTCCTGCTAACTCTAAAATGTAATACCAATGCTTATTTAAGGTGCCTTTAGACTAAAGTTCATATTTTTGGTGGATCGCAATATTTGATCTGGTTGTTTTTGCTTTTACATTACAATTACCACCTGATTTTAGTCTGGGATATTAAGAATTTTCACATGTTAAATTTTTTGTTCGATCAAACTGAAAAGTCAAAGTCTGGAACAAATACATCAGGTGTGAAAGCATCCTTAAGTTACATGTGTATTGTAATGGGTGTGACTTTGGACCCAAGTACGGCAAAAATCAAAGCCAGCACAGTTCAGGGCTTTATTGGTACAGAGTCCAGACAATGATAAGGTGGCGAGCACACACAAAGTGCTGAACTAGACAGGACCCTCCGAAGAGGGAGCCCAGGTGGGCAGCAGGCACACAGGGAGCGAGAGGAAGCAAAGTCCAGAGGCAGAAGGCAGGTCGGGTTACCGGGGCAGAGATGTGGAGAACAGGTCCATGACAGGCAGGGTCTAAGCCGAGAGATAAGTCCGGGGAAAAGGGCTGGAAAGCTTTGCATGCTGCGAAGACAATCTGGCAGGGAGTGAGTGTGGAGGAGCTGGTTAAAAGGAGGCTGGGTGATTGATTGCAGCTGGGAACAACAGGTGAGTCTGATGAGCCTAATTAGGTCAGGTAGTTAAGCAGGTAGTGTGAGGGTGGTTGAAAAACCAGGAGCAGATTGTAACAGAACCCCCCCAATGGACGGCCCCTGATGTCCCAAAGAAGAACAGTCCATAAAAACCCACGTGCCCGCGTGCCCGCGTGCCTCGCACAGGCTTTACCCTAGAGACGTAAAACGTTGGATCATAATCTTGGTGATGGTAAATGGCCCAATGAACCTGGAGGCTAGTTTATGACTAGGTAACCCAAGGGGGAGATCACGGGTAGAGAGCCAGACACTTTGGCCAACCTGATAGGTGGGAGAAGCCTTTCGATGTTTGTTTGTAGCTGCAGCATAGCGGTTGGCAGACTTCAGGAGGGCAGACCGAGCCATGTCCCAGGTGCACTGGCAAAGACCAGTAGAGGAGCAGATGAGGGTGTTGTGAGCATATTCCGACAAAATAATCTGTTCGGACCAGGAAGCAGGGTTGTGGGCTGTCTGACAGCTAAGAGTGGTTTCCAGGTCTTGGTTTTTTCTCTCTGTCTGCCCTGGACTGGGGATGAAAACCAGAGGAAAGGCTGAGTGAGGCTCCCAACGGACCACAGAATTCCTTCCAAAATATGGATATGAACTGGGGAACCCGATCAGACACAATGTCAGTGGGCAGACCATGGAGCTAGAACACGTGCTGTAGGACCAATTTGGCTGTCTCCTTGGCAAATGGAAGTTGGAGAAGGGGGATGAAGTGTGCCATCCTGCTGATTCGATCTACCATAGTGGGGATGGTGGTGTCACCATTGGAAGGGGGAAGACCTGTGAGGAAATGTGGGACCAAGGACAATGAGGAACAGGTAAAGGGTGCAGAAGGCCAGCTGGAGGATGACGAGGGACGACAGTCTTGTTTTGGTTGCATACAGAACAAGCGTTGACGTACCCACGTACATCTTTCTCCATAGACGGCCACCAGAAGCATTGCTGCGGGACACTTTAGGTCCATTGAATGTCAGGGTGACAGGAAAGCCGAGAAGCACGAGGTTAGTGCTGAGGCCTTAGCGGGGTCCATTGTAAGAGAGTCTTTGGATATCATATACCAAAGGAATGAAACTGAGGAAATGTGGAATTCACATCTCTCTGCCTTGACGAAGAGGCTATTGTCCAAGAAGCGGTAGAGAACAACTGTTGGAACGATTCTTTCATGGATGACCATGTCATCCATGAAAAAATTAGGATATCATCCAGGTAGATAAAGACAAACTGATTGAACATGTTTCTGAGCACGGCGTTAACCAGGGCCTGGAAGACAGTAGGGGCATTGGTCAAACAAAAGGGCATTACCAGATACTCATAATGCCCCGTAGGTGTGTTGGAGGCAGTCTTCCACTTATCCCCCTCCCGGATACGAACCAGATAGTAGGCATTCCTTAGGTCGAGCCAGGTCATTCTTTAAGGCAACAAAGTTGCCCCCTGGAGAAGTTCAAAGGTTGTGGAAAGGAGCGGGAGGAGGTAACGATTTTTAACCGTGATATTATTCAGTCCATGATAGTCTGTGGAGTGGCGTAGAGTCTTCTTCTTTTCAATGAAGAATGCCCCCGCTCCAGCAGGTGAAGAGGAGAGACGGATAATCCCCGCTGTCAAAGAGTCTTTGATTTATTGGTCCATGGCCTCTCTTTCGGGGGGGAAGAGAGAGAGTACAGCCGTCCCTTTGGAGGGGAACGTGCCAGGAAGCAAGTCAGTAGCACAGTCATAAGGACAGTGTGGCGGCAGGGAGGCGGCTTTGGTCTTACTAAAGACCTCTTTCAGGTTGTGGTAAACGGCTGGAACCCCCCGTGAGGTCTGGAGCAGGAAGAGGAATCAAGGGTGCCGATGAAGAAGGTGAGCTGTGGCAGGTTCGCTGGCATGTGGGACTTTCTTCCCCGATGGAGCAGGCTGTCCATTCAATATCTGGATTGTGCAGGCGGAGCCAAGGGAGTGCCAGAATAACCAGGTGGTTCGGCATGGGCAGGAGCAGAAAACGGATGGTTTTGATGTTTCACCTGCCCTATGACATGCCCATCCAAGGGCTCTGGCACAGAAGGATGGTGGCAGCGGCTCCCGATGTAGTCCCAGCTGGAGGGCAAAGTTCTCATCCATGATGCTCCCACCTGCCCCGGAAACAATGAGAATGGAGACAGGGACAGAACCAGAAGGCAGTAGAAAGTCAGCATTGGGGGCTGTGGGGATGAGGGAGTGATTCAGCAGTGTGCTCCCGTCTGCGCGCCTGGATGCGTTTATCGATGTGAGTGATGAGGGCAATAAAAGCCCCTGATTGAAGATGGCAGTTCATAAGCCACAAGCTCATCTTTGATGTAGCGAACCATCACGCTACATGATGGTTCGCTACACCCGGCCTTCCAGTCACATAGTGGAGCCCTGGTACGGAAGTCAATGGTGTAATCTGAGACTGACCTGCTCCCCTGAACCAAATCCAACAGATCTTGCCCAGATCCCTGGGAGATCGTCAGCTCCCAGAGACCCGGTACCAAACACTTTCCGGAGTTCATTAGCAAACACACTGAAGGAGCGGCAGGCAGGTGTCCCTCTCATCCACTCGGCTGTTCCTCACAAGCATGCCCGCCTTGTGAGGTGATTGACGGTGTACGCCATCTTAGCCACCTCTGAAGAAAAGGTGAACGGCCGCAGGGAGAAAATGATGGCACAATTGCTGAGGAAGGCGTTACAGGTTGCAGGTTCACCATCATAACGCACCAGTGAACCCACGTTAGGTCCCCGACCTGGGGTGGAGGAGGAGATTATTGGCATGACATTCGTATGGGTTTTTACCAAGGTTGAAGTGCATTTTCATTAATCTTTTGCAGGAAATTCTGGTAGCCCTTCTTTTTCTTATATTCCAGGGTTATGATTTGGTGGAAGTTTTTATCCTCAGTTGTGACTGTCTGCTACGTGCATTTACACTGCTATTAGTACAACTGAAATAACATTGCTTATATAATTGATTGATCTATTGTATTATACAATACACATGTAAATCTATGTTAGTATATGTGTATGTATGCATCTACAGATTGAATTTGATCAATGAAAGTTATTTTACTTTTAAAGTAATTTCCCTTTATCATCTATTATAAGTGTCAGATATTGATGCAATATATGATTATTGATTAATCTGAAAATGATTTTGTTGATTAACCTTTTGAATCTATGAGCGCAAAAGCAAGAGTGACTGACTGCTTATTTTTTGCTGTCTCATTAAAATTGACTAGATATTTACATATATAGACAACTCATGTCAACAGCACAAATTTGCAAGTCTATGTAATCCCTGGATTATTCTGAGGGACAAACGTTTAATTGACTAAATGAAATACACTGAATCCAGACTCACCAAGTGGGTGGGATGGATGGTGGGCATACAAGACTGCAGTGTTAAGGTAACAGTAGAGACTCTGATCTGTCTTCCATTTTGGCTAATGTTATTTAAACATGTTTATGTTATTTCTTTCTTTCTTTATTTTTGGGTGGGGGGTTAAATTCTGATATGGTTTGCATTACTAACATTGTGTAATGATAGGATAATTGGCCATCATTAAATTTCCTCTTTTATATACTTAATATATTCCTAAGTGACAGAGATGTGTTTTGTCAGTCCTACTCTCCTCACATTCCAGAAGCTCAAGAAGTAAATGCTTAATATTTCAGTTTGAAAGATAAGTGAAATGCTTTATGTGCTATTTCTGCCCAGCCCTCCTTGCAGTTGCAGATAATGCAATAACTCATTACATCACCCTACCATCTCCTTTGCTGCACCCTGTGTGTTTGTAGATGTGTCATTTAAAAACATTATTGAACTACTGAACTAGTTAGAACTTTCCTTCAGTTTGAAGCTTCTTCTGATCCCATTTGTATGTTTGAAAGTGGACTCCAGTATCTTAATTTAACATTTGTGACAGCTTCCTAATACTGTAACAGAAATATCGGATGAAAGCTTTGTTTGCATAATTGAATTATGTTAATAAGAAGAGTGCAGTGCTGCGTCTTAATCTGAAAATTTGCCTGTGCTCTCTCAGGATGCAAGGGTCTGCTAAATATAAAAATGGAAATGAATTAATCCACCATTTTTAATCAAACAATCATGTTTATAGACTATGACATTTAACATCCTATTAGAAATATGATATTTAAGCACCTGGATGCTTAAATTAGCCTCAAAGGAGATCATCAATAAGGTTTTGCAGTCCAGTTAAATATGTACGCCATGAATGAAAACGTCTGTACATATACAATCACATTTTTACAAGTATTGTAGACATTTAGCAATCATACATTAATAGTTTACACCTCAGTATTCAGTATTTACCACTACATGTGTGATAAGGATTCAAATGATGGAAACCACACATACAGGAGAGACCTGCTAACATTAAATATGAGAAACAAAATCATACAAATTCAAAGTCACAAATAATATTAATAATGATAATAATGATAAAAAACATACAGTCAAAAGCTGTTTTCAGTTTTCTGAGCAAAGGGTGAACTGCAGCCGGTGAAATGTCTTTGTGTAATCTTTAAAAATGTCAAATTGAAAACAAAACAGAGCTGAGTTGTCAGTAGTCAGAATTCTGCCTTGCTAAAGACCACCTCTAATGAAAATCAGTTTTTGACCTCGTCAACATGTCCGTATGGTTTTGTTTACATACAACAACACGCATCATGACTGAAAAAAGCAGTTATTCTCATAGCTGAGGAATGTTCCTTTTGTTTTGCGATCCACTAATGACAGTATCCGAAAAATTAACAGCAGAATAGATACAAACAAGCCAGATGAGACTAAAGTGTAGAATGACATTTAAGCCATTTTAAGGCAGGAAAATATGTCAAAGATACCTGTTGCATCATGTTGTATAAATATCTGTTCAGCTAGCCCTAGCAAATCTTGTCTCGTACTGCTGCTAATGTTAAACAATAAGTTAGCATTTATTATAGTTCAAGGACAAACTGTTACAATTATCCTTATTATCTTTGTTTTATTATCCCAATCATTGTTCTACATAAGAATTGAATAACAAAGCCAGGTACAGGGCCAAAGATACAAAAGAGTTTTGTTTTGTTTTGTTCAAAATTGGTCAGGTCTGTGTCTCCTGGACAGATTTGGGTTAAAAATGTCTTCCTTTTGGTTCCTTTCTTGGTTCTGTATGTGTATGGATGTGCTTGGGTTGTGCCTTTCTGGCTCTTTTGGGAATTCATTTTTGGAGCCATGAAGACCTCTACGCTAAAGTACAAATACTGAGTGCCTGCCATTATCAGCAGCAATTACAAGCCTCAAATAACCAGCAACCAGACTACATGATATGAAAGATAAATTTGTATTGATACAAAAAAACCCACTTCCATTAGGGACCTTGTGTAAATTTAATGGACACGTAAAGGTTACAACATTGCCTGAGCCCTGTTGGATAACTGCAGTAACACTATTCTGCTGCATAGTCAACCAACAACTAACCACAAAAAGAACAAAGATGGACAGATAACCATACATAAAAAACATCATACCTTGTTTTTCTTAAACCCACCATGTCCTTTTTTCTCTTGAATCGGGTCAACTGTGGCTAAATCTCTTCAAATCTGCATCAGATTATCTGTATTGCACCCACCTGAGCAAAGAAGTGAGGAACATTGTCTGACAAATCCCAACAACAACTCAAGCACACACACAGACATTCGAAGCCTTTACTGTTCTATTCATGCAGATATTTGTCCCCTGGCACCTCCTTTTGTCAAATCCTCTTATTGTGCTTTTGCTTTTGAAAATCTCATTCCGGACCAGGACTGATGATGATGTTAATGTGTTTTTTTTTATTTATTTTTTTTAAAGTTGTTTGCTGCTGAGATTCGGCAAAGTGAAGAGGGCAGCATACTGGAGAAGACAGGTGACAAAATGGGCATAATGACTGGCCTTAAGGGGGAAAAGAGAATAAACTGACATTTTTAATCTCATCAACACTGACGCCACATGTGAGGACAACAAGCTGACTGATTTAAAGATAAAGGTTACTAAACAACTTTAGTCCTGTGTTATACTAACTTTTAACTTTTGAGAGTGTATATCTTAATGGATATATTGGGAGCATCTTGATGCATCGGTGCAAGAGAAATGATTGTCATTCACCTCCCCACTAATTCAATTATTGTCTGACATACAGCTGCCATCAAATGTGCATCACACACCTTGGTGTATTGCTCAGCACATCATGGCCTCTTTTCTTGATAAAGTACTACTTTAGTCTTATCTCTCTGACATAAATAATCACTTCATATGCAGTTTTGAGAATACATACACCTCATGCAGCATTATGCACAAACTCATTTTTTATTTTACAGTCAATACTTATCAAAATGTTCAACTCTAAACCCTGACCAACCATAACCAGGCAATAGATAGTACATTACTGTCTACTGTCTATTCTTTGAAAAAATGAAGGCTCAGTTTATGCCACCAAAGTCAGACATTGCGAAATCAAAACATGCGTTGTTTCCCCAAATTGCTATCCCCATTTAACAATGGAGCAAATCGAATGACTGTGAAATCACCACCTGGCTAAACAGCAAACAAACAAGCAAAAACAAATAATGGAGACGACACAGAAGGCGAACAAGGAGAGAGATCGAAAAATGATTGAATGGACAGCTTATTTATGGGATATAAAGCACTTTCATGTCTGTAGAAATCTTTTCATTCTTTCCCTTCTGTAGGCCTTTTCCTTACCATGAGGACTTAAATAGATTCCTTTGTCCAACTGGAAATCTTAGAATTGCTTTTACCTTGGACAGTGTCTGGACTTTTGGTAACAATGTTGCCAACATTGATAGAGAAAAACTATTTATTTTCAGTTAATTTATCTTACCAAGACAGGCCAACACAAATGTTCTCACTGTTAATCTTTAACCAATAATTGTGAAGCTGCTGCAACTTTTATCCATCCCTGTTTGTCAATTGTTATTATGGCCTTTGGTTGCACATCCAGGGAAAAAACAAACACACAAAAGCTGACATGCTTAGCTTCCACTGATGCACAAAAGGCACTTGGACATTCAAAGCCTTCCCTTTTGCTGGTTTACATTTCTTTTTTTTTAAAATTCAGTCACCAAAACTGTGGTTAAACAGTGGGTTAAGTAAAGCTAGGTCACAACTGTTTGAGTTGAGGCACACAAATAACATGCTCAGGTTTAGAAAATGACAGCTAGCAGTTACATTTTCAACGTCAAATCAGATTTTCTGGGTGAAAGTCATGTGTGTGACCTCCAAGTCACACTTTGTGTTTTGGAATTTATGTTGTGTTTCGTCATCTGAAGTCATCTGAAAATCATGAGAATGGCTTTCTTATACTTCTACATGAAATACATACACGTCTGTCTCTAACATCAAAGAGTGTACCTTTTGCATCTGGATGTGCCACAAGGGGTCATGACTAAAGGTCCATAGCTGACGAGCTGAGCATGAGAACAGGTTGCAACCTCATGAACTATTACAAGGAGAAAGTCAGCACATGCAAAATATATCAAGCTAAATTGTTCTATTTTGCTGTTAATGTATGAGTGAAATAGTTCTGATAATAGATTATTGAGTCTCATTCCGAGATCTTTACAAATTGATGCGTTGAGCTGCCACCAATCCAAATTATCAATATCCGATGACCTCGAAATGAAAAATTAACTTTCATATATTACGTCTTAGCGGCACAGTGGTGTAGTGGTTAGCATCGTCGCCTCACAGCAAGAAGGTCCTGGGTTTGATTCCGTGTCAGGGCGTTTCTGTGTGGAGTTTGCATGTTCTCCCTGTGTCTGCGTGGGTTTTCTCCGGGTACTCCGGCTTCCTCCCACAGTCCAAAAACATGCAAATCTGGGGGTTAGGTTAATTGGGCACTCTAAATTGCCCGTAGGTGTGAATGTGAGTGTGGATGGTTGTTTGTGTCTATATGTCAGCCCTGCGATGCACTGACCAATTGTCCAGGGTGACCCCGCCTTCGCCCGAAGATGCTGAGACCCCTAACAGGATAAGCGGTAGAAAATGGATGGATGTTACATCTTTTCTCTGCTCTCGCCTTTGCACATGCACTTTTCAGCCTATCTGGGTAATCTAATTTAGATGACAGATACATATAATAAAATCCACATGCACATACAACTGTTTTCATGTATTAAGTTGCTCTTAGAAATGGTCTCATGTGCAAGTATAAAGACAATTACTATAAATTCTCATTTGTACCTGAGCACAAAATGAAACTAATGGTACAGAAGGGGATGTGAATAAATGGCACATATATTTAAACAACACAACAAATGGGTGCACACAGAGAATATTACAGTACATTGAAAAAGATAATACATACATTTTTAAATGCATTGCCAGACACATGTATGTACGTATTTTTCACCGATTTACACACAAACACATGCTCATGGTGCCTCATATGCACACGCACACACACTACACACAAACACAGGCAAAACACTTGTGCAAATTAAAACCATGTTGAAGTGGAGATAAGCTGTGACAGTATGGCTCTGGATTCAAAGCGTCTGCTTTACAGGCAACCGGCAGCTATATGCAGCGAGGAATTACAGGGAGTAACGGGGCAGTCCATAGTTGAAAGCCTATTCTTCACATCTAGCTGCACTTTTAACTTCATTAACCCACTTCTACTTGGTTATTTTCACTGTAGACTGTGTACAAGAACGTTTAAATCGAATGTACTAATCTCTCTTAGGCAGTAACATTAATGACACCCAAGGCAACAATTTGACCATTGTCAGGACAGAACAATAGCAAACTTGTCTCTATATTTCAAATCTGACCCCTTCCCTGCTCACTGCTCTGCCTCTCGCCAGCAGCCAGAGCAGGGCATTTCAATCCTGCTCTGCTACCTGTCTTTTAGATTAGTCTACTAAAGGCTGCACATTATCAAGCTCTAAAATCAGGGTAATTTAGCCATACATGTTTGAACCAGACATGGTTTCCCAGGAAGAAAAAGAATACCTACTCGTAAAAAGTTGCCTAAAAGTTTCATGTGTATAGTGTGAATCCCCACCCTCACAAATTGTCAGGATTGGTTCCTTAGACTTTCTATGTAGAAGACCGGGGCTTTCAGAATCTTTTTCGGTGGGGGACTATCATTGGTGAATTGCACCAAAAACTGAAATCCTTGTCCATTATGGTGGCTGATTCAGTCATGATGTGTTTCAAAGTATATAGAAAACACCAAATGGATATATTGAAAAAGGTAAATTTCTTTGGAGGTTGTTTTAAAATCTGCCAGACTTATAACATTTGATTAATTAACTAATAAAAATTTAAAGATACTACCCCAAACAGTTCATTTTCCACTCATTGCCACACTTTCCAATAACCTACTATTTTGCCCTGAAAGACTAATAGAAACTGAGTCAGTGTGTTCACCATACCAAGCTACCAAATGAACTAACTGAACAATTGAACAGTATAGTAGGGGTGGAAGTACTGCACAGAAGAGAATAGCTAATGGCAATGGGTGCTCTTTGTTGGACAAATGGGGGAAATGAAAGCTTGGCTCTGGCACCTTTCTGTAGTTATAGGAGTAATAAGTATCACTTAAGCAGATATATTACATTGGCAAGAGTAGCTCAATAATGTGGTTGGTTTCTGAAGGGTGTTTTCTCAGCCACCTCTTTCTTTAGGCTTTATATCTTGAATAGGAAATAGAAAACACATGCATAGTCTGGCACTGTATATCCATACACTGTTTTCCCTGTAGCAGAGTGCATTTGGCAGGGAGGGGATGTTGGTTCTGGAGTATATCAGTGCTCAGATAAAGGATCAACTCTTTCAGATGCTTTATTTTCTTAAACATTCATAGTTTCACACTGGCAAATCCATATTTGCATGTTCCTTTATATATAAGCTAAAATGAATTTAAACTTCTCATTGAGGGGCTACTGATAAAGCCAATAATAATAATACAGATCAACTTCTCTGTTAAAATGTTAAAACCGGTCCGTTTGGTCATGTGAATAATGTGTATACACAACTAATATTCTGTGTTGCCAGATTTTGAAGGAAAGCTGATTGTATGCTGGGCTGTACTACATATTAAATTTATGTAGGCATTTAACCTGTTATTGACCAACATATACTGGGACAACATCATCTGCCAGACATTTTCAGACTATAAATTTGCAACCACATTTATCTTTTGAGAGAAATGTAATGGCATTCAGAATGTATATTTAATCGACGTGCTGTGTATACGTGCCTTTCAGCTAAATGTTGACTGACAACATATTTCAGTTGTTTTTTAGATGAAGAAAGCATAAAAAAACCATTTTATGCATATGTTCACAGCAATTGGTTTTGTTTGGGGAATAGTGAAAATATGAGTGAATTGCGGACGCGGCAGGAGATGTCCTCTTCATTTACATTACTTCATAATCTTTTTGCAGCCATACATGACAACTTTTAACAATGATTGAAAACAATGCGAATGTCCTCCCAACCTCTTTCACATTAATAATATAGTGATAGGCTGATTCAGGTCTAAAAAGAACTGTCATGAATTGTAGCCACACACATGTCGAAACAGGTAACATTGCTAGCTTGAATATTTATCTTGCTGCACATCAGAAAGTAAAGGTAATATATATTTTTGCTCTGCCTTCTAGATATAATGTATTAATAGATTATTGTCAGTCATCTATTAATAGGAGCAGGACTGCAGTTGTTGACTAAACTATTTTTAAGCTTTTCAAAGAAAAAACTGGAGCAGAGATGATATTTGGTCCTCTCGGATCTGTGTAACTTCAAACTCACAAAAAAAATAAGATATTCAAATAAACAGCTTTCACCATCGTGTCTTGTGATATGACACTTGCTATGAGTGTTTGGTTAAAAGGCATTATGCAAATATAAAATCAATAAACGCTGAACTTGATGCTCCCTGCTCACAGCATATGCTTAAAAAGAATATTAAAGAAGTTTTCAATTTTCTTTTTTAGTTTGTGTTTTTATAGTTAAACAATGTTCGTCTCAATATAATAATGGCCGAATTCACTATCTCAACAAAATATTTTTTATTGAAGGTTAAATATCAAGCCTGCCTTAAAATCAATAGGATATTAATCTTGATGTGGTGTAGCAGGGCAATAATCTAAAATACTTAAACTGAATTTATACTGTTGTGTGACAGTCTACAGACCAAATCCACAAACTAGTTCACTTGCTATATCTTCTACTTGACAGTTTACAGAACAGCATGGGGCATTTATGAGAATTTATGGATAACATGTTTGAACCAGACACTGATTCACAGGAAGAAGAGGAGGAGCTACTTATACAGAACTGTATCAGAATGTTAAGTTTTGTTTCTTTTGTTTCATTGAGCCCCACCACAACACCACCGCAACAAGTCATCAGGTTCTTGGTTCTAGGTTTCCTATGAAGAACACCTCGCTGTCTGAATTTGTTTTTGAAAACTCTCATGTAAGAACTGCAGCGTGACAGCAGAAATCCTCAGCCATGAAACTAAATGCCTATTTTATTTGTTAAGTGTGTAGTATTGAAAAAAAAAGGGAAGTGGACTTGCACCTTCCAAGTCTATCTGACTCCTCGGATTGCTTTACAATACATTCACCCATTCACACAAGGGTGGAAGGGAAGTTTCTTAGTAGGGCGTGTACACACATTCATACACCGATGGCGCAGCATCAGAAGCAATTTGGGGCTCAATGACTTGCCCAAAGGCACTTCAACACACTGACTGCAGGGATCTGGAATTGAAATCGCCAACCCACTCCACCAACTGAGCCATGGCTGCCCCAACTAAATCACCTTAAGTATGTATTATTATTGTTTTTTATTATTTTTGGCCGTGGAATTACAAATATTCAATTACTTACAGTTGAACTGGACGTGGTATGGATTTACATTCAACCCGTGGTGGTAGATACTACAATCTAAGGTACCACATGTTGGTCAGGAGTGGTAGGAGTTTGTTAGGAGAACACTGACTGAACTAAAACAATAGTTAGTGCCGCTAGTGGGACAGCTAAACTACAGTATAGCGTTCAAACCATACAGTGAAGAAAATGAAGGAGAACGCGGGGCAATGTCATTCCAGTAATAAAAGTCACCATCTATAGGATGATGACAGAGAGACACACTCCTGAAATTATTTGATTGGTTCCTTAATTTTGTTGTGACCACAAAACACAGCCCAAGAATAGATTGTGGCTTTAGTGTCTTACACTCCTCCTACACTGTTTTAAATTACATTTTGCCCCTCTAGTAACTGTCAAAATGAACAAACTAGACAAACAATCCAAACATTCTGTATTAATATTTGATATTTTATTTTTGATATATAACCTAAAGAGAAAACTTAATCTGAATATAGAATATTTGATAAACTACCATCGGTACATAATTCTGAGCCCAGAACACAATTTTTTAGCTTAGGGGTCAATTTTAGAACAAAATGCTTTTACAAATTAAGCAGGATTACGTTTTTAAAGTAATTTCCATGAATGAAATGTTTATTTACTTAAATAGCCAATACAAAATGCTACAATGCTAAAAGACAATAAATAATAAACAAAACAGGAGATAATATGTAACATTATGTTAATGAACATTCTCTTGTGCCTGCTTATTCCCCTCTCTTCCCTTAGCTGTGTAAGCATGATGTCATGCCCACAAATTAAAAGAGAACATTAGCAAACTGTCAAAATGTATAGTTAATTTGACAGTATTTATCATTAAAAATAATACAGAGAAGTTAAGAAATCAGCTCTTAATTTCAACGGAATATCTGTTCCTATACATATACATGAAATTGATTTTAGTTGCACATTAAATAAATCTTGAATATAAAAATACGCTCAGGAATTACAATTATTTCCTAGGCATAGGGTGCGGTAAAATTGTAACCATTAATTGTAAAGCTGCTTTAAATGCTAGAAAATGACTGGACGACCAATTTTCAGTTGTAGTGATGCAGGAAAACAGAAAAGAAAGCATGAAACTGGTAGGTCTTTTCATAATTAAATAAGAACAGCAGTGCTAATGTTGGCTGGTGGGAGGTGAACTTGACCTGAAATCGTCATATTAAACCTGCTATCAAAGAAATTAAAACATTAAACATCATATAAACCTGTATAATTTGGCTGATATCTCTGATCCCTGTTTATCTCAGACGTTTTCTCTCCAAAGTGATTTATTTTCCTTCCTTGGCTACTTTACGGGAACCGTAGTTTGGATTGCAATTCATCTAGCCCTGGAAGTATATTTTCCTGCTCAAGAGGTTGCTTGGAAAAGCAGTATGCTATTTTTTAAGTATAGCAGTGCCCTTTGAGTTTCTTTTTGTGTGCTGCAGCTGGTTCACATCTTCACACATGAGGTGCATTCAGAGACTTTAATACACACATGTACTATAGAATATATCATAAAAGTAAAGTATTAAAACAGGATAACTTCTGCTGATGCTGCATAATCAAAATGTGTATAAGAGAATCACACCTTACTCACTCTTAATTGCTAATCAAGAACACATCTTTGATAATGTTGTGTAGAAATGTTTTCATTTGTGAAAATCAGCGGTGGATGGATGTAATAAATTATTGTAAGAGCAATGTTAAGTGTCTTGGATTTGCTGACTTATCCATTACATGGGTAAAGACTGTATGCTTGAATCAATTACATGGGTAAAGTGCGGAAAACATCAGCACACATATAGCTTATTATCTCTTGTGGGCGTGTTGCATGTGCGATTTCTCTGACTGATGAAGACCTAACCCATCGCATTTGATCCACGGATAGACTTTGTAGCATAAAAAGCCCCGGGCAACGTGCTAAAGAAGAACAGTCCTCTTGCTCTCCTCCTTTCCATAACTGTGTCTCTCTCTCTCTCTCTCTCAAACACACACACATTGTTCTTTTCCCATGAAAAACCTTCAAAGGTTTATTGTAGACAGTGTTTGATCAATTTTTGATCCGCCTCATAAAAACCACATAAACGAACACCTTTTAAACTTTATCTAACTTGGCTGTCAAACTTAAAAACACCAACCAATCAACAGGAAACCAAAATACGTTTATTTCATATTATTGCCATTGAGACTTAGCTCAGTCCATTTTTTCTATACGTAGAGAAGTCTGTAAAATGATGTAACTGTTCACCTTGTTTTTTCTTTTTTAAATATTTACAGACAATATTATTGAATCCTCAGATAGCAAACACCGATCTGAAGGCCATTCGACCGTGACTGGCTTAAGTTCTACTCACCTTGTGCTGCTTTTCATTATTACTTTTTCACATCATGTCTGACTCTGAGATCCTCTCAATGAGGACTCAGAGTCTAGGGCCGTTTCCTTGGTGTGTAGGCATAAAAGCACTCGCCTTTTATTACACACCACCGGATGAGACTGATCTCATCCTGTCTCAACTTCACAGTCCAGGCATCCCAGCAGTTTCAAGCCTCCCTCTCGTTCAGCTCCGCAAGTTAGCAGATCAAGCTTCATGTTGTGACACTTCGGGGGATCAGCTTTTGCCCTGGTGCCATTTGGGTAGTGCAGCCGCTCCCTCCACTGCGCTGAGCTGTGAGAAGGGACAAAAAAGGACTGGACCAGGCCCATCCAAAGTGCCACTAACGAAGAGGAGGAACACGCTCGATTTCTCAAAACCTTTCCACCAACAACTCTGTCATGGCCACTCTGCAGTCTCTGGCCTCTTCGATGCAAGCCTTTGACGCGCGTCTCCAAAAGCTAGAATCTACCACAGTCCCAGTGTCGCCTTCCTTGTCCTTCACTGGCACTCAGGCCTCTATGCAGCTCTCCCGTTCAGCAGCCCTCCACATCCACATTGGTTGAGAGCCTTCCACATACTCTGGCCTCAGGGGCATCAATTTAGTCAGCCTGATTCTCCCATCCCCTGAGTGCGACAAGGCCATTTCCTCCGGGGAAAATATCACAGCTGTATTTAAATCTGCTGGTCCTCAGTTGAGGATCAAAACATTTCAAAAACATTCTGAACTCTCATCCTTCCACCCCAATAAATGTTAAATGTGTTGCGGCAGAATTATGTTCTCAACCATCCCATTCTGTGTTTGTAGACCATCTCCTCCCAGGCCTCTCTCAGGGATTTTGGGATACTCTCTTCCCCATCAGTTATTTATGCAGCAAAAAATCTCCAGTCTGCCATTAATGACCCAGTTACAGTCTTTCAACTGATACAAAAAGAGGTTGCTAAAGGGTATGTCATAGGTCCATTCAAATCTCTCCATTTCCCCGTCTTCTGTACTAGCCCCATAGGTATAGCCACGCAAAATGATTTAGTAAAGAAAACATACATTTTTGATCTGTCCACTCCTCATTCCTGCATCTTCTCAAGTGTCAACAGTTTCATTCCACCAGCGTTTCTCTCTTCACTACGCCAGTGTTGACAATGCCATTATATTAATGAAGTTAGCAAGCAAAGGCGCATGTCAGATATCACCAATGCTTTTAAAATTGTCCCAGTCCACCTATTCTTATGTAACTTGTTCAGCATCAGGTGGGATTCAAAATATTATTTTGCTGTGCAACATTCAGATGCAGGATCAGCCCGTCTATTCTTAACTCAGCCTGTACTTTCCGAGGCGCTTTGCTGGATTTTGTTAAACAGAGTCAGGGTTCCTTCCCTTCTCCAACTGCTTGACGAGTTCTTTCTCATAGATCCCCCTCAAGGTAATTCAGGCTCGTCTTTGTCCAAACTTAAACACTGTTTTCAAGCTCTCTGTGTCAGATGAGAAAACATTAGGCCCTGAAACGCACCTCAAGTTTCTCGGCATTAGGCTGGTTCAATTAAAACGTTCCTCCCGGTTGAAAAACTGCAGCGCATCCACACATTTCTAAATCCTTCTGCGTGGCAGAAATGATTACAAAAGAACAGTTGCCTTCTCTTCTTGGGAACCTTAACTTTGCTATGCGTGTCATCTCTCAGGGGCGCTATTTCATCTAACAGCTATTAGACATGGCCCCTTCGTGCCTAATCGCTATGATCCAGTATTCTAGATGAGGGCTGCATTACTTTTTTCTACGGAGAGCTAGTGCATTCCTCCGATTCTCTTACATTTCCTCCGTGGGGGGCTCTTTCAAGGTCAGCGGTTCGCTGGTCGCCGGCCCCATCTCTTCTCCCATCTCGACACATCTTCAGCGCTGTTTGAGATATGTCCCTTCGCTGTAGCTTGTCACATTTGGGTTTAGCATTGGTAGCGCAAACGTATTTCAGTCCTATGTGATAATAAAGCCCTAGTCGGTATGATTAATAAAAGGCGCTCTTCATCTAAAGACATCAGCCCCTTCATGAGAATTATCACCTGGTCTGCTATCACTCAAAACTTCATCATTACGGCTCGCCACGTGCCTGGTCGCTTTAGGGCTCTAGCTGATTCACTTTCACGTTTCAATTTTCAGACTTTCCGGAGCATCTGTGCAGAGGCCAACCGACTACCTGTCCCACTTCCCCCTCTCCATTCTCTAACCCTGTTCTGAATCAAACCCCCTTGCAAATGTATTTAGAATCAGCCAGACATTACATGAGTGAGGGTCTGGCAACCTCCACTTTAAAAACTTATGATTGTGCTTTTTATTTTCTATTCCTGTTCCACTCATGCCTGTTTATATAAATACAGTTTGTGCCTTCATTTCTTATTATATGGATGTTAAACATTTCAAATCTCAGAACATTCACAGGCTAGTTGCTGGAATTCAGTTTAAAATAAGATGCCACAATTCCTCACATAGCAGTCCTTTCTCTAACCCGGCAGTTACAATTTCACAGTGTCAGGTATCTTTAAATCTTCACCATCAATCCCTGACAGCAGAAAGCCCATAACACTTTCTCTTTTGCATAGGATGTTGTTGGTTTTAAGACAAGGTGTTTTTTTTTCCACTTATGTGGATTCTTCCATTCCAATCAGTATAATTTGAGTCTCAGACATTCCAAATGCGGAGGTGCTTGATCAGTAGTAGTTGCTCGCACCGACTCCTCCTGTTGCCCATCCAATTCTATGTTAAAATACTTGTTACTTAGACTGAAAACTAGTGCTATCTCGCCATTATTTCTTGCACCTGGTAATGCCCCTTGATTTAATTCCCATCTCAAACATGTCTTCATTGAATATAATATTCAGGTCACTCTTTTAGAATAGGTGCTGCCACCTCTGCAGCAAACCAAGGCATATCTCCAGCTCCCCTGTAAGAACTTGGACGCTGGTCATCTTGAGCATTCAACCCGATATCAACACCTTTTTGGCAAATCACAGATATTTGAAGCCCTAACCGCTCGGCAAGTCATGCATATCACTGGATGTAGTGTTCACGAGTTTCATTAACCTCAAATGCTGCTGCTAGAGGTTTGGCTCTAGTTCCTTATATTCTCACATTTCCTTTATACCCTTTTTAAGCTTTAGGTAGATCTTAGTGTACTATAGCACACCTTAATATTTAGTCATCTCCTCATGTATTTGGTTAGGCTTTGATGAATAATGTTGCCATGCATTTGACTGCAAAATTTTTTATGCTCATTTTATCAGATTGCTCTTCAGCATAAGGTAAAGTTCCTTATACATTCATTTTATTTGGGCATCCTGTCGCTTAATTTTTTTTTTTTTGGTGGGGGGGGGTCTTCTATCCTACCCATCATCATCACCTCATTCTCTTAATTACCATGTCATCATGATGGTGTCTAATAGCCAAAATGTTTTCTTTTCCTGGCACATGGCATTCAAGTTATTACTCTTTCAAACTGAGTCTCTCCTAATTGAAATGAAGCTTAGCCAAAGTTCAAGCAGGAAGACTATCTGTCATTCATCCCTCTCTCTCTCAACTCACTCTAATGAACTGGCTCCGGGCGGATCCTTTTCACCCAATCAGAGCTAACAACAATCACTTTCAGCTTATAATGTCACTGTAGCTAAACTTCAATTGCATCCTCATTTGTGTCTGTAGGATGTCGTTGCAGGATTTTTGTTACCATCATAATTTAATGCCAAGAGCATGAGAAAATAAAACTTCATTTTCTCATGCTCTTGGCATTAAAGTTATCACTCTTTCAAACTCAGTCACTCTGTATTGAAATGTATTTGTTCACATAAAATGCATTAGAAAAAAACTTCCATTTTTCATCCAAATTCTAGTAGCCTACTGACTTTTTTTTCAGAGAGGAAGTAAATATA
>KV751325.1:6673493-6706760 GCA_001698575.1 Mola mola
AATACATTTATTGTTGTTGCTTCAGTGTCGAGCCAACCTACAAATAGCTCATTACTCACCCACTGCAGCCATCCATTTTTATTGCTTCTGTATATCCTTGTTATAATATTTTACACATTTCTAGTGAGCTAAAGCTTAGCTCAGTTGTGAAAGTGTCCCCCATGTGAAAGTCGATGACAGCTTTCCTGATGCACTCCATTCACAGTCTTTAATCTCCACTCCCAAATTGCATATCATGCTTCAAATGGTGAAATGGAAATGAAACCACGACACATTTCATCCACTGACTGTGCTTCATACTTTGCTGCCAGACTGGCATTCAAGCGAGCATGTCATGAACTGCACAGAATCAACTGAATCTCTCTTCTCTTCAGAGACATATTGGAAACAAGGAGGGATCTGTGACGCGTCAGCTGCTGTTAGTCTCCCTGTGCTATGATTTCAGTATTTCCAGTGTGTGTTCTCAGAATGTACATCATCCTAATTTGTAAGGAGATGGGTTTTTTTTCTCTCACCTTGTCACCATAAACAACTGATGCAACTTTCATTCCTGCAACTCATGCCTTGGTGCCTCTGTAATATATAATTGATCTTGCTTTTCTCAACCTCCCTGTGCCGCTCCCTCCAGAGCAGCAGTTTGATCAAAATGTGAATGAGCGATTGATGTGCTCAGGTAAGAGCAACTGCCTCTGTTTTCACTCCAGTGAGTTGTGTTGCTTGTACCTTGTTGTTCTTGTGTGGAATTCCTCCATTGATTTTAATTCCCATCCCACCTGTTTTTTTTTATGCTGATGAATTGCTAACACATGTTTTCACACACACACACACACACACACACACAGCACTCACACACACTCATATAGACTAGTATTGCAAGTCCATTCAGAACATTTTTGAAAATCTTTTTGTCTTTTTCTGTGTTTCCACAGTTTGCCGTTTTTTGTGAGTTCATTATACCTTGTTATACAGAAACAAATATTGTGTGTTACAGTGTGTACCACTATGATAAATGTCTCTTATATCACATGCTTTACATTAACATCATCACATTCCAGTTTAAAATTTGCTGCTTCATTCCAGTAGCCTTTGGTTCACCCAGTTTAATATATTATTTTTACCTCCACTAAAGGGGCTATGTTCTCATTCCTTTCTTTTGGGTGATTGGTTCAGTTATTAACATGATTGTGCAAAAACTACTTATTGGAATTTAATATAACTTGGTGAGAGGATTGGAAATGGATCAGGGAAGAACTAATTTTTTGGAAATACGGTAAAACACATTCAACCTTGTGGTTAATTATTGGCCTATATGTAAGCTTGGAACCATAGAATTAACTGTCACATAACTTTTAAAATGAGTAATAAGTTAATAATTAGATCGATTAGTGACATTAGATAGCAATGGCAAAAATTAAGTAAAAAATCTCACATCATTTTATTAAGGGTTATTTGCTTTTGGCAAATACAAACTGGTGTGAAATGTACAGACCATTTAAAAATGAGGTATGTGCATAAAAAAACAAAACATTTTTATATTTTCTGTGCGCAGCTACATGTTTATACGTTTGCAAGGCTCTGGTGGGAGACATGTAGTGGTTAACTGTGATATAATAAGGACCCTTACTTAGGATGAAATGGATACATTTCCATCTGGCATCAGTGATTCCTGTCCAGTTGCCCTCACAGTCCATGTGATGAAGGTGCTGAACAGGTTGGTGGGTCGTCTCTAAAGTTTGCCTACCAGCGTCTGGTGGTGGACGACGCTGTCATCTATCTGCCGCAGCTCACTCACTCACACGTGGACGGGGGGGGGTGGTATTGTAATAATCACATTCTTTGATTTCTCAAGTGCCTTCAACACCATCCAACCTCTGCTACTGGGTGAAAAGCTGAAGCTGATGGGTGTTGGTGTGTCCACTGTCTACCCGACAGGCAGGCCACAGTCTGTCCGTCTGGACAGTGGACGCTGTCCTGTCCGCTGTGGTGGTGAGTGGCACAGGGGCCCCGCAGGGCACTGGGCTTTCTCCTTTACTCTTCACCTTATACACCACAGACTTTCAGTACAACACAGAGTTGTGTCACTCTCAGAAGTTTTCTGATGACTCTGCAGTTGTTGGGTGTATAAGAGGTGGACAGGAGGAGGAGCACAAACATCTGGTGGACAAATTTGTGGAGTGGGCTGGCTGGAAGAAATCTCCTGCTGCTTCACGTGGACAAGACCAATGTTTGTTGGGTGTATAAGAGGTGGACAGGAGGAGGAGCACAGACATCTGGTGGACAAATTTGTGGAGTGGGCTGCCTGGAAGAAATCTCCTGCTGCTTCACGTGGACAAGACCAATGAGATGGTTACTGATTTCAGGAAGAAGGGAACAGCTTCTGTAGCCCCTGTGTATCCTGGCAAGGGATGTGAAGGTGGTGAAGGATTAGAAGTACTTGGGCATGACCATCGACAACAGACTGAGCTGGAAGGCCAACAGCACAGCCGTGCACAGGAAGGCGTGCAGCAGACTCTACTTCCTGAGGAAGCTGAGATCCTTCAATGTGTGCAGCAAGATGCTGGAGATGTTCTACCAGTCTGTTGTGGCCAGCACTCTTCTCTCCTCTGTGGTCTGCTGGGGGAGCAGCATTGCAGCCAGTGACACTAACAGACTTAATAAACTGATCAGGAGGGCTGGCTCCGACATTGTCTGCAGACAGGAGACATTTGAAGCGGTGGTGGAGAGGAGGACACTGAACAAACTGTTATCGATCACGGATAACCCAGACCAACCTCTCCCACCCATACTGGACAGCCAGCGGAGTGTCTTCTCCAAAAGGCTCGGACAGCTTCGTTTTCTCAAGGACCACTACAGGAAATCTTTGCTGCCACAAGCCATAAAATTGTACAACACTTGTCCTATGTGACACATGACATTCTGAACAGTATAAGGACTTGATGGCAAATATTGCACACTGACACATATAAGTTTGCACATATTACAACCGTATAGTTTCCTGTACTCTTGCACATTTTTTTTGTATATACAATTAGTTTTTTAGATGTTATTAGGTGTATTTAGGCTCTACTTTTATTTTTAATTCTTTGTATATAGTTTTGAAGGTTTTTTAGAGACGTGTGTACAGTATGTTAAGTGTTGGGATTTATAAAGGACATCTATGGCCTGTCTATGGCAGATAGTGATGGTTTTGCATGTGTAAGTGTGTGAAGGTTGGTGCATTTAAGTGATCGTGTGTATTATTTGCTTTGCTTGCTTGGCTGCTCCTTTTAAGTTTATACAGTCATGGATTTATATAATTGATTATATGCGAAATTATTCTTCATACTGAAATACCTCACTCTAACTGTATTTTATTTATGACCATGTAAGATTAAAAACTTTGCTTTGGTTTAGTTCTCCATTAGAGCTGTACACCAACAACAATTGTCTTTTTGACTCGGCAGTTATAGAAGCATTTACTGCGCATATCACAAAAACCCACAAGCACATAATCACACACACACACACACACACACACACACACACACACACACAACAACAATTGAAAGTATGTGTGCTATTGATTAAAATCTAATAACTCTAAATTGGATTCAAATATATGTTCTAATGTAGGTGCAGCATATCGTCTCCACAACACAACACTTGTTCATAGTTCAAAGAGTATACAAGGTTAAAAGGAAAACACATTTTCAGACAAAAACAGATATTTCTCTAAGGCATTGTTTACTAATAGAGAATATAATCAAAAGCAGTCATCTGCTTCACTAAAACTGAAGCTCATAATAAAACGCCCAGCTCTCTATTCCGTTCCTCTCGTTTTTTAGTTGTCGTGGAACAAGAAAGGGAGACCACAGAACACAACCCAGACAGCCGTGAATGCCATAAATCTTGCTGCCCATGAAATCTACATCTTCAACATACCAGCAATTGACAAAAATAATTCTGGTAACCATTTATTTATTTATTTTTGACACTTTTATTAATGTATTAATTTAGGTTCACTCACAATTTTTTAGCTGAATTTTGCATTTATAGTAAATGTAATCATTGTGCATAAGATGTTAATATTACCTATAAATAAAACGCAATGAAAAGTATTTTTTTGCACAGCTCTGCTTCTTGGGCTATAACAAGTATTATCTCCTTTACAATGGCAAGTTTGGTTTCTACATTATTAATCTCATCCTCTGCAATTCATCAGGATTGGTTTCTTAGGTTATTTTTTATGCAGAATCAGAATTTGTTTTGTTGAACCTGTCATTGTTGGATTGCAGAATGAAAGCAGAAATCCTCAGCTATGTCGCTGACTGCTTATTTCATGTGCTCATGATGTGTTTCGTAGTACATCAAAAAACATCATATGGATATGTTAACAAAACATGATTTTAATCTGTGTCAGTCTTTAAAGTATTATAAGTATAACTAATTTACAGGGGAAAACAAAGGTGCTACCTATAAAACATACAAGGAACAGAATGCTCTGATTTAACAGTTGAACAAATAATGCTATGAAGTGTTTCATGACTGCTGGTCTCCAGTGAAGGCCATGCAAGCCTAATTACAGAAGGATTAACGGTCTACAGTGTGGTAGAAATTAAATCTTTATATGCTAGCAGTATTACCATGCTCATTAATAGGATGTGTGATTCTGTGTGTGTCCAAACCTGATGGGATACAAGCATGCTAATGAGGATAGAGACATTTTGTTATGGTTATTTGTGTGTATCCATGTATTTGTGCATGGGTTATGCTTGTGTATGATGGGGTGACACTAGCAGAAGAACCACTACCCCCCTCTGTAACACCTGAAGCCATGAAATCCCATTTTATGTCTACATACAGTATCTACAGCAGGTCCGGGGGTGTTTAGCGGTAGTGGTCGTGGTGTGTTGCAGTCTGAAGTCTTCTACAAAAACTCAGTGAACAGTAGCTGCCTCCTCTCAGGATGGAGATGGCAATTTTACAGAATATGCATGAGTTCTTTTATAATCTGTCGTCTCCATTAGGAGAAAGGTGAGGCCGCGCTTTTTTCCTGCTTGTTCTGTCAGCTGCCCACAAGGCACCTGGTACCCAATTTGTTACTGCCAGGATGGCCTTGACAAGGGAATTTAAATGGATGTAGCGTTAATCATGTGGTCTGGCAGCACTTTAGGATAGTTTCTATCGGCTCAGGGTTTTGTTTTTTTTAATAATTAGCCACGGGGAGAAAATCTCCATCTGGAAAATTACAAATGCAACATGCATTGCATCAATCTGGTCAAGTAATTTGGTTTATCATAATATGGTATGCAGAATATATGCTGAAACTGTGGATTTTAAATGTCTGTGAAACTTGCGGAATAGATTCAATTCTAAGTTTGAATGATCTTGAGGGAAATGGTGAAAGCTGTAGATTAACTTCCTCAGTGTGGTAATTTCTTAAGGTTTATGAAGTATGGAATACTGCAATTTATGTTTTAGTGTTTCTGAATAAATAGTCATAAAATACCAAACAAGCTTGTAAATGGTGCCAGCAGTGGGGGTGTTGTAAAGAAACCATCTGCCACGGGTAATATATCGCAAATTGACATATTCATGCTGCCACAGATTAAAGATGCACAGAAGAAACTAACAATATCAATACGGGTGGCTACATTGGAAGAATCTCTAATGGAAAGACCTCTGTAAATAGTCTTTTCTCACACGCTTGGCAGAGAATTATGCAGCTGACTTGTCTGTTATGGGCTTGTCTGTTAGTCACCTGCCCTCAGGGTCTTTTGTCCTATTATCCCATCATTTAAGATCTCTAAAATCACCAAAATGCTCTGCTGCACTGAATGATCCCCTCTAAAGGAAAAATCAATAAGCTTGGTCAGTTTCATTTTGTCACTTCGCACGCCACTTTATCCTCACCACCGCATCTTTCTCCCACCATCCAACTTACCTGTCTCTCGACTAATGGGGCGAAGATTTGGAAAGTATTATGAGGCTCAAAATTGACTCTGTGAGTTGTGGACAGCGGCGTAGTCAGCATGAGCTATGTGCCATACACGGGTATCTGAGCAGTTCTTCTTAAAGAGTCTGGGAGACTGATGATGAGATCAGGCTATCTGGCTTCTGTAGGGGATCAGCAAGTGGATAATGAAACTGTCCTGCAGTCAAGCACGCATGTGACTAGGCAAGGCATGGCGTGCACACACACACACACAACTGTTTTGTGACTGATCATCTTCTCTCGTTCAATGGGCAGGTCTGGAGGTGGTGTTGCTTGTTGCACTGTGCTGAAGGAGAGAGTGGAAAAGTGAGAGTGTTGGTACACTGTTGGTTCCTCCACAGTCAATCTTTGGCTCTCAATAGCCTCACTGCATCATGGAGACATTCTATTTTTACTGCTTTCCTCTTCACCTTCCCACTGTGATGATCTGCTGGAGTGTTGTGGCCACTGTGTTATAAAGCATTTATATTTTTGTGGTGTTCATCTTGATAGGGCTAGATTATGCTTTAAAAGCAATTCCTATAGTTTATCTTTTTCAGCTGAATTTGTACAGCTTCATTTTCCCTATAAATTGAGCTTAAAAATAATATTTATTCTACTGTTGCCAAACACTAAAATGTCACGCATTTGAGATAATAACACAAAGAGATTTTAGATCTATGTGTTCGAAATTAATCTTGTTTCATACACATGTCTAGATAAACATTTCTTTCTCTTGGCCTACTTCACACAGATTCATTAAAGCCACATGGATTTTGTTTCTAATTAATTACTCATCACACTTTCATCCAAGTTCAAATATGTTGAATGTCAGATGGCATTGGATATGCTAATTGCTTTGGCACAGCTTGCTCTGCAAGTTCATCCTGCTCATCTCATAGTGGCTTAGCAGAGTGGTTATTAACTATTCAGACCGCTGACATAGAGACCGTGATGTCTTCTGAATAGATCGCTCATTTGCAGTATGTTGTGGCGAGGATTTTCAACTCAGAAAACAAATGACACACTGTTATTACTCTGGCTGTGACCCCAGGTGTTTCTGTTATCCCTCTCTACATGTCATCCACCTGCCTTTCTGTCTTCTGTGTGTGTACACGTATGCGTGCATGTGTACACGCTTCTGTAAACATCATTCTGAAGCCAATCCTCAAAAATTTAAATATAGGTAAACAAATATATTGACTAAGTCAGATATAGATGAGGAAATATTTTATTTCAATAAAGACGTGCAAGAATGAAAAATAAAATAAATGCTACTATCAGTCATAGTTCTGGATTTGTGTTATGCTTAATGCACAATATAGATGTTTTTCTGTTTTAAGTTTCTATTTTTTTTTCCTTGTCTTGTCTCTATCCTTTTTCTTTTTACTTGTTTTATTTCCTGTTGTTTCTTGGCCGTTATACTTTCTTCCGTTGTTATTTTCCCTTTGTCATGGTTACTCTCATCACCTGTGTCCTGTTGTCTGCCCTGCCCCGATGTGCTGCATCTGTGCATCCAAATCACCATCCTCCTTGTGTAATTAATTCCCTGTTGTTTTTGCCATGTTGCCCCATTGTTCATTGTGAGCCTTTAGTCCACTTTTCTCTCTATACATACTCTGTTTATTTTTCTGTCTTTTTCTTTTCTATAGCCGGGACTACTGTTGGATTTTGGATTATCACCTGTGCCTTGTTAACTTTGTTAGCTCTTTTGAACTAATAATCTGGTTTTGACCCCTTTGATCTTTGACTTGCCAATACTGTTGGCTATATAAAATATACCAAAATACAACTACAACTATGAATTTTAAGTTTTTTGTTTTTTTTTACAGAACGTAATCCATTATCTCAATTTATTTCAACTCAACAAGAAGATATTACAATCAGTCAGAGGTTATACAGTATCAAATATCAAATATCAATATCATAAGCAGAGAGTGTGATGCTTCACTGCTGCTTAGTGTCAAAAAGGGCAACTGATTACGATGCCATCAGTCCTGGAGTCCTCTCTTTGGAGGGAGAAGTAGCTGGAGGGAATATATATTCCATCTGGCATGGGAAGACCTCAAGGGACCTGGAGCTGGCAAAATTTGATAGGAAGACTGGCTACTGTAATGCCATGCTTAGCCTGCTACCACCATGATCTGATCCAGGATAATCAGAAAATAATGGGCCTAAAGTCTGAATTTGCAGCCTTCTCAGCTAACAAAAGGCGACATAATAAACAGAATATCACCAAAATTGTCTTTGTTACTGCTAAAATGTAGGTATTACTGTAACATTTTCTTTTTGTAACATTTTACCCCCAACACTGGTCCACACTTGGCTGAAATGATCTTAAATAAAGGGCTCTCTATTTCTCTTACTGACTCTCTCCCTCCCTCACACACACACACACACACACACACACACACACACACACACGCACACACACACTCTCTGTCATAGCCAGCGTGACCAGCCTGTCGATCAGCACATAATACTGTTCTCTGCTATATGTCTCCAGACACACACACACACATAGTTGTAAAAAGTAGAAAAAAGAAAGCCACAAGGTGCTTGACGGGAGCATATGGAAATACAAGCAAAAAATCATTTGTATTAAGTATTTGGACAGAATTGTGTTTGGTAGCTGCTCAGTGGAACTCTCATTATGATGTTCAAAGAGAAATCATTTTAACACCAAAAGGCCTGGAAGACCACAGAGGACATTTAAGTGGATGATTACTAAAATCTTTTCATGATGCAGAGAAAATCCTTCGCCAGCCAAGTCGAGAACGTTCTGAAGAAGGTTGACATATTTAAGCGCTGTTTTGTCCTACATTTTCTACTCATGCATCTCTAGCGGCTAATCATGCTTTTCCTCTTTCCGTAGTAGACAGTGCTTTCCTAAGGTGGCCACATTTTGGCATTAATAACTTTAAACTCTTGTACATCGATTAATTCCCAAGCAACATTTCTTTAGATGATAACAAGTCCGTGGTTTTTTTCATGAAAATTTTCCCAGGTTTCCCAATTTACCCTCTTACTCAGGTTTGGAGGGGTTTCTTACGTCAACCTCAACTCATAAAGGCACAAATTCATATGTTTACAGTCAAATCAATCTTTTATGCCCAGAGCTCCTAAATCCTATTAAGACAGTCTGGGAGGAGGACTGGGAGGGAGTTGCAATATCTAAGGAAGCTTGGACAGGTTTTAAAATGGATACATAAATCTTCTATCTGTGCAAGACACAGCCTTATTCAATGTCGAATAGTACACCATAGCTATTAGACCAAGGCTCGACTGGCTAAAATTTCCAGTGATTTAACTCCAAAATTGTGATAGATGTCAGCAATCCCCTGCAAACCTAATACATGGACTCTTTATATAATTACTGGACAGAGACTTTTAACACCCTGTCTCTGGTAATTGGGGGAAAAAATAGAACCAAATGCTCTCAGCGCACTGTTGGGGTAGCCCCCCCCATTGCCTTCCCTCACTTGAGCCAAAAAAGATGTGATAGCTTTTGCCACCCTATTAGCTGGAAGGTTAATTGTAACCATTTGAATATCAACTGTACTGCCTGGTCAGACCCGCTGGATTAGAGACACTCTTTATTTTCTTAGATTGGAGAAAATCAGACTGTCATTAACTGGGCCATTCCTTCAATTTGTTAAGAAGACCGATGTCCCGCTCATTCCTGACTGAAACAGCTTGGAGGGATAGCTATATTGTTTTGGCTGTGATGTGGGTCATATAGCGCAGCTTTGACTTTGGATGACTGCTTCCACTATAGTACACTACAAGCTGACTGATGTGTCTGTGTCCTGGGTGTTTGTTTTCTTTTTTTCTCGATTTTTATTTATTTTTGTGGTTGTTGCTCTAGTTGTTGTAAGTTGTTTCAGTGAGCAATACGTCAGTGATCACTTCCTTTTTCTGTTTTTTCTTTTAATTTTTTTAAGTTGAGAAAAAAAAAAGAAGAAGTAGACATATCATTTTCAAAGTCTATGTAACCCGCGTGGTTACTTTAATACATCTTGGGGCTCTCAAATGCACAGGTATGACGGACTCCGTTGCCACACCATTTCAGCATTTTGTCGCTCTCAAGTGTTTCTTTTCTTGCTCTAGGCTCATGCTTGCCACAGAGCTGTGTGTTTGCCGCGCACTTAACTGTAGATATGTATTAAAATAAGTTCAGACACTGTGTATAGTTGTCTCGTCTAACAGTGTGTGTGTGTGGTAGGTGACGTGTGGGGTTGCCATGCCGGGCCTTAACGTCACAGCTGATGCTGCTGTTGGCATTAATATTACTGTAGATTTATTCTAGTGTAGCTATAGTAACTGGCTTGTTACTAACATTTCCAGTCTCCCCCTATGTGGCCGCTGCCGCCTTGCCTTGCTCTGTCACATGCTGCTTGCTTAATGTTAATTTGTAAACAGCTGCAGTCGTTCAGGCCTCTTAGCCTAGCATTAACCCTGTGCTGCTCTGCCTCAGTACACACACAGGTACTAGGTTGCTACTGCTTTGTACAAGGTACTAACGCACTGTGCTCTGCTCTAATTTTAGAACAATGGCAGTGCTATACAACCCTTGACCGTCATTTTGATTTTTTTTTTTTTGTTGTTGTTATATTTTGTTAAGTTGAACATTTTGTATTTCTTTTGTTGAACTTGAGTTTGTTCGCGGTTGGTCAATTGATGGGCTAATTGTTTAAAAGTTAATTTAGAGCGAGCTCTAAAGCATTGTGTGTGTTTTATGATTATATTTGACAGGCAGTAATCATTGTTACCAGTCGCTGCCTTGTGTTATTTGCTGCGTTGCATTTGCCGGTGTCCTGTGGACTCAAATTTAATCGTTTGCTTAAAGTGTGCTTTTGTGTGTAATAGTTTGCTTGGAATTTTCCTTAATTTGTTTTCTTTTGAGTTGTTGGATCTGCAAGCCTCCTGCTTTGCAAAAAAACCTGCTGTACTCATTTAAACAGCGGAGCACTGAGTCCGGAAGCTTTGTTACTATTGCGAGTTGCTTAATTTAATAAAGGGAAATTATGCCTTCACATCCATTTTTTAGTACTTAAAGAATTAATTTCTGTGTTCCTAATCTGTAAATAAAATTATTAAACTTTGTACATTCGCCCCTGTGTTCATTCTGGGTACTTCCTCCCTACTTTTGTTTGAGTGACCGTCCCATTCTCAATGGCAGTCTGAAACGTACAGATGGCCAAACATACCACATTATCATTCAAACATGATTGCAGCAGAGTTATCACCAATACGGCATGGGCATGTATGGCTGCCGGAGGAACTCTTTCATTGGTGTTTACTGATGACGTAACTGCTGATAGAAGTATCAGGATTCATTCTGTGAATTCTGAGGTGTACAGGGCCATGCTTTGTTCTCACAATGCAGCAAAACTGATTTGATCGTCCCTCAGAGACAAAGAGGAGTTAACAATACTGTAGGGGCAGAACTTTTAGGAAAATGGAAGATATTGATATATCAAGGGAGCTGCTAGAAGACATCTTCATTTTCCCAAAGCAATACTATCGTGTCAAGTAAGTTCTTAGGGTTTCTTTTTTTGAAAGATATATTAGATTAGCAAGGTAAGCTGTCCAGGCTTCCTTTACTAAATTATTAAAAGAAAGTCCAAGATCCTTAAGATGTAATGTCCTTCTAACCCAGTGGCTTTCCAAAGTTCCTCAATTTCAGCACTTACGTCTGAGTCTGACATCCATGGATCAGTTTTGCTGACAGCCCTGGTTCTAGTCTTTAAAGGTGCCACTAAGCCCACACTGAGCATTGAGCATTGATCATTAAAAGACTCTATTAAAGGTTCTATATCTTTAACATCAGTAGTCATGTTGCAGCAGAAGTGTTCTATGAACCGATCAACTCCTTCCTGCATCTATGATCACTGATCATCCTCGCAATGAGTAAAATCGATATCCAGTTCCCAAGTGTAAGCAGGGTCTTGTGCATGGCCACCTGTATGATTCGCATCTGAAACATGCAGCTTAAAGTTAAAACATTCAGTTATATTGAACAATTTATTGGCTGCACAATCTGTAGCGTCATCAATGCGCAGATTAAAATCACCAAGTAGAAGCATTTTGTTTAATTTAAGAAATAATTGACAAAATCTGTAAACTGGCCTGCAGAATTGGGGGGTGATAAATTAAAACTACTTAAAATGGCCTCAGTCAAGCAACTTGGGAATGTGGTGGTAATAGAGTCAGAGATGATTAAATGGCAAGAAGTCATTTATTTTTCCAGACCAGAGCAAAACCCCACCATGGCGTGTCAGGCATGGAGATGCAATTGAAAGCATAATCCACAGGGCATGGTTAAATGTGAATAAATTCTATATCACATTGCCAAGTTTCTGTCAGGAATTTTTTAAAAAAGTAATTAACAGTAGTGGAGGTGGAAGTACATGCAATTCTACGGTTCATATGTGCACTATAGGGAACTTGATCATTAGTAGGGTGAGAACACAGGGCAGTGATTCTAACCCGGGCCTTAGTTGGCTTGTAAATCGCTGGATAAAAAAACCAACCAAGTAAAAACCAAAGGAAGGGGGGCCACAAGGGGGAGCCAGTGTGTTTTGTGGGGAATAGTGTGGTTTGCAGGTGGGGACCAGATGAGACCAGATGTGGCCAGATGAGTACAGGGGCAGGGATGTGTGGGATGGTCCGTCGGAGGAGGACCAAATTGAGTTGAAAATATTGATGGCTAGTGTATGTGAACCTTGGCTATTTGTATCACTGTAGTGGAGGAAAGCTGGGCATTTCCAAAAGAGATTAAAATTATCCATGAAAGATACCCAGCAAGTCTTGCCGGTTGATCAAAGCCACATATGGAAACTCGCCACCGGGCTAAAGTATAGTCCATACCCATCTTTTGTGCCCTGCAAGAAGGTCAAGGATTTAGCTAAATTCTTGTTTTATTAATTCAAAGGACTGTTTTAAAATATTATTCCAACCAAAATGCAAAACAACAACTTGGGCAATAGGGTGTTTGACAAATATGGGGGGAACTTTTCCAGGATGTCTGATATATGCCCATAAAAAACAAAACGTGGCAGCATTTTTTCTTCACATTTCTGATAGCATGGTGGGAACAGAGGAGGAGAGCGGAGTCAATCCATCTGAAGTTACAAGGTAGATGGGGAAGGCCAGGGAGAAGGAAAAACAAAAGGTCGTCATTAACGCCATTTTGAGAGGATTGCTGGGATTTAATTTCTGGAGCGAAAAGAGGTGATTTTTAGCCAGAGGACACATGCTGAGGTTGTGTGGATGGAAGTTGTGGATCCACATCTAGGGATGGAAAGTCATGAGGGTCTAAAATGTCATATTTGTTTTCCAGTGGAATATTGTACTGAAGCAATGACTGAGGGCCTAAGGTAGCCTCCTTCTCCATGATGTTGCATGGACCACAGAACAGAACAGGACTCCTGACTGAATAATGTGGAGCTGACTAAAGCTTTAGGTTTAGCCTTGAGCAGAGACCAGCAGTCAATGTTATCAATGACTGCGGAGGAGCAACAGGTCAATCAGTGGTGACTGGGACATTAGCTGCAATACCACAATAGACCTGAACACAGCTGGCGTCAGTTTAGGCTGGACCTAAGGTGATGGTATCCGGGAACTTTTCAGCCGTGTAGATCTGGTAGATGTTGGATGTTCTTTCCAACTATGCTATTACAGTATATAGGCTAGGTGAGCAAAACTGACACAGCTGGTGGGGAGGTGAGAGGAGTCATGTGTTGTAAATTAAGATGTGATGGGGGTGGCGCAGGTCCAAGTGGACCTGCTATGGAGATAAGACTTCCTTTGGCAAATTACAGGCGTCTTACTCTAGTGTTTGCAGTCCACAATGTAGTATTCTTCTCCCTAAGCATTAGACCGAGCTCAGCAGAGGATGGCAGGATGGTCAATAAGATCAATGTTAAAAAGTGATAACTTATTATAAAATCTATAAAAAAAAATAGACAAGAGGTATTAATATAGCTTAAAACTATATAAAATTTAGGCGGGGGGAAGCCACAGAACTGTTAACAAACAAGTACAGTACGTTTTAGTGTGTTTCCGGGTCCTGGAATATGAAGGAGCAGGAAAAGAGAAAGAGCATTTTATATAGGATTTGAATAGGAAGAGGAAAAACAATGCAGACACCTCTGCATATTCACTGTTTTGAGCAAGTCACCCCTGCTCTCTGTGGCAATGCAGACGTGTCCGTCTTGGCCTGATTTCAAAGTTTTGGGGCACAGCGTGCAAATTTGGCAAAAATCTCCCCTGTATGATCATCAGGGAAGTCACTCATTTGGAGAAGGAGAAGGTTTCAAAACCCACTCCTCTAAAAATTGTGACATATTTTTACACAACATTGTACATTTCACAGGGGCCCGCTGCTCCCACAACAGGGTTGTCAGGATCAGGATTGTCTCCATTTTAGTGAGGTCTCATTCAATGTTTTATTAATCTCTTTACCTACACTTGTCTGAGTATTTCTTCCTTTATTAATTTATTGGAGGGAAAGTGCTATATTATTGTGCTATATATATTCAAGTTGCATTGAGATGTTTTGAATCTGGAATGGAACGAGTTTAGGAAATGCTGTTAAAGTTTATATTTTCATGTAAATAAACCGTGTATCTTTAACTAATTTTACAGATATTTCAGGGTGTAACCCTTAGTTTGAATACAGGGTGAGTTATTGATGACACTTGATATTATTTCCCTGAATTAATATTTACATGATAAGAATTTAGATTTAAACTGAATGCAGAATTTACTTATTTGTTAATTTGGGGTCTCTCATTGTGCCTACATGCCCCTCCATAACGCCACACCAATTTAAAAATGCCAGTTATGCTCTCTCCTCTTACCAGGAATATATCAAAAAAACTTTTATAAACTGTTAGTGTCTGTGCAGCAGCTTTTGTTCCCACAAGCTGACAACCTGCCCTGCTTTTTCTCCTTCTTCTCCTGTCTCTCCTCCTCCTGTCCAGCCTGAGGTGAGCACACTGCAGTGGCATTTTTCTCCTCACTGCTGCATTTTGGCTTTTTTATCCTTCAGAGTTTCTTCTTTTTTTCTCCCACTTTCTTTCTTGCTGTTCAGCGTCAGCTGAACAAACTGCAACATGCTTCTCCTCACTTTTTTTCCAAGAAAAGCTGCTTCTTCATCTTTTTGAGGGCCAGCTCCTAAATTCAAGCATGAAGACTGTTCATATTGTTATTATGGAGACAAACAAGCTGTTAGAATGTAAAATACCCAAAGATGGGTGAGTTCATCCTTTGCTCCTCTGAATGGCTTCATTAGGGCCTCCTCTTTAAGAGACAAACCTTCTCCATCTCCTTCCGTGTCCTGTTCCAGCTCTCATTCTCATCAGGGAGCACCTTTGGACACAAACTGTCTTTAAAAGACACCCTCCATGCTTATAAGATCAAGATTGTCCTTATCTTAAAGCAGAATTATATAGGGTTTTGTTATGTTTGTAATTCTTCTCTTTTTGAAGACTTAAAGGATCATTTAAAATTGATAGACATGTCGATAGAGCAAATACAATACCGGACAAACATTTGATAATCAAAATCAAATTTTACTTTGACCAAAACATTTGCATTTCTGGGCGCTTACAAAGTACAGGACTGGCAAGACTTATAAAAAATATCTTATTATGCATACAGTAAGGGAAATACAATTTTATCTTAATCTGAATCTTGAAAATCACTTAACAGTAAGATATATATAGTCATACCATATTGAGCAAGGTCTCTGCAGTGTACAACAACACATATGTCATTTAAATATTTTAAATAAAATGTTCTCTCACTCTCTCTTACACACACTCACATACGCACACAGAGTTATTGGCCCTCAGTACACTCGCTGACTACAGTCTGACTCGTTTCCCACATCAGTGCTGAACGTTGGACAGTAGCCAGCACAGCTTCTAAGCTCTAAATCAAACATCCCAGTTCCTCCAGCTGACCAATTCTGGTTGATTTTAGATATCTGCACAACATAAATCAGTGGATATTAAAGGAGTAAGTCAAAAATGTTGAAAAGAATAAAGAAATACTCAATCCAGCAGATTTAAGCTCAGTATATAGCTCAGAGGTGGTGGAGTTGCAGCCATTTTCAATTCTGCCCTATTAATAAACCCTAAGGCCAAACAAAATATTTAGTTCATTCGAAAATCTCATTCTTAGCATTTCCGATCCAACCATGAAAACTCCAATTATGTTTGTTATAGTGTATTGAGCACCTGGACACTACACCGAATTTTTATCTGAATTTTCAGAGTTTCTCTGAGCTCTGGTCCTCAAAACAGATAAAGTTATTATTGTAGGTGACTTTAATATCCATGTAGACATTGAAAACGACAGCCTTGGTACGGCATTTCTCTCACTATTAGATTCATTCGGCTTCTGTCAGTGTGTACAAGAATCAACACACACTTTTAATCACACCCTTGATCTTGTTCTGACATATGGCATTGAAATTGAGCATTTAAATGTCTCTGCACAAAATCTGCTTTTATCAGATCATTATCTTCTAACATTTGAATTTCTGCTCATCAACTATAAACCAAGAGTCACTAGTTATTATAGCAGATGCATATCTGAGGACACTGTTGAAAATTTTAAAGAAATTATTCCCTCTGCATTAATTTCAGTGCCATAGCCCAAAATAACAGAGGAGTCATATCTTAAATTTAGCCCCTCCCAGCTTGATCACCTTGCCGATTTCACTGCCGGCTCTCTACGTGCTTCACTCGATTCCATTGCCCCAGTTAAAAAGAAAACAAAACCAGTAAAGAGACTAGCTCCGTGGTATAATCTTAACACTCGCAAGTTAAAACAGAAAACTCATAAACTTGAAAAGAAATGGCGTTCCACTAAACTGGAAGAGCCACACATGGCCTGGCAGGATAGCCTTAAAGTATACAGGAAGGCCCTTCGCCGAGCAAGAAAAGACTACTATTCAGCGTTGATAGAAGAAAACAAGAATAAGCCCAGGATCCTTTTCAGCACTGTAGCCAGGCTGACTGAGAGCCATCATTCTATTGAACCATGCATTCCTAGAGCCCTCACCTGTAATGATTTTATGAACTTCTTCAATAATAAAATTAGACTTATCAGAGAAAATATCCTACACTCCACAGATTCCAGTTCAGCAACAGGAATTATAGAGGCTGTTATTAGTCCTGATGTGTGTTTGGAAAGCTTCCATCCAATTGACCTTAAGGAACTAACGACAACATTATCTTCATCTAAATCATCAACCTGTATACTAGACCCCATACCTACTAGGTTGCTCAAAGAGGTTTTACCCCTAATTAGAAATCCACTACTAAACATTATCAATCTATCCCTTGTAACAGGTTATGTGCCCCAGTCATTTAAAGTAGCTGTAATTAAACCGCTCCTAAAAAAACCTACCCTAGACCCAGAAGTTTTAGCCAACTATAGACCAATATCCAACCTCCCCTTTCTTTCAAAGATTCTAGAGAAAGCAGTAGCGAAACAACTATGTGGCTTTCTTCAGTATAATAGTCTATTTGAAGAGTTTCAGTCAGGTTTTAGAAAGCATCACAGCACAGAAACGGCATTGGTAAAAGTTACAAATGACCTCCTCACTGCATCTGATGCAGGACTTATCTCTATACTAGTCTTATTAGATCTTAGTGCAGCTTTTGACACTATCGATCATCACATCTTACTACAGAGGATGGAACACCAAATTGGCATTAAAGGATCTGCTCTAAGATGGTTTAAGTCCTACCTATCTGATAGATATAATTTTGTTCATGTTAATGATGAATCATCAAGATATGACAAGGTTAGTCATGGAGTCCCACAAGGTTCTGTGCTTGGACCATTACTATTTACTCTATATATGCTTCCTGTAGGTAAAATTATTAGAAAGCACTCCATACATTTTCACTGTTATGCAGATGACACACAACTATACTTATCAATGAAGCCAGATGAAACCCATCAGTTAGCTAATCTACAGTCATGTCTTAAGGACATTAAAAACTGGATGTTTCATAACTTTTTAATGTTAAACTCTGACAAAACTGAAGTCATTGTGCTGGGCCCCAAACACATTAGAGACTCATTATCCAGCAACATAGTTAATCTGGATGGCATTGCCTTGGCCTCCAGCACCACTGTCAGAAACCTGGGTGTTATCTTTGACCAGGAGCTGTCTTTTAAATCACATGTTAAACAGATTTCAAGGACCGCCTTCTTTCACCTCCGTAACATTGCTAAAATCCGGCACATCCTGTCTCAACAAGATGCAGAAAAACTAGTTCATGCGTTTGTTACTCTGCACTGGTTCCCAGTTAAATTCAGAATAGAATTTAAAATCCTTGTCCTCACCTACACAGCTATTCATGGTCAGTCATCATCTTATCTTAAAGAGCTCATAGTACCCTATCACCCATCAAGAACTTTACGCTCCCAGGATGAGGGTTATTGGTGATCCCAAGAATCTCCAAAAGTAGAATGGAGGCAGAGCTTTCAGCTATCAAGCTCCTCTCCTGTGGAACTCTCTTCCAGTCTTGGTACGGGAGGCAGACACACACTCTCTGATTTTAAGAGCAAGCTTAAAACTTTCCTTTTTGATAAATCTTATAGTTAAGGCTGGCCTATCTAGCCCTTAGTTAAGCCCCTATAGGCTCAGGTTGCTGGGGGAACACTCCATGACTCACTGAGCTTTCTTCTCTCCCCCCGCTGACTCCGACTCCTTCTCTGCTCCTGTAAATGTCCATATCCTTACACTAACTTTACTTCTTCCCCGGAGTCGTTGTGCTTTACCATCCTGCAGGTTTTTCTAGGTCGCGGTGGGAGGTGCTGCTGTGGTCCTGCCTGATGCCCCCTGGCCACATTAGGAAAGGAGATCCTGTGACTTGGATCCTAGGCTGGATTTCCAAGTGCAAATCGGGACCCACAGATCACAATGGCTTCTGGATCAATAGACTACACCTGCTTCTGGATCACTACACTTCACATATCCCTGGATTTACAGATTCTACATATTCTTGGACTCAGGAACACTCAGATCTTGCTACATTTAGTACAATGACTCCTGGACCAACAGAGTACACCTGCGTCTGGATCACTAGACTTTCCATTTATAGAATCCACAGACTCTGGGACTCATGGATGTTTTATACATTCTAAGTGAACTGTTATTATCATGTTTTTGTGTTCTGTACAAGTGACATTTATTGCACATCTGTCCGTCCTAGGAAGAAGGATCCCTCCGCCGTGGTTCTTCCTGAGGTTTCTTATTTTCCCTGTTTAGGGTTTTTTAAGTTTTTCCTCACCCGGTTCGAGGGTCTAAGGGCAGAGGGTGTCACATCTGTACAGTTTCTCAAAGCCCAGTGAGATAATGTGTAAATTGTGATTTCGGGCTATGCAAATAAAATTTGATTTGATTTGATTTTTGGTGCAATGAATAACTTTTATAACATTAGGTCCCACTAGGTGTCATGGGTAAGCATCTCAAAAACAAACAAACAACAAAAAAAACAACAAACACTTTTTGTGGAAATTTGGAAAAAGTTGGAACAGAAAAGAGGCATCCATGTGCACTAACACAAACACACAACACACGGCCAGCCCAATTAATGGAGAAACTCAAGTTAAAAGACACGCATAGAAAGACAGACTTTCTTTGTTCAGGATGCCAGTAGCCCTGGTTGTATGCTGCTTCAGTAAATTATACTTGAAATTATCACAATATCACAATTAAATTTCAAATTGTGATGTTATAATATAGTTCCACAATTTGTTTATCAATAATTTAAAAAAATATATAAAAACAATAAATAGAGATTGAAGACTAAGCAACTAACTACAGACTAAGCACACAGACTGACCCACCAGATAAGATAGAATTTCTGTTGTTGTTCTTTAAGTTGAACAATGGATCATGTTTGAGTTTGAGTAGTTCAATATAAAGTGTGGGAGTGTATGTAGAGACGCGTTAAACCTCACTACAATCATAAAAGGCCTGTTATGATCATTGGAGCCCTCAGTTTGATTTTGCTCCATGTTTGTGTTGTATAACATGTAGCTCCTTCCCGACTCTATTTCTCTCTCTCTGTCTTTCTCTGTGCCCTAGAGAAATGTTCAGAAAAGATGCTTCTTATGGGCAGAAACCCAGGGAACGTTTATTTATAAGCTGCAACTCCCAGCCGGAGTATATCATGTATATACGCTTTGTCCTCAGGTAAGCACTGTTTTTCAAGTGAAGACACTTTAATAAGCAGCAAAAAGACATCAAAGTCAGGCTATATTTGGCGAAAACCAAAACCAACTTTTTCAAATTGTTCGTTTGTTTAAAAATGTCACTTAATGGCAGATTAAATGAATCTGAAGCATTGAAAAATAATAATAATAATTTGTTAAAACCACAATTATAGCTAATAAAACAAATCCAACTTACTTCGCTCTCCTTTGCCAATCCTGCAATGACACTGATAAGAAGGAATGCTTCTTGGAGCAGACAAGGCAGGCCACATGAGAATTTTCCCATGTATTCACTGTGCAAGAAAAATGGGCAAATATAAGGATACATGCAACTTTGATAAGGGCCAAATTGTGATGGCTGGGTGACTAGGGCAGCGCATCTCCAAAACTATAGGTCTTATTGGGTGTTTCTGGTCTGCAGTGGTTAGTACCGACCAAAAGTGGTCTAAGGAAGAGCAACCAGCAACAGGGTCATGGATGCCCAATCTCACTGATGCGCTTGGGGAGTGAAGGCTAGTGTTGTTTGCACAGAAGGGCTGCAGACCTCAAACTGCCTGTGATGACTCCTGTTCACAGCCAAAAGCCCCTACAATAGGCATGTGAGCATCACAACTCGAGTGCTCCACAGAGCAGCAGAAGAAGGTGGCCATGGTCTAATGAATCACATGAGGAACACAACAGAATTCAAGGTGCTGACATTGCATCCAACCCCCAGATCTCAATCAAGTCAAGCAATCAAGCATGTATGGGATGTGCTTGACAAAGTCCACCTTACTCGATTTGAAGCATCTTCTGCTAAAGTCTTAGATAATACAGCACTCCTTCTGAGGAATTGTGTAGTCTAAGCCTTGAAGGGTTAGTGCTGTTTATGTGACAAAAAAGGGAGACCCACACAATATTATGCAGTTGGTTATAATGTTATTGCTAATTGGAGGTACTGTTGACACCAAGAGCTCCTCCATTTCTAATGTGAGTTATGTTCTTAGTTGTTATTCTTTTTCTTATGTTTAGACATCTCCCTCTTGCCTGTCATTTCCTACTGTACCTGCCACCAACAGCATTTCACCTGCTATGCCACTCTTGACAACAACCTACCCTGGCTCACATCTTTAGACCTCATCCTTTACAAGCCTCAACTCCATGGACCTGAGCTGCTCGGCTGTGGCTCAGATGGTAGAGCAGTCCTCCAGTGATCAGAAGGTTCCTAGTTCAATCCCAGAACCAGGTATGACTGTGTGAATGGTAAACGCTCGTGATGAGCAGGTGGCACCCTGTGAGGTAGTCACTGCATCCAGTGTATGAATGGGTGAATGCAACGCCTGTAGTGTGAAAGTGCTTTGAGTGGTTAACAATGACTAGAAAAGCACTATATAAATAAAGGTCATTTAGATTTACCCTTACCTCCTGCACCTACCATCTCTTTCCCCAGTTTAATAGCAAATACCTTAACCCTGCCTGTGCAACTATCTGCATTTGGATACTTTGCATTGCATTATATTATAATGTAACCATGGAAACACAAAACTGGTTCAAATCACAAACACGTTTGCTTCACCTACATTAATTTTAAAAGAAAAAAGGATCAAATGCAGGAAATAAACTAACAGCAATCAAACTCCTTTTTGTTGCAAGACAAATAATCACAACAGCGTAGTGACTGAGTTGGTCCATTTTCTTTCCTGTTGTGGCATAGTTGTTATGTTTCATTGTTTTCAGAAATGAAAGAGCTTCAATCAACCTTTTGTGTTGCTGTAAAATATTCATTGTTCTTAAGCAGACCAGCTGTTTTAAAATGAGCAGCGAAACAACTTCATTTTTGTACCTGAAAACATTATTCATACATACATTTTTTCAGACATATATATGTATCTATCTATCTATATATATATACTGTATATAATTTTGACATTGACATTTAAAATTGTTTTCTTTGTATTGCAGTATTTCAATTTGCATCACCCTGTTTGTTTTAACTGTAGATAGTGAAGTGCTGAGCAGTGTGAGATTTTCTGATAGTTATTTAGTTCAAGCTTTCTTTAAGCCAACTTGTTTCTATCAGGCTGTTTTGACAAAAAAATGGAAGCACTGAGAATGCAGGGCAATATTCTTTGTAGATAAATAGTCATGAACACCTCATGTAATACCTATAATTCAATATGGCTAAACAATGTTGAGCCTTTGCAAAGGATATAGTCATTTATGTTCTGCATCTTATCTGGGACTTGGTAAATATCTTGCATCACCTCCTGGGAGTCTTACTCCTAAACTCTAATGGAGGAATCCTTATGAAATCCGCAATTCCTTCACCTCACCAATGACATGAAGAAGCAGGGGCTGTATTGCAGGCTCCCACCAGATATTCATCTCCAACAGTGAATCCAGGCATTGTTCAGAGAAAAATCTTTTGCAGCTTGTTGTATCTCATTTCCTTGCCAATAAAGCTTGACCCCACCAAAATAGTCCTCCACCTAAATTACGCCTCACATTTATACCCTTATACCCTTTATACCCTATCTGATACATAGGGTGTTACTTAATGCAAAAACTATGAAGAACCTAGTGGTAGTGCTGTAGTGTTGCAATGACTGTCATTCGTCTTGGTTTTGAGACCACTTTTTAAAAGATCTTTCTTGATTTTCATTTCAAGATGGATACAGATTTTACAAAAAGATTTTTTCCAAAGTAATTGTGCCGTTTCTAATGTATTTGTTTGCACTTTGCTGGGACCAGGGAAAATCTGTTTCTCCACAAAGAAGCATAAATACAGGTAAGCTGAGTACTGAGTGTAAGGGGTGTGAGAAAGGCCAGCTAGCTAATGCTAGCCAATTGCCTCTGTACCAAACCTCTGCACATACCTCTTCCCCTAATCGACTGATGAGTAGAATTAGACAAAACACACCATACTTCCACAGTCCAATGTTCACATCGGGGGACACGGTTGCAAGCCATGTCCACCAAAAATGTGTACACTGGATGGTAACCCTTCAAAACGATTGTTTTAATTAGAATAAGTTTAAATAAATACAGATGGACAAAATGAAAAAAATAGCACAGCATACATTATATGCATTCAGTCTTTTTACATACAGTTTCAGGCATGTAACACTTTCACTCACAAAGGAGTTGCTGGTTATTTTCTTTTAAATGCTCAATTACTTAAGGTGGAGTCAATAGGTTCCCGAATGCAAACGTAATAGGCAAGTTAATTACATGCAGTTTTCATCAAATCGCCTTTATCCCTTGGTGTACCAATTAAACAGAAACAGGGTGATTGTTTCTTCACAAGATTCCATCCATGATTGTTTGATGATTGTTTTATCAGCCCCTGTGATTCAGGGTCTGGGAGACAATTGGTGTATGGAAAGTATAACATTACCAGTGTTGAAACTGGTCTCTTTAAACACACATACATACTTACACAAGCTTAAACTGGCTCTTGGACAGTAAATTTGAAATTAAAACTCATCAAAGTTCATTCTGCTGCACAACATTCATACAAATACTTGCTATAAAACTATTGAATAATAGTACTTCTCACTCAAATGTAATACAGTTCGAATTAGTTTTAATATCTATAATAACTGTTCCAGGCTAGACTGGAAAAAAATAACAATAGACAAAGTTTACGACAGACCCTTACTGAGGATAATTTGGCTCTTTTAGAACAACTTGAAATCCCATTTAATGCTATTGATTAAGTGCCACGGTTTGGCTTAAGCTGAATGCTCAGATCTCATCAATGTATTTATATAGAATGGTGATCAAACAGTTGTCACAGCAATCCAGTTGAATAGTGCTTTATACAAATTTAATTGAAAACACAAAAGTGTTTTAGACTCAACTATTCCCCCTCGAGCAAAAGTATAAATGAAAAATGCACATGCCCGCACAAACACACATTTTCCCTCATCATACACACACTATTACTCTGTCACGATTGAGAATAAACGCTCTTATCATCTGCCAGCAGGTTCCCATTAGCTAAGGTAGACATGGAGACAAAATGAAATAATGTCCTCCCACAGAAAGCCTTGGGCAGGACAAAAACGTGTGTTTAAATCTGTTTTATAAACAGTAATACATTCACAATCAGGCCAATACCTCTGATGCCCCGCTTATATTTATTGTAAACTATATATTATTTATCAAATATTTATAAAAGTGTTCCACCCATAAAACTACTGTCTGATTCTGACTCAGTTGAAACTTAGATGTCTGTGATCTATCTCATCTTATAATGATGCAGCTGCCTTGCATTTCCTGTCAACACCATCACAAATGAGGGTTTAATCAGGAATAGGGATGGAAAAACAATATATAAAATGAAATGGCTTGGAATATATCCAGGTGGAGCTTTTGTAACTTAAAAATCAATATAACTTTGAGACACACTTTCATTGCAGAAATCCTGTGTTTGAAACTTTGAGATCCACAGCAATTCAGCACAAAGGAAGAGCCTAATAAAAGATGTCATCTGGTTGCATCTTTGAATTCTAAGTCTTATCTGTCTGGAACAAAATAAGAAGTCAGAGGGAGGTCTGATTGTGTGGATAAGGCACTAAAAAAGACAGACTGGTGTTCAGTTTTCCTTTTTACTAACAGTCAACATAACAACTATTGTTCCCTCACATCAACTGTATTAATGCATTAATTGTTTATTTTTGTAATTTTGACTGTGACTGTCCACTACCCTTAAACAGTAATTTTAATAAATCAAATACATTTTCAAACCAAGCAATAACCAAGTTATGATACCAAAAATTAACCAAACTATAACTTTGATATGAACACACAATAAATCACTTTTATTTTTCCATATACTGTATTGTCAATATGGGTTGCATGCACCGAAGAGCCACCAGAACAGTTTTGAGCTGTGAGGACATGGACATGGAACCTCTGAGGGTGTCCTATGGTACCTGGCACTGGCACGTAGGCAGTGGATCCTTTGGGTTTTTTGGTCTGATGGTGTGTCTGTGGGTGGGGCTCATGTCTGTGCAGGGTTTCATCACATCATAGACTGGATTTGGATCCGGGCAAGTTGGAGGCCAGGTCAACGTCTTGGCCTCTTTGTCATTTTCCTCATGCCAAGCTGAATGGCTTTTATGGTCTGTTAGGGCAAATTATCCTGGGGATCCCGCCAAAGGAAATGTTGTTGCCATGTTGTATTTGGTCTGCAATTATGTTGGGTAAGTGGTACATGTCAAAGTAAAATTATGAATGCCTGGACCCAAAGTTTCGCAGCATGATATTCCATTGTAACAAGATGATCATTGTGATGCACTCACCAGCAGTTTGAATGCTGGAGCTAATTGATGTATCATAAAAACTTAAAATAAAATATTATGTCAAGTAATTTGGAGGATAAACGGTCAAAATATCTCAATTCTGACATTTTTTTAAATCGTTATTGATGCAATGTTCCACACTTTCACTTGAAACAGTACTTAATTGCTGGAATCATGGCCGAAATGGCTCATTCTGCCAGGACGCGGTCTCAGTGACTGATGTATATGTCCAGAGTTGACAGGGGATAATTGTATACTGCACCTATCTCTTCTGAGTTAGCGGCTGCTCCTCTGCAGAGGCGCCCCTTTCATTCTTAATGACAGCTGCAGCAAGTGTTGTACATTTATCTGACTGCTCATGACTTGCGCATTACTGTTCAGTCTTAACAGCATATATTGAAAATGATCTAAGGTCTCTCTCAGCTGCATAATATCCTCCTCCAATCATGTTTGTGTCATTGAATGGGCCGCTTGGCATCTTGTCTTCAAATGCGCTGTAACAGTTAACGTAATAAAACTGCAACGCAAGACTATATCATCTTCCAATTAATTAATCCAGTAGAGCCTTGTTAGGCTTATTAGATCCCATTCAAATTAATCAGATTCCACCAGGATGCTCTGTCTCTTAGACTGATTTTTAAGGATAATCAACCAAATGGAAGCCAGCAATTTAAGTGTGAAGACCTTTTTTTTTTCCTTTTATACTATCTGCTTTTAAATAAGAAAATGAGGCATATTCCTGAATATTTTTAGTGTTGAAGTGACAGATTTAATAGGGTGTTAATAAATCTCGAGAGTTAAATGTGCTGCAGGGGGAATATTTCTGCATAGAAAGTCTTGCAGAAAGGAGATCCAATTTGATTAGTGTATCGATGTATTGATTTGAGTATCGCTTACTGTGTTAGATTTTGTCATTAGGCCCAAGGCTTCACATCATAAAAGTATTTTTTGAGCCGCAGGGATGGGAGGAACCTCATGGATTTAAAAGGAGACCAGACAGTGATCTGAATACTAAGCCTCTTGTCATCTTCACCTCTTACTCACAATATGAGAGACAGACAGATCTTTCAAGTAGATCTGTGATGGTGGCTGTGTGAGCAGAAGAAAGGAGAAAGTAATGAGATTTAGAGAGCATTAGAGAGAATAAAATACAGAGAGGAAAATGGCAGAGACTAGTGAGAAACACTAGTTAGTTCACTAGACAGGGCTGACTTTCTTTAAACTTAAACCTTGATTTGATGTCCAGAGCTGGATTCTCTTTCTGCCCTCTGATATCTGTGTAATAATTGGGATTTTCAAGGTAATTAAGTTTTAAACACAAAAATGAATAAAACGTGTGAGATATCACCTATGTTGTTGTTTTTGCAACTAAGTTTTTCGGTTTAAAAACATCCCCATGTCAACCTCACTGGGGTTAATTCCCTCCATGAGGAGTGCATTTGCATGATGAAATTAGATCACAACCTGAACCTCTTTTTGTTTTGCATCATGGGCACCGAAAACATCAACTTTGGTAAGCATTTGTTTTCAAACATAATTTAGAGAATTTCTCCCAGTGGTCCCAGGCTACAAAATATTCAGAATAGGAATAATATTCTCTGTCTGAGTAGTGGTAGAGCTTTTTGAATTTCAGACACAGTTTCTCTGTGTATTACCTTTCTGTATTCTCTAGTTGCCTTTGGTAGTTTTTTTTCAATCTAAATTTAATTACCACAGTGACCTGCTCTTTAAAACTAAAATGCTCAAAGGATTCTTTTGTTGTTCTCACTTGCAAAGCACACCTTTTTACAGGTAGACCCCAAAGTATGTTTCTGCTAAGTGGCTCCCCTTTCAACAAACGTATCCACTAATGACTGTCTTGCAGGCACAGCGGGAGTGAAATTTTGCTGACACGTGCACTGGGGTTCAATCCTGCTGCTAAGGGCATCCTAAACAAATGGCTGGACAGTTGCTGTAACTGTTGTTATACTCGTATAAATTGTAAACATCTCTGCAGGCAAAATGAGTGCCTTGGACATTCTGCTAATGCAGGATAATAATGAGCCTGCTTAAACGCCAAGTTTTTATTTCATTATAAATTCATAGCCATATTTTCCACATAATCTCCATTAAAAAGAAGAACACTTTGAACTGCTGGTGCGCTTTGTCTGTTTGCGGTGAGATATTTCTTTAGACAACAAATAGATGGACGGTGTCCCTAAGAATCAATGTAACTATGAAGTGTTCACAACGGAAACAGAAAACACTGACCACATCTGTGCTGTTCCTCCTTTATTTTTGACAGAAGTAACCACCATCCACTCACAGTCTGACACCAAAATGATGATGGGACTTGTGGTTATAACAAATTCAGCTAGATGGCTTGTTTTTGTTTTTGAAACAAGTGACAATACAACAAAATGACACAGCTTATTGCTGAACCAAGTCCTCAGACGTCCAATGGTGAGCTCTTTAAAGATGCCGAGAGTGATCTTTTAAGAGCTCAGTCTAAAGCAGCACAAATAAGGGTTTATTCAGAACTAACCACGTACCCAGAGAGAAAAAAAACAACTTTTTTGAAAGAACACATCAGTGCAGCGGCAGGGGAAATTGAAGCAGGGAAGCACATATTAATTGGCGGACAAAATAATGAGATGACAATCAAAACAAAAAATGTAGCTTGGGAATGGGCCACTGCTTCGGTGAATGTGACAGGCCAGAAAGACAGAATCGTGGCTGATAAATGAAAAAAATGGTCTAATTAATCCCTCACTGATTTAATTGATAATTACAGTACAATAACCTTTTTTTTTGTTTTAGAAAGTTCATGTAAACTTCAGCATGCTTGGACACCTATGCCCCCAAACTGCAGTACCCCTACATAACTAGCAGAGAAATCACATAGATCAAGCCTAGACTGCAAAGAGATAAGATCCAACTGGTCTTAAAATTTATTGTTACTGCTATGTCACTGAAGCAGCGTCATACCATAAAAAGCATTCCGTCTACGACCATTCGATAAAGTGTGCATCCCTAAATAAGATTGAATTCAGAACCAATCCGTTCAGTCAACACACAACCTGATGTGAGAATATGCTAAAAACCTTATTAGGTGTTTATCTCATGGATATCTGCTATTGTGCAAAAAAATATGATTCAGCCTTAACAGTTTTGCACTGATGCGAAGGATCTGTGGGCAGCAGCAATAATGACTCCATAATATCCCATATTTTCAAGGATATCATTATTCTTTTATTGTCAGGATAATCTAGGCTGTCAAAGTTTTTGACTGGGACAGATCCAACTACATTTCCCATTGGTTCAGAGTTTCTTTCTACTGGTTTATTTTTCCATATATAATCCTTTATATATCTATTACTAGGTGCTGTGTGGAAATATGTAATGATGTGGATTATCAACAATTCACTCATTGAAATTCAGTCTGTGATAGAGGTTGTTCATATTCTCTCATAACATGATTAATCTATAATGTTACCCCAGGCTGTGTGTTTGGAAGAGAGAGTCTTACTTATTCACCTCCGGTTCTCCAGGCCCTTGTTGCCATTCCCTGCACATTTCAGCTTGACGTGAATGCATTCCTTACTTGAATTTTCTGAATTTTAACCTTCCTCAAAATTGGTGCAGGGACTTCATAACTACATTTGGTCAAACAATAGATGGACAGGGTCTACTGCATGGTGGCAGACTCTTCATTTACTTCATAATATTAATGTGTCTCTTGCTATTCTACTCCAAACCAGCTACTTTATAAATATGCTAAGATAGTTCTCGTTTCAAACGTGCCTTACTTGCAATGCAGAAATTGTATATTATTATGTATGCCATACATCTGCTTCAGTAACTAGTCAGGGCTGTAATTATGCTGACTTCAAATACACTTACCTGCATGCTAATATACTGATATTCTTTCCATTGTCTACATTATGAAATGATTAGACAGACTTATTCTATATCACAAGTTATTTTAACATGGCTCTGTGTGCAATGCTAAACACAATTTAAACAGTTAACATTACATAGGGCTGGAGGGTATGGCCCTAAAAAATATCAAATTTTTTATGCCAAATATCATATTTCTCCTCCTCAAAAGCTTTTCATAAATGCTAGCACTGGGAAAAAAAAAAAAAAATCTAATATTTTTAATCCTATACCTTGTTATCAATAATGAAACAATATTCTAGGGATGACTATAAGTACTTTGACAAAGAATTACCACATACTAGTTTCAATGAATAAAGTGGGCAGAGGCAACAAACAGGTAGCACATTCTGTTAAGTTTCAAAAACTACATCATTTTACTGCAATGCAGCCTTTGAAGAGAAGACAACACTTATGCCGCAGCACAATATAATGATATAAAAAAAAAAAATCCCCCCTCAACCTCTGTGGGCAGTCTTGTTTCTATTTCTAGCTTGGGTCCTCTATCAGAGGCCCTGGGAGCCTGAGGGGGTCCTGCACAGTATCTTAGCTATTGGAGCCACTCTCCCAGCTTGGGGTTTACAGCCTTGAGTGCTCCTATCCCCTTGTGTTCAAGGCTTGTCCTTGTGCTGCCATGATCAGTGCCTCTGTGCTGTCCTTGAGACCAGCTTTCTCCAGCCGGTATGTTTTCTTGATATCAGCCACTTCCTCTATCTGTCCGTGGTACAAGATCGATAGAGGCTAGGGTCTACCACACCAGACAGGATCCAAGGTGCAGACTGCCCAAAGATGCCCCTGAGACAGTGCAGCACATAACAGCAGGACGCAAGATGCAGGCAGGTACGGCATGCTCGGAGCATCGTAACCAAGTGGCCGGCATAGTGTACAGAAACATCTGTGCCGAGTATGGGATGTTCCAGGAGGTTCCAGGATCAAAATGGGCAACACCTCCTAAGGTGATTGAGAACAACCGAGCTAAGATCCTGTGGGACTTCCAGATCCAGACCCGTAAGATGGTGGTGGCTAATCAACCGGATATCGTGGTGGTTGACAAACAGGAGAAAATGGCGGTAGTTGTGGATGTCGCAATCCCAAGGGATAACAACATCAGGAAGAAGGAACACAAAGCTCCAGAAATACCAAAGGCAGAAAGAGGAGCTGAAAAGGGTGTGGGGAGTAAAGGCATCAGTGGTACCAATGGTGATAGGAGAACTTGGGTTTGTAAGCCCCAAACTGGGAGAGGAGAGTGGCTCCAACAAATCCCAGGAACAAAATCTGAGATCTCTCTCCAGAAGAGCGCAATCCTAGGAACAGCTAGGATACTGCGCAGGACCCTCAGGCTCCCAGGCCTCTGGTAGAAGACCCGAGCTTGAAGTAGACACAAGACCGCCCACAGCCGGGGCGAGAAGGGAATTATATTATACAATGACATCTGAAACAATGCACTTTCCCGAAGTACATTCACTATATATAGTACAGTATTTTTTGGCCAGTCCCGACACTACACTGTAAGAATAGCATTGTTTAAATAGCTTTTGCTCTTTAAGTCAAAAAGCAAATTCTTTTACTCTGCAATGGTTATAATTGTCCCACACATCACTGAGGACAGAAACCAGCTACACAGGAGTGTGACATGAGTATTACTCTTTAAACAGTAGCCATTTCACAGGCAGCAGTGTGTACAGCCCCAAGCCATGCATGAGAAAATCATTTAAGAGAAAAATGAGGGATGGGACTCATCAGAGGGAACTGAGGATCTAGAACGCAACAATGCATTTCTATAGGAACAATTAATAATGTCAAGACTTGTGCTGTATAGGCTTTTAGTTAGGAGAGTATTTTATTTGGAATGATGGGGGGGAAAGTTGATCAGATTGTTATTAAAAGGTCACTGTGTAGCAGTGTTACTCAATCTATTTATAACTTCACCAGAAGTTGTTTTTTTTTATTTATGCTGTTGGTTTTGATGCTGCTGCATGTGACAGCTCCCGTTCATCTAATTTCTGTCCTTGGCCTTGTTCCAGAAAAGGAGGAGAAAAACTCTGTCTCTCCCTTTCACTCCATCGCTCATAGCCATAAACATTAATTACTCAGGTCTGTGTGACAGTGAAATTCCACCTTCATTGCTAAGAGCTGGCGTGATACTGCCGATGTCTCGGTGACTGTTTGCAGCACAGTTGAGGCTGAGTTATGTTGACACCCCCATGGCATCACATGAGGGGTGCTCACATGAGGAGGTGCCACAGCTGAAAAAACAAGGCATTGACAGATGCCAACTTTTGTTAAAAAAAAAAATGCAAGTAACTAGTCAGAGATTTTTTTTTGTCAGAGGAACATCAGAGAAAATAAATACATAATGAACCAAAAAAATGGTTGTTTATTGATCAAATGGCCTACTTTCTATGGAAGTTATTCATTCTGTCATGTCAAGTCTACTTATTCGTGGAACTCACCTACTCATGGAGCCAAACACGCAGTGCCATTCATTCAAATATCCCATAAATACCGTTCTACATGCATGGAATAAATGTTAATGGACATACATTATCTTCAACACCACTGCCCTTCAAATGATAATCACTAACATAGCAAGCCTTATCACTCATACATACATATCCTAATTATATGGAGCTTCCCCAGGAACCAGAAACTTAAGTGTCACTTAATATATATGATATCATGGTCTTTGGTTTATGGGGGTTCGGCTGATAAAATGTTCTGTCTCTCTCTTTTTTTTCTTCTTGTTACTGGACAGCTTTGTTGTAGCTGGGTGGTAGTAATTGAAACCCATTTTTATCAAGGGGGAGACAGAGATTTGCATCATTCTATGTATTTGTTAAAATAAAGAAGCCTTTTTAAGACCTGAGTGAATTGCCTGTTGTGATGCATAAGTTACGCCCCTGATTAAATCTCAACAAAATATTGCTTGAAATCAAGAAAATGTATTCCTCTGCCGGGCTGTGATGAATTGTTTATGCTGTTTTGGATCACTGTCATCTTAAATCCCAAATCTCAAGGTTTATCTTTCTGTCTAGACTGGTGTGTTATGGGAACTTAAACTGGGAACAATGCATAAATTATTAATATCCTTTTTTGTCATTGCTCATTATAAATACTGACTTGTGGCTTAACATTTAACATATTCAAACACATATTTACTGTAATGTTACGTTTTTGTTCTTACAGTGGTACAGTTTGTTCTCATAAACTCTCTTCTCATGCTTCCACTTTTGTGAATTCTTTTATGTAAACGCAACAGAAATGTCAGAATAAAAAGATGGAGAGGTTTTGTGCAGCAGTAACCACAGGCGGCCAGTAGGGGCAGTGTGTGATTTTACAACATGATCTTTATTTCTCGGCTGCAGTGAAAACTAGCTGAACCCCACGACATGAACTGACACGAGAGTGGTGCGCATTGATCTAGTTGTAGTAAAGCGTATCTCTGCAATGTTTTCAGTATGTTACTGGGAGAAACAAGTGAGCAAACATGGAGACGCTATGAGGTGGCCGACTTGTGCTACAGGTGCCTCTTTTCTTAGTTGAAAGAGCTGCCCACAGCCGGCGGTGCTGAAAGTTTGCTCTCTGCGCCTCTGACAGACTTAACCAAACAATTAAGAGATATTTCCGTTTGTATTGCTGCCACGAGAAATATCCTTTAATTGTAAGATTATGCCCATCTGCAAAGTCCGTCTCTCGTACGACTCTTCTTGGCAGCTCTGCACACGCTTGGCTTTGCTTTAGCACTGCCGGGCGTGGGACTGACACCCAGTAACTACAGTCCCATTCACAAAAAAAAATAATAAAAAGCCTCTCCTTCTATAGATATAAAAACAGATTTTCTTCTGAAGCAAACAA
>KV751325.1:6716930-6751749 GCA_001698575.1 Mola mola
ATCCCCACTGTCAAACATGGTGGTGGCAGCATCGTGCTCTGGAGGTGCTTCTCTTCAGCAGGGACAGGGAAGATGGTCAGAGTTAATGGGAAGATGGATGGAGCCAAATGGAGGGCAATCTTGGAAGAAAACCTGTTGGAGTCTGCAAAAGACTTGAGACTGGGGCGGAGGTTTACCTTCCAGCAGGACAACGACCCTAAACATAAAGCCAGGGCTACAATGGAAAGGTTTAAAACAAAACATATTCATGTGTTAGAATGGCCCAGTCAAAGTCCAGACCTAAATCCCATCGAGAATCTGTGGCAAGATCTGAAAACTGCCGTTCACAAACACTCTCCATCTAATCTGACTGAGTTTGAGCTGTTATGCAAAGAAGAATGGGCAAACATTTCAGTCTCTAGATGTGCAAAGCTGGTAGAGACATACCCCAAAAGACTTGCAGTTTTAATTGCAGCAAAAGGCGGTTCCACAAAGTATTGACTCAGGGGGGCTGAATACTTTTGCACACTGCACTTTTCAGTTTTTATTTGTAAAAAAAAAAATTAAAATCATGTATAATTCTTCTTTGTACGTCACAATTGTGTGCCACTTCGTGTTGGTCTTTCATATAAAATTTCAATATTTATGTATGTGGTCGTAACGTGACAAAATGTGGAAAAGTTCAAGGGGTATGAATACTTTTGCAAGCCACTGTACTTAACTAAGCAACTCAAGATAGCTAACATTACAGATTTAGACAAATAGAATTCTAAAAATGCATCGCACACGTTAAGAGAAACAGATTTTCTTCTCTCTAATCTCAAACATGCTCAGGCTTAAAAATAATGGTGCACATGCAGATACATCGTCCCAATCTTAAATGCAAAATATCAAACATGCTTAATTTTAATTGGAGCAGTCCAGATGAGTCTCTTAGCACTTCAGTAGAATTAAAACTGGATCTGTAAACCTCTCACATTGCCATTTAATCTGGGCTGAGCGTCCGTGCCGATTGAGGTCCCAGAGCAGATTTCTTCTCTGTTGGTCAGGTGGTTCATATCAGGGTTAAATCTGCCTGAAACTTCTATAGTCTGAACCTGGCTTTAGAATTAAAGTTGGTCCGTTGAAAAACAATCTCTGTGGATTATCTAGATTTACTTGTCAATGATTTTTGGAAAAAGAAAACTGGTAATGACTAAATAAATCTATTTTTCTAGCGCCTTGAGCATCACAAAATACCATTTGGTTCAATTGTATTCGAGAGAAGGCAGATATCCCTACACTTGATATCACAACAACAAAATATAAATGGAAACACTTTGGTTACATAACTCTGGATTTATGTATAGATGACACATACTCTTTCACTTATGGGCTTCATATATTTTAACATGTATTAGTCAATAATTTGTTATTTTCATGTTGTTGCATTCAGTGCATGACAGGGTTCAGGGTTCAGGGTTTTTTAAAAGTTTTTTCTCACCCAGTTCAAGAGTCTAAGAGCATAGAGTGTCACATCTGTAAAGTCCTGTAAAACAAATTGTAATTTGTGACCTTGGGCTATACAAATACAATTTGATTGATTGATTGATTGATAGATGATGAAAGTGATTGATAAATAGTGCTGCAGGTAAGAGGAAAATAAGATGTACTGAGTTTTTGGTTTTTAATGGCTCTGTTGGTTTAGTTCCCTGCTGACTGTTGGATGGTACAATATGTTATGTATACTTTCTAACTGTCTTCTCCCTGGGCTCTCTACGATACAGAGGACACCTTATATGAGACCTGTTACAGACACACGGAATAAAGTGTTTTCATCCAACCTGTCATCAGTAAGCAATGACTGATCACAACTTGCCATAGAAGGAGCAGAGAGAAAGAGCGAAATACTAAAATGAGGACACAGCGAGCAGTCAAGGCTGTTAACGCTGCTTCTGTATTATAGTGGTGGTAGGCTTACAGGATTTTTTTGTCCGTGCTGAACAGACACAGCTAATCAGTATCCTGCAGTGGGAAGATACCTCTTAGTCACATCGTCTCAGGATCAGTAGCGGTTGTCTTATTTTGCAGCTCTTAACTTACTTTTAAAAAACAACTTAGAGACATCGCTAAGAACTCACTGGCCAACAGCTGAGGGCCGATTTTAAAATGTTCTCATCGCTGTTCACACTGGCACGTTTGAGTGTTTTGGGGACAAGGGCATTGTGAGGCTGACTAATGTTTTTTGGGTGGTATGACATAGTTGCCAGTCTTTGAAAGATGAGAAACACATTTTAGAATATATGTTGAATGAAGACGGAAATATCTTGACTGTCTGATCCTCCCAAAATGTGCACAGGTTCCCCCAAAATCTAGCATTAGTGAATATTATTAGTGTCATTTAGCACTGTCAGACAATGACATCTAACTAGCAGGTAATCAAATGTATCCCATTCCTATCAATTTTGTTTGAGAGTTCCTTTCTTGATTTTCCAATTGGACAGCACCATCTGTCAGATAATGAATAGCAAAAACAGCTACAAAATGTATGGCTGTCAAAACACCTGCACACATACCACACATAAATCACAGGTGGCTTGTTACACATACACATGAACACACATTATGTTTTCCCAATCACAGGTCTCTCAACCCTTGTTTGTGTTCCTGTCTTCACTGACATGACAGATTTACAACGAGTGGCAGAGAAAGCTGTGACAGATGTTAGTGCTTTGCGACAACCCCAAACAGCCCCCAACCACTGCTGGGACTTGGTCATCAATACCGCTCTACCTGTTAGAGCAAGAGAGACTGAGAGATACACCTGCAGAGACAGTTAGCGAGGGCTGGAGTGAGGTGGCTCAGAGGACATGTTCTGTCCAGTTAGATTGATGCAGATGAAGCCCTCGGCCTCTCTTTGTTGTGATGCATTCCAGACCCACATATAACTGGCACCATTTCTGTTTGTACACAATGTTATGCTTGGACTTCTTCGAGCTGCTGAGATGACAGAGGCGGGGAGGATGGTGGAGGTAGAGTGGGTGTATGAATGGTAGGATTTGTTTGTTTTCTTTGTGCATCATGGCATGGATGTGTGTGATGTGTGCTGAGTGTTTGTGGTGGTTTTATAGACACAGATTTGTGTTTGTGGATGTTTTGGAGAAACATTGCTGTGGTTTGATAAGGGATAGTATTGGTCCTGATAATAGCTTAGGGAGAGCCTAGGTTGCCCCGCCCCTCATCGCACGTCCACACACACACACATACACTTCTGATGCTGAGTAGCTCAAAGGGAAGTGTGTATAATTTACTGCCCACCACCTGCACCATTGGCAGCAAGAAGACTTCATTTCAGGAAAGAACACAGGGTGCTGAAATTCAGCCCCCAAGTAAATTTCATGAAGGCTAAACAAAAGTCAGTCAAACAAACCCTTTGCAGCCATCTCCGACTTCAGACGTTGTAAACAGAGGAGGAGAAAGGAAGTGAGGGATAATGAGTAGTAAAGGAGTGAAGCAGAATGAACTGGGGAGCACGCATGATGGAGAAGGTGATCAAGATGGCAGAGGGTAGAGGGACAGATAATACAGGGTGAAAAGGAGCAGAGGCCGTAAAATTCCAGGCTGCATGGAAGACAAGAGGGACAAAGCCATTTGAAAAAGTAGAGTTGGCATACTACCCTCATTGATGATGAGATGCCAAATTGTACTTGAGAGCCATTGTTTGCATTAGTGCCCCCAGACACAAATACTGAGAGACCATCTGTCACAAGAATCCTTCCTCAGTCTTCCTTGCATAGTCTCCCTCTCTCTTTCTTCTCTCACTGCCATGGGTCTTCCACCATGTCCAGGCAACATGGATTCTATCCAGAGACGAGGCTAAGCTAGTGTGTAAGCCCTCTGAGTGAAATCAAAACCCATCCGAAACCTCATTAGTGAAAGCCTAGAAGTGTGTAAGGGCTAAAAATGCAGCATCACTGAAAACTGGGCTGAACAGGCATGATAATATAAATGTACTTGAAACATTTTGGCCGACAAATAAATTCCACAGTGAAAACCATCATGAGCACAGATCAGACATGATGTGTAGTCCCAGGTATCATGCTTTCCCAAGGCACCTCGAATGCATTGATCTGGTGGTGGCCTTCAGTCCATTAGTCTGTGGCTCAGTATTTACTCTCTGTGATGTAATCCTGAAATGTACCTCTTTAACAAAATAAAATGAATGTGGAAGCCCCCTTTTCCTTCCCCAATCAATTCCAATAGCTGATCTTGCAAATTGACTCAACAGAGTGTATAAATCAGATGATCGGATGATTGCTATTGTTGTGTGGCCTGGTTCATGTTAAACATATAAACCCATTTGCACTGCCTTATCCTAGCATCTCTTGTACGCCTTTTCCCCATTTCACTGTCTGTAAAAATGGTATAGAGGCGGCTTGGGGGTTCAGTTTGACTACGCCTCTGATCCGCCTCTGTAGGTTGTATTGAAGCTGTGTCAGAGGCAAGCCGGCACCTGTGTAAATGGGTAAGCCAGCTGGCCAGATCAGGGGCAGGGCATCAGAATGACACACAAGCACATCAGCCAGTTTACTTACCATCAGGCAGCCCCTCTGTTTGCACTATGCCATAATAGCAATGACAAACACACCAATCTGTATGTAGAGCAAAAACCACCAATGTCACATGAATGCCAACCTGTTTACAAAGCAAAATTCAGCAACAACACACAAGTGCTAATATGGAACACATACAATGCAAAGTGTGCAATACTCTGACCTTTTGTTGATCCTTATACACAACTAAAAGGGCCTGATCAAAACAACTCTAATAACCTCATTCCAAAATGAATCATGACCTGACATGACATATTGACGCTTTACAACACACATTCTGAGAAACAACAACTTTAAACTTTTTTGGCACTTCACAGGGACCAAAAAAGATTAAACATATTTCAAAGTTGGCAACTTGCTCATTGCCAGTCCAAGTGTAAAATGCTAATAATATGCAAAACCTAAACTGACCAGTTCAAACACAGCATGTGCGCTTCACTGCAGCAGCAGCAATAAATGCATGTCTTTATCATCTGTGTGCATCTCAGAATTCTAAACGTGGCCTTTCTGTCTGGCTTGGTACTGCTGAAGGGCCCCATCAGGGCATTAATGCCCAGACTGTCCCAAATATCTCTGTGAACATGAGAACAACCTGCGTCAGCATATTTTGAGTCGCGCATAAGTGAGTCTTCAGGGGGTGCAGGATGGAAAATTAGACTTAAGCATAGTTTAATTAAGTTTTCAGACTTTAAAGAATAGCCCTTTTCCCCAAAGTCTGCTGAGACTTGGGGGTGGGGGGCCAATGCAAGTACAGTGTGTGATATTGACATATCCCTTAGCCTTTCATTGTGTTTACAATATGAGCAAGCCTCCTGCTCCAACATTTTGTCCCCCTTGCGACAGTCCTGCTCAGGCAACTGCCTCGTTTGTCTATATGGACACTCTGGCCCTGCTTGCCATAACTGTGTTCCTTGTTTTGACGAGGTTGCATGTGACTAATACGTCACACTTAAGGCTAACGCTGTTGACTTTGCAATGCCGGTCTAAGTCCAAAAAAATTCTCAAAGTCGAGCAGTGATAAATATTTGCTGATCCAAAACTTATGGAGATTCTCATACTTGTAATTGAACCAAACCTCAAACCCTGGGTTTGCTGATGAGGAGGGATAAACATAATTTCCCCTTACAGATACTAAGTTAAAGTCAAAGGCATACACTTGAGTTAGCAGATGGTTGAACATTGCACAATGATTTTGACTAATGGATTCTTCTGGGGACAAACAGGAGAAATTCACAAAACCACACTGTAGATGCTGATGTTCAAACTCTAGGCCAAATTAACTGCCTATGTCCATTTATTTATTACATGTAATCTTAAACCCTAAACTCCTCTCCGATCCTTTTCAGCAATTTTATGTCTATTTTTCTATTATATCCAAACGATAAATAGCCAGATATCTCAATTACGCTACCATTAAATAAGTACTTTTCACTTAGTGAAATTAAATCCGAGTTAAGGGACATCACCAGAACCAGACAAAATTGAGCTTATGGACTGAGCTGCATCTTTTCATCGTCTCCTGCTGCCTTCAGTGCTCCTCGCTTGATGATCCTCACCTTAGCCCATGTGTAGAAACCCTTCCAAAAAGGTACTACTTGCAGTAGCACAAGTTTGACTACTTTATTTGATCAGTATGTGCCTTAACCAATCATATAAAAACCTACAAGTTATTTTTCAGGTTTTGATTCCCACAGCACCACCACCATTTCCCAGTTAAATCTCCGTTTCAATCATATAGTAGCCCAATAATAACAATTGACACATAAGGATCAAACACGTTTCTGAATCAATATTTTCTTGTATTTATTTTACACACTTGTGAAATTCACCTTTCAGGGTCTTTTCCACTGATCTGAACAAATCCTCCCACATTGCTATAAAGCTGTTTTTCAGTGATCTACATTTGAATCACTTTCGTTTCATTTATAAGCTTCATTTGTTTTCTTTATTCGCATGTTTTTCCTTCAATTCATTGAGCATTTTACATTTGAGAAATCATTTCTAAATAATTGCATATATGTAAATATACCAGCAACGTGTTTGTCAGTTCAAAAGTTTGTCAGAGACACACACAGATTTGCGACCTCGTCTCTCTTTATATATGAATTTTAGAAATATTATTGTTATTTCACAAGCTCTTTTTTATTTTTTCTTAAAACTGTTATATTTGCCTTGAATTATAACCACATCTGCGCCACCTTCTTCTCTGTCTATTGTTCATTATCTATTGTGCACAAAGACCTTGGTTTGCTAAATGAACAGCAGGGGCAGGTAGAAGCACATTTTTTTTTTACTGTATTTTGAGCATGAGCTTCTAGTAAGGACATAAATACTGTGCTATTCCTCTTGGTTTTCTTGGTGTTTCTTCTGAAGGCAACTGCACTTCTTGTACTTTCTTGAAGATGTTTCGCCTCTCATCCAAGAGGCTTTTTCAGTTCTAGATTTCTGGTAGGTAGTCCCCAGTATTTAACCTTGTGGAGGATCCTTCTTATTCATGGAGCGTTTTTTAGCAGGCTGCACACGAATTGACGCAAGCGCATCAAAGAGGCTTTCACTCTGACAAGCACCCTTTTCACTATACATCTTTCTGACTGTTTTGTAATCAATGTAGGAGATATATACGAACAAACATATTGTTAAATCAAAAGATGAAACCATGTGAATATTGCTAATTATTTGTGATTGCCCCTGTTGGCAGGTAACATGACAAAGTCATCCCACAGTGTATTAACATTTTAGCGCTAAGTTACAGTAATACAATGGGACTCTACTTTCACAGCAAGGTTAAATGTGAATGTTAAGCTCACAGTTAAAAAAGCTATTCCAGAGGTAGATATTTCATAGTCATCCATCCAGTATTGTCCAGAGACAATCCAGAAAATGTAAAACTCATAGTGACCATGTATACACTCAGACAAATATTCCAGTCACTGAGCTTTCCCCACTTATAGTCAAATCATGGGCAGACCTGTGTGCATGACAACCACCGGCAATGGCCCAATCATATTCCTGTATACATAACACCTCGTAGCGCCCCCTAACCAGCCAAAGCACACGTGCGCACTTTGCACTTTGTGCTACCTCACCTCTTAAGGGCTAGAAGACAAAATCAACAGGATGAAGACATCCCAAATTTTTATGAAGATGGCCCATTAGAACACCTGCAGATTCTGGATGAATTTTCATTGCGATGATTGGTGCAAAATTGTTGTGATTATGGTTCAACCGTCCTAGTCTAGTGTCCTACAGTTGATCCATTACAGCTTTAAATAAATGAGTATTTAAATTTTTGTCATTATGTCCATCTCTTTAATACAACCTCATCTCCTCTTCTTTCCAAAATTACAAGCTTTGCTCACTATGCGCCATGTTTTTCCAAGGGATGGTGACCTTTTACCTTTCCTGTGTGCACATGCACACATGAGTATGCCCCAATAGTTATTAACACAGCTATCTTATTTGGGTGTCTCATTATGGAAATATGGGCTTAATCAGGTAATGCTGACAGGTTTGAGGTGTGTACATAAGTCATAGCTTTACCGGAATATTTCAATACCCAGATGTGCATGTAAAGTTGGCCATTGACACTAGAGTAAGAGTCAATGAATGGCCAAAATCAGTTGAATACTAGACTTCAGAACAAAATCTTATGTTAATCCATCCAGACCAAGTCGCCATCCTCAGAGGTACACTGCTGAACTGGCTAAAATAAAAAATGTATGTAGAAAAGAAATAAGTTAAGTTATAAAGCTATATACTGGCGGTACTATTATATGTTATCCTTAATCTGTGTGCATGTAAAGGTTTCATATCTCACATATTTGATTACTTTGTACAAGTGTTAGGCTGATACACCAATCATGACATTATAACCAACTGCCTGATGTTATGTCTGAGCCGCCCTTTTGCCAGCAATACAGCTGGACTCCACAAGGTGTGTGAAGGTATGCTATGGTATCTGATACCAAGACATTAATACCATATCCTTTAAGTGCGATGAGTTTCAAGGTGGGGACTCCACGGATCTGGGCTGTTTGTCTAATATGCAGATGCTTGACTGGATTGAGATCTTAAGTATTTAGAGACCAGACAACACCTTGAATTTGTTGTGTTCCTCAAACCAGTGTGTCAGGACGCATTATCCTTCTGAAAGAGGCCAGTGTCACAATTGAATACTATTTCCATGAAAGGGTGTACATGTCTGCAACAATGTTCATGCAGTTGGTATGTGTTAAAGTGACATTCAAATGACTGGACCCGAGGACCCAGTAGAACATTGTCCAAAGCATTCAACCCCTGCTGCCTTGCCTTTTTCCCAGAGTGCATCCTGATGCCATCTCCTCCTTATGCAATGCACATGCACTTGGCCTACCACCCGATATAAAAGAAAATGTGATTCATCAAACCAGGCGACCTTGACATCCGAACCAGTATGAATTTTATCAGCAGGATGTGTTACAGTAGCTCTACTGTGGCAACAGACAGCACGGGGTAGCCTTCACTCCCAGTGTGTACCACTTATTCATTATATTATGTTCACTGGTGGTCCTTCTCTTCACCATTTTTTTTTGGCGCTAGAGCCTGACAGATATAACATTTTTGGGGTTAGTACTGATAGCGATACCAATATCAAGGAGGAACAAAGTTTCGATATCTGATATTTGCCATAAACACAAATGATTCCCCCAAATGAGGTTATAAAATATTTTGTAAGAAAGATATACGACAGAGGCAGAATGTTTTACAGATTGACGATAAACTCTTGGTGTCCCCCCAGAGGAGTTGGTGGATGTGGCCAGGGAGAGGAGCGTCTGGATCTCCCTGCTCAGGCTGTTGCCCCCGTGACCTGGACCCGGATAAGAGAAAACGAAACGAAACGATAAACTTTCACTGACTTAAATAACAGCACTGCAGTGAAACGGTAACCTTCAGTGGAAATTTAAAATAAATGATCCCATCTGTATCTGGAATGTGTTCTTTAAAAACAAATCTTTTAATATTGGCCAATATTAATCACCTATAAGCTGATAGTGATGTGTCTGTGACAGGCCAATGTCAACCGATAATATCGGTCAAATCAATATATTGATCGGGCTCTAGTTGGTATAAAGTCACACAGATGCCTACACTCCCCCATTTTTCCTGCCTCCAACACATCAACAGGAGAAAACGTTCTCTTGCTGCCTAATACAGCCCATCCACTGACAGTTGCCATTGTAACGAAATAATCAGTATTATTCACATACTATATATGAAATATTCACATTTCTCAGTGGTTATATTGTTAGTATTTATCAATGTATGCATGCCACCATCAGTGTAAAATCATGGCATTGCAGCAGTGTTCTATTCACTGTGTCATAAGGATCACTTGTTGCTTATCCACTCCGTTTGCACACAGGTCCAACAGATTCATGTTTAGGAGGGTTAAATGTGATTGAAAATCATAGAGGGTGCACTTAATTCTGTTTGTCTATCACTCCGTCTTCTAAACTTGAACCACTACATAAGGAAAAGGTTTTATTAGGCCACATCAAGGTTGTGGATCTCAAAGAGAATAACTTTACTCAGAAAAAGACGTCAGGAGAGCGACGTCTATGCACTGTTTGTGTCTTCAAGCCTTTTCAGACACAAGGCAATGTAAATTTATCCATCATTTCAGTTGAACAAGACGGTTTATCATTTCTTATTATTGTGTCATTCTGGGACTCACAGTCATTTTGTTTTCCTCCCTTTCAACATGTTTCTATGGCATTGTTTAGTTTGCTTTTCTCAAAGAATGGAAATTTCATGAGGTCTGTGTAAATAATTAGATTGTACATTTGTTAGAATTTACTATACTATTTACAAACTCGTGGTACTGAGAACTCTAGATAGATGTACACAGAGATGTGAAACTGTAAAAAATTATCTGAGGGGTGAACTACAAAGCGAGATAAGTGTCTTAGCGACTAGCAAGATATGATGGGCAGAAAGTCACGGTTTACAGTGTCACAAAGGTGGCTCTCTTTTCACCTGGCTACATCACCATGGTAATTCATGCTGCAAACATAACCTTGTGAGGATCTGGTTACGACTCGGTTGGGACCAGTTTTTTTCTGAGTTTCGGCTTAGTGTCAGCTATTAACAGGATTTCCTTCCTTTCCTTTCCTTAATTCTGTTCCTGACGATATTGCTCTGTGAGAAATAGAATCTGGCGGAGAAAAATCAGTGAAGATGTCTTTATGATGTCGTTCTACTGTGCTTTATGTGCCGCAACAATGTTGCTTTTGCCGTCATGTATTTTAATAATAATCTGCATAGGTATCTGTCATAACAAGTTATTCATGGTGAATGAAGAAGGTGGCACAGGATTGGTTCATTTTTATAATAATAAAATTGTTATTAATGTAATACTTTTTTCAAAAACAAAATGTATGAGGTGTTTTGACAGTCAAAGCAAAAAAGACATGGCTGTCACAGAGATCTGATTAAAATAAATGCATGTAATTATAACAGTCATATCAAACATATAAAGGAGTTGAGAATTAGGAAAAAAATAAATAAATAAAGCAAAATAGTACATGATTATACGTGGTGATTTAAAGACATAAAAGTGATTAGACAGCTGACATCATTTACATTGCAGTGACGTAAAAATTCAACAGCAAAAAAAAAACCGACATCACATAATAGGAATTTGAGGCAGATTGAAGACAGATAAAACAGCAAAAAATATCTATTAATATATATAACAAATCGATATATATATATTCAGATCATTAAAACAAGTGAGGAGAGTGTGCTGAGAGGATGGAAGGAGTACTGTGAGGAGCTGATGAGTGAAAGAAAGCATGGAGGAGGGGGACAGGAAGTTGGTAAGATTAGTAAAGATGAAGTGAGAAAAGCTTTGAAGAGGGGGAAGAATGGAAAGGCAGTCGGTCCTGATGACATGCTGGTAGAGGTATGGAAGTGTCTTGGAGCAAGGGCAATGGAGTTTTTTACAAAACTGTTTCACATGATCTTCATGCCAAGAAAGAGCACTACGCATGCCAAGTTTGCTTTGCCACATGATCTTGGGCAGTGAGAAGATGCCAGAAGAATGGAGGAAAAGGAAACGTGTACTGGTTTCAATTTTTAAGAATAGGTGATGTGAACCGTTGTAAAAACTACAGAGGGATAAAGCTGATGAGCCACACAATGAAGAGTTGAGAAAAAGAGCAGTGGAAGCGAGATTAAGAGAAGTGATGATTTGGGAGCAGCGGAATGGTTTCATGCCAAGAAAGAGCACTACGCATGCCAAGTTTGCTTTGAGGATGCTGATGGAGAAGTATAGAGAAGGTCAGACAGTTGCATTGTGTCTTTGTGGATCTAGAGAAAGCCAATGACAAGGGTGCCTAGGAAGGAACTGTGGATCTTTATGAAGGAGTCTGGAGTGGCAAAGAAGTATGTTAGACTGGTGCAGGATATGTATGAGAGCAGTATGACAGTGGTGAGGTGCACTGTCAATCAATCAATCAAGTTGATTTTGTATAGCCCAAAATCAGAAATAACAATTTCCCTCTGAGGGCTTTACAATCTGTACATAACAACACCCTCTATCCTTAGTTCCTTGAACCAGGTGAGGAAAAACTCCAAAAACCCTAGACAGGGAAAAGAAGAAACATCAGGGAGAACCACAGAGGAAGGCTCCCTCTCCCTGGGATGAGTAGATGTGCAATAGATGTCAGAGCACTACGCATGCCAAGTTTGCTTTGAGGATGCTGATGGAGAAGTATAGAGAAGGTCAGACAGTTGCATTGTGTCTTTGTGGATCTAGAGAAAGCCAATGACAAGGGTGCCTAGGAAGGAACTGTGGATCTTTATGAAGGAGTCTGGAGTGGCAAAGAAGTATGTTAGACTGGTGCAGGATATGTATGAGAGCAGTATGACAGTGGTGAGGTGCACTGTCAATCAATCAATCAAGTTGATTTTGTATAGCCCAAAATCAGAAATAACAATTTCCCTCTGAGGGCTTTACAATCTGTACATAACAACACCCTCTATCCTTAGTTCCTTGAACCAGGTGAGGAAAAACTCCAAAAACCCTAGACAGGGAAAAGAAGAAACATCAGGGAGAACCACAGAGGAAGGCTCCCTCTCCCTGGGATGAGTAGATGTGCAATAGATGTCACAAGTACAGAGCACAACAATTTGACACACATTACAGTCTATGGATATGAAAACATGAGAACTGCACCCAGGAGCATGTTATTAAAGAGCAGAGTCCAGGAACCAGATGGTGTTCCAGGTCAGGATTCCAGGCCACTGTCTTATTCTGGGTAGGATAAGGGAAGTTGATCATGATCCCAAACACAAGGTCACATCTCCACCAGATAGCAGGTCGCTACAGGAACCGTCACGCCCACGTCACCAGGTGGCTGAGAGACAGTAAAGCAGAGGGAGTCTGGGGGAAAATTCCTGTAGGAGTGAAGGCTTAAGGGTGGAGGTGGGACTCCATTGAAGATCAGCCCTGAGCCCCTTTTTGTTTGAAATAGTGATGGACATACTGAGAGATGAGATGCCAGATGGTTTGGACATGTGCAAAGGAGGAACAGCGAATATATAGAAGGATGCCCAAGATGGAGCTACCAGGCAGGAGGCAGACGAAGACCAAAAAGCAGATTTGTGGATGTGGTGAGGGAGAACATATAGATAACTGGTGTGAGAGAAGAAGAGAGATGAACAGGATGAATCGCTGTGGCGATTCTTACAAAAACCTAGGTAAAGCTGAAAATGGAAGAAGAAGAGTGTTATTGATTTGTCAAGCCTTATTTCCTCTTCTAGGTAATTCCAGAGTGAGGGAGCCCTGATGGAAAAAAAGCTTGTTAACCTTCAGATTTTAGCTTCATCTTTAGAACAACCAGAAGATTGGAGGACCTAAGGTTGTGACTGGGCTCGTATGGCCAGCATATTAAAGATACAAGGGGCAAGGCTTTGACAAGCTCTAAAAGTAATCAGCAAAATCTTAAAAACAAAACATGATAAAGAGTGTTGACCTGGTCTCAAAATCCCTGAATCCAAATCTTATTGAGCATCCATGGGACCATTCTGAAAAATTAAGATCCATGGATTCTTAATCATGGATTAGACTTGGCTCTGTTGTTGGCTCTTTTATGTGTCTATTGAGATAGACACATGACCTCATGGGGTGCACCTCAGGTATTTAGCTCGAGGATGTTAGTGAAAAATCTTTGAGTGATACAGGTTTAATGATGAGCCCTCCAATGACTGAATTTACTCCATCATTTCCAGTGGAATTGGGATCTGGTGGATTTGGAGGCCTGTTCAACCTCTTGAGCTTTTTATCACTGCACATATTACTCCATTACTGAATAATGTGGCAGGACACACTACTTACTGGAGGGACCAGTGCCATTAGAGAGTGCTGTTGCTATGAGTGGGTGGGTTTTATGGACATATCAGCATCCAAACGGATGCTGGGATCCAGGGTTTTCCACTTGAACATTCCTCAGAACAACCTTATATATCTGAATTCAGTAAATCATTTTGATCAGCTGATGAGGATTCGCAGGGTCCTTTAGATAAGTGTATGCATTTAGTATATGACAGCACATGTCAAGTGGCTTTACATTTTACAAGCATATGTATTCTCTTACTCACTATATTAATTTCATGTATCAGATCTTTCTGATTCTCCATGTGGCTTCTGAAAATAGAAATAAAAAAAACACTGCATACATTCTATTTTTCATTAATAGGATGGAGTCAGGATGGAGACATATATTTGGTTCCAACTATAGCAGATTTTTGCAAATTACACATATTAAAATTGCCACCAGTCAGTTTGCAGACACACTATGGAAAGAAGCATAAACATTTTCACACTGGAAAAAGCAACACCCCGCTAACTACCAAACAAGACACACATACACATAACAACCAACCCAACCTCTGAGGAAAATAAGATTGGCTCTGGTGACTTTGAAATGCTTTGAGGCTTCGTTTTCAGTGCCTCAGTGGCACAGCAGCAAACACTGTGGCCCAGGCATGACCAGAAATAATGTAATGACATTTCTAAATTAGATACATTTTCTTGAGGTCAACTGTGGGAAGACAAGGAAGAGTTTCAGTGTGTAGAGGCTCTCAGATCATCTCTCTGTCTTTGCCGTTTCTCTTGGACAGCGGGAAGATGTCATAATTTCTGGCAGTGGCCATGTAACCAGGAAGAGAGGCTTGAAAATGAGGCATCTCCCCATTGAATAGTTGTCCCTCACTGACTCACTACATGCCCACTCATTGCAATAACAAACTGTCCTTTTAAAGGCCAAAAATGGAAACTGTTTAACACAGTCACATTCATTCCAGCACAAAGGGTGTGTGTGCTTTTGTCACAGGCTTGTGTGTGATTGCTTGGCCTTTCCCTGTGTGCATGTGTGTGTGTGTGTGTGTGTGTGTGTGTGTGTGTGTGTGTGTGTGTGTGTGTGTGGGTGAGGGTGGTGGTGGTGGTGGTGGGGGGGGGTCTATGTGTCAGCAGGATGTATAGTAGGTGTGAATATGTTAACAAACTCACTTCTCTGTTTCTGAATAGATTTGTTAATGAACTGAAGCTAAAATTGCAAAATCAATAGTAAAAAGATGTAAAGAACTGAAGATACTACTATGCTAAGTGGACACGCACGTTATTCTTTTTCCACCTGTTGGTGAGGTAGACAAAAGGCCAAGAGAAGTAAGAGGCTGGCTGTATGGTAAAACAAACTAATCGGCAAGCAGCATTTTCATTTAAGGAATCTGTCAGAGATACACTGCTTTTTATTCCTCAAACTAATGATAAAATCAGTTTCCTCGAGGCATACATGCAACACTGTCTTTAAGAAACACGGATGCTACTTCACAGGAAAATTATTATTTTCTGTTCCCTTTAATGACTGTTTATGTAGCAGGGCCTTCTATTCTTTCAAATTAGCTACTCTCATCCTGAAATAGAAAGGGTATGAGTGCCCAAAAATCTTAGCTTCATTCTATGTCTTGAAAAGGAAAGAGAGCGCTTTAGTAATGACTGTGCTTCATTCATGAAATACATCAGCCTGATATTAAAGCCTCAATATTAAAACATGTGTGTGGCTGTGTTTTGGTGTGTGCATGTATGCTTTGGCAGAGAACTCAACGAAAGACCGGCACAGCTTTTAGGATTTTTGCATGTAAATCTCTGATTAAGGCTTCTTCTATCAGAACATGTGATCTGTAATAGAAAGGCTCCTGGGATGTGTCATCAATAATCTGGGCAGTCCTGTAAAGCTTTTTCAATCCTCAATTTTCAGTGCTGTCAATGCCATTTCAGTGCTTCCTTTCCCTTTAAACTATAGACCATTGCTGTTCTCAATCCAGCACAGCCTGTCTTCTTCTTTTAGTGCCTCTTAAGGGCCCCATGTTGCAGAATTAAAGACTTTGTTCATTATAAATCCTGCTGTGTTGCTGAAGATCCAAAGGTTTTGAAAACTGTCCTCAGCAACAAATGGATTTCTCCTGACACTTGAAATAGGAAAGCCAAAACCAGAGTAGAAGTGTGTCTTTCCCGTGCTTTTATGTGTCTGTGGATGAGCTGAGGAGTCTCAACTGTAAATTATCGTTGATTATTTATCTACAAAATTCAGATTTTAGATTATGTTCCAAGTTAAAGGAGTAGGTTCTTTCTTTGTCTAATTTGGAGCATTTTAATTCCTGTTTGTGCTGGAAAATTGTTTAATCATACATTTTCATAGAGATTCAGAAGATTTCTGTCATGATATGATCTTTACATAGTAAGCTATCCATACTATTTTTTCTGTGAACATGAGCCCTACCGTAACCCTAACGTGAGGTTAATAACAATAATCATCTCCTTACAAGGCACGGGTTTGCTGGGAAACAGGTTCTGGCACTCATGTATGTCTCATGGCAACGCCGCTCCCGACAACCCTTCTCTCCCTACTATGTAATGTACAGCAGCATATTCTGTACATGATTTTGCAATTTAGGATTGTGAACAATCTGGACAGCTGTGTAACGTGTCAGCACTTCCCTCAGCCGTGTTTTGTAAAGGGAATTGAAACTTGTCCTTATCTACAATATAAAGCAAACAAAGCACCAAAACACTTTTAATAGAGGCAAATAAAAAAAAAAAAACAAACATTTTTTTTGACTGCCAAATCAGCTGTATGTGATTCTGTGATAAATTTCTTTCATTACATATGTTTCAGAATGTATATTACTTATTCTTATTACTTATTATTCACCTAAAATTTGAGTTTGATTCTTTTATATAATAACACCAGCATTGGTTTTGAGATGTTATATATGTGTTGGGCCACATACTAAAGGAACCAAAAGTTTCACTACATGGATTTGTTTTTATCAATGATGCTAATAGAGAAGTTTGGTACATAAAATAACTGATAGGTAGATTGTGTTTTATATATCTTGAAGTAACTTTTATTATTTACAAAAGTGTCCACTGATACTTTTTTGAACATACATATACAGAATTCTAAATCGAATGCTGAAGGCCCAGTGTCAAATATCCACATTGGACATCTATGTTCTTATTGCAGTAGTCATTTTAGCCCACTCCAAACTTCCTGGGACAGTTTACTGAACATCTAGGCCCCTCAACCAAACTCATGCGTCACAGTCCTGTGGTTAGATTAATGCAGAACGCTTATAAATTGTGTTTTTTTAAAAACACAGCACAACATTGTCATGCACTTCTGTTTCGGGCTAATAAAAAACAAATAGTGACCCAACAGTTGCTTGAGATTGCTAGGTTACACAACGTTCACTTTCCATACCTCAGTGCTAAAAGTCGTATCAGCAGCCATTGTTGAGGGGAAAAGATCCATTTTCATCTTTTTATCCTTTGCCTGAGGATTTCAGCTTATGACCTCACTTCTTGAACCTCAAGGCTACCACCGACTCTAATCACGGGTTCATTTGCTTTTGTGGACAGATTAGGTTAGGATGTAAGTTTTCGAAAATCTTAGTGTCAATTCTGGGCACATTCCTGGAGTCATCACGGGCTCACGTTGCAACGACCCTCTAATTAAGTGTGATCAGCAGTGTTTTAACAACAGGATTTGACCATGCTGAATTGACGACGCGCTCATTTCGGGCCCAGTGGGGATCGGTTTCAAAATGACCCTACCTCCCTCCTCTTGAGGCTGCAATGATCAAAGGAAGGGATGTCTTTTATCCACTCAGCAGAAATCACTGGAGTCTAGAGTTAAGGCCCAACAATTAATAGAAAAGCTTTGAAGTTCCCTTTGATTACATATAGGATATTGCACAATGAGATTCTAACCTTCCATGACTATGTACATGCCAGCCAATGCAACGCTGTAAAAAAAAAAAATAACTTGCTAATTAGATACTACTGTGCCGCAGCGTGTCCTTCATCTCATAGTTCAACATAATCCCATAGGACGGCATCACTTTAAGGGTCATTTCACATGTCACTTCATACGTTTTAAACCTTTCACGTGTCATTAAATGCCATACACCATATTTGAGTTTTGCACATGTAGCCAGACTTTGGTTGTCTTACTTATGACCTACGGTTTTTGTTAAATTTAACCTCTAAAGCTGCTCAGTTAGGTGTGAGCAACGGTTTGCATGGGTTTTAGTCAGTTTGTTTATGTTATGGCTTAAGCTGATGATGTTAAATCACACACACACTCACACACACACACACACACACTTACACACACAAAATAAATTAATAAAAATACAGAAGCGAGACTTATTTCTTCATCAAAAGGAAACTGGATTAGTTGCCTGGGAGTGCTGTTTGCTTTGTAGCATGTACAACTTAGTGAAATCGGCCTTCTGAGGCTCCAACATATTTGCAGATCTCCTTCTTCCTTTGCTAAACACGCTGACCCTGCCAAGAACGGATAGAAAATGCTCGTTCTTGAGATTGATGCATGTTTATTTTGCTGTTCAGTCTCAAAAGGCAATCTCATTATAGACCAGAGCAAATGTCAAAATTTAGTTCCCCATGTTTTTTTCATTACTTTTTTTTTTTTTTTTAATTTCTCTGTTACTCTGTTTTTTTCTGTCTAATGATATGCTGTATTTCTGCAGTTTTTCTCATCATGTACCTCACTACTCATTTGGATTAGGTCGATTTTCCTGAGGGTTGTGTTTAATGCTAAAGCGTGTCAGAGGTCTTACAATAGCTCTGCCCGTATCACACAGATAACAAAATTGAGTTGATGCTAATTAATTTCAGTGGGTTTTATTTGTGCACAATGCCTATGCCTATTCATGAAGTGATGCCAGTTTTTTGGGTTTTTTTTTTTTTTTGCTGGTGTTGTGCCATGAGCCTTTCTGCTGTGATTAGGCCCTAATTAAGCGATATATACAGACAGAAGTGAACTGTTTTTTGTCTAACAAATCTGTTCACCTCACCACTTCCAGCTTCTGTATTTTTGGCACATGTGCTTTAACTTAAACACCCATGCGTTTACATGCATTTTCATTACAATATTTCATTATGCTGTGTAAAGGATTAGACAAAGTGCGTTTGACAGATTTGTAGCTTTAGACCCAGCCCCTCTTCTGCAGTTATAATCGTGTTGTTTGAGGCTGAGCTAATATTTACTCAGAGTCATTAACCTCATTGTAAGGTCTGCTGTGTGTGTGTATGTGTTAGCTTGCAGCCTTTTAACTGACTTTGAAGTCATATAATCTCAGACAAAACACATGCTTTTGCACAGAAAACCAAGCTAAAAACGCAACATTTTAACACTTTTTAAGCCAGATTTATTGTACTGTACAGTAAGTCTGTTAATATTTGAATTAGCAGTAAAATAATCGGATCTAGGTCACATAAGGGTTAAAAAAAAATCCGATTGTTGTTGTGTTAATCCAGCCGAAGGGATAACAGTGTGCCCTTTACGGTGGCAAATGGGCTGCGATTTATGTACAGATCATGCATCCATTTCGTATGGGCTATTATCCTGCATATGATTAACATTATTCTCTTTTGCCTGTTAATCATGGCAATATACAAGGGTATGTTGGCAAGGTGATTACATTTAATCTGGCTCTGTACAGCTCACTCCACAGAGGTTGTTTTATCACTTAAGAGAGGGGTTAGCATTATCCAAATGAAAAAACAAGCTGGAGAAGAGGCTGATTAGACCCCTTGCACTCCTCTTTACTCCTGCAGGAGCCCATCAAAGGCATGGCAAGATACAGAGGGGCTTTGAGAAGCACAAAGCCGCTGTATATTTCTGCAGACAGCAGACAAATTTGAAGATCTCCCACCCCCTGTGGCTTTATATTCTGTTGCTCAGAAGAATAGCATTCAAAGTATGCATGTTTGCGTTTCTTTCAGCTAAACAAATGAGATATTTTGTCAATATTAACAAAAGTACTCATTTTAAATTGAGTAATACTTTTATGGATGCTCTTGATCTGCCTCCAAGAGGATGTTGGAGGCAGGAAATATAATAAAGAACACAAGGGATTTCATGCATCAAATTGGGAAACAACAGGAAAAAAAAAATAACGTTAGGAAACATCCATTCTCATTTATTTATGAATCATAAAGAGCTGTCAACACGCCGTGTTTTTCACTCTGTTTGTTTTTAGATGAAGGGATGTGAGTAACAAAATATGACCACAAAGTTTTCCTGTTTTATACTGGATGTGGAGCAATTTGTCACAGTATGACTCACGACTAATCTTCATATATTCGTGTGTTTCCAGATAAGTTTGCGTAGTATAACAGGAGAAATTTCTGGGTCGTATACTGTTTAATAAAGCTTCTCTGTCTTCTTTTCCCAGAAGGGCAGATGCTTGTATAATCCATTAAATATAACATGTTGGAAGGGGTCATTTATGTCCTCTCACTCGGGCAGTTGCAAGATCAGCCTCACTGATTAACCCTCACCCTTCTCCTACATGATTGGCCAGCATGTAGTGAAGGTGATGCTGCTTTTATCGTCAGTATACTCAGGCTCCTCAACAAAGTGGCTCACTGAAAGCCTTTTCAAGAGGACTGCAAACAACTACATCTACTTTTTCCGAAACCTCCTTGAGGCAGACACAGTATATCCGTGCAATTTTAAAACCAGAATATTTCAGCAGTCACCACATGAAGAGAAGATGATTACATGAAATTAATCCACAGCAATGAATTACTGGATGAAATCATTCATTGAGCAAAAAATAATAACCTATTTTTTTAATCCAAATGAATTGTTGTAGGTTTTGGGGCTAACAGAAATTTTGATTTTATCATTCAGACAATTAAAAGAAATAAACAATATATAATGCATGATTAAGCAGTAGAGATGTACAGATAATGAAAAAGAAAAAAAGTTTCTTACAGCCCCAGTAAAGATATTTGACATCTAGGCTACATCCACCCCTGTAACCATAAAATGGGATAGAATTAGGGGAGTGAAGACAATAATTTCCCCTGCAGGGAAACTTGCACACTGAGGATATAGGTCATTTCTGGGATGATTGTTGGAGCTTACAAAACTCTTTGTGTAGCATCTCCTGAAGCAGTTTCAGATAGGCAGTGCAGAGCTAAAGAGTGAGCAGAGCACTGGGGGTTAGCTTGTTGTGTGCTCGGTTACAGTGTGTTGAAATGGATAGAGCGTAAATTGTAACATTGGATTGAAGTTTTCTGTACAGTATATTAGCTATGAAAACATGGAAGTTACCAAATGACATGCTAATGATAAATAATGGAATAATTAATGCAATAAAAAGTAATATGAGTAGGTTGTGTAGCATCTTTTGGATGTTCAGATCCAGTGAATAAACCACATTTACTTCTGTATATTTGTTAGGTATTTGTATATTTATATATTAGTTTGAGCTAACATGCATGGGTTCCCTTATGAAGAACACAAAACATTGTAAAAGCCTAAAGCTGCAGCTCTGAGCTTTTTGTGCCTCTGTCCCCTTCACCCAGACACTGTTTTACTGTTTTATTGTGTAATAAAACAATAAAACAGTGTCTGGGTGAAGTTCTTTGGTTTACACCAAAGATTTTCTAGCAGTTCCGTTCTAAACTTATAAAGTAAATAATAGAATAAAAGTCTGTTCATCCGATATTGTTTTTCTGCCTTTCGACGACAACTGGAACGAAAACATAATATCTTTGAGATTCTTTGAGAATTCTTGAATGATCCTTTGGTTGCACCCTGACACAACTAATTTTACTCAGTCAGGCCATCAAATTAAGTACTTTAAACAATTTTGCTTCTAATGTAAAATGATGCTTTTATTTTTATACATCAATATTCACAGCATATTCATGTAAGGAAAATACAAATGAGTGATAGAAGGAACTTCTCTGCAGAATATTTTCTCTCTTTCTTTTCTTTCTATCTCAGAATACCTTCGCTGTGCTTTGATTTGATTAGTTAAAGAATTTTGGGCCATTTTGTTCATTAAAGTGCAGGTAAGTAATACTTCTTGCAGCAGTGGAGTTTGTTTTTCACTTGTTGTTTGTAATTTATAATCATTGGAATAATGGTGCTATTTATCACAAGAGGAGAGCAACCTCTACCTAGAAGGAGAGAAAGCAACATCAGAGCAGTTAATAAATGCACAGATGAGGGCAAGCGCAGATCATAATTGTCACCGTGTTTCAAGCCGAGAGGAAGGCAGGGTCGTGGCTTTGATCCCTGGTGGGATGGATACTTGAGCGTGTGTGTAGGCTTGGATGTAGGAGGCATGGAATGGCCCTAACGTTTCCTAGAAGAAAAATGTTTCACTCATTTGACCATCTCACCCTTCCAAAATCTGGGTCTCTAATTGTATTTCCAAACCATTTTTTTTTTTTCTTAAATGTTGCAGTAAATTGCAAAGAAATTGACCTTTTTGGCCAAGGAGTGATGTTCCTTGCACTGCATGCAATGAATGTACAATATATGAAAGTTTAACTTATTGAATGGCATTAATAACTAATGTAATCAACATTCAGCTCACTCTTGAAATAAAAAAAATCAGTAACACATGGAGTTATGATACCTCGGCTGCTTTGCAGCACTGATGAACCTAAAAGATCTCAGCTATCTGTCAGATTTATTAGTCAAACTGGTAAGAGCTCCAGACCCCTCTTGGTTTAAATTATGAAATGTACATGTAATTACCAACTTTGTGTAGGTAAATAAATAGATGGGCTGAATAAAGCTGAGTATTTGGCCATCCCACGACGACCCCATAAAATTGGCATTATGTATGTAAAATATCAAAGGATGAAGAGTTACTTGATGAACTGGGGTAAAAAAAAAAACATTGCTGTTTCAAGATGGTGTTGAATGAAAGATACAATCCCCTTGACAACATGATGTCACAGAAAGCAATGCAATTAACCCTGTAAGTATTGGTCGCAGCAATCTCAGGGAATCTCAGGAGTCTCAAAAAAAAACTATTTAATGCCAGTAAGAGGGCGTCCTAGTGGTAAGATAAGACCCTGGAGCTGCAATTTAAAAGTGGATTGCTTTTCTCAATTTTACATTTCACATATTCAGCCTGTCTGCGTTAATGTTGGGGTACATTTTCCTTGTCCATGGTTACAACGATGGCTCTTGACAGTCTAATACTGTACATTTAGACCATATAAGCTGTGATTGACCAAAAAAGTCACATGTTTATGGGGTTTCTCTGAGTTAGAAACTCTGAAGAGATTAGAGCTGGTAACACAGGGACAACAGCTATGTGATAATGACACTGAAAGCCATTAGCCAGCTTATTGTTTCTGCTCTCCTGTGATTAGCCCAGTTGCTCTCCCATAATCTCCTCTATTGTCCTTTCGAAAGCACTTCTCCCCTGCACTCTGCTCACTTTTTCTCTTTCTCTCTGTTTTGCTGTACTGAAAGTTACAAAATGTTGCTGGTTAGATGGTGGGAGTTTTTTTTGGCCACATTTGGTCTGAAAAAAAGTACCTGAAGGGGATTTTTATTACTTAAATTGGATTTAAAGATGTGCTAGTAGATGTAAGCTGAAGGTGATCTGAGTCTATTGAGACCGTTGAGCTTGTTGCTGCTTTCCAGCTCTGTCCTTTGACTTCCTTTTTGTCTTTTCCTCATGCGTTCTCTTTCACACGCGCAGACCAATATGCAGTAATTTACATTTGTACGTTACCCATCATCACATTGTGCAAATAACATAATAAATGGGTCTTATCAACTGATGCATGCAGCTAGTCTCCTGTACATAGGATAGAAAGAGCCTGAAAAGGTGAATTATGCCAAAAATTGTATATACTGTATATACTGTATATACACTATACGTCCTATTGCCCAGGTACATATGCTGTGGTTCTGAATAGATACAATGAGGGATTGTACATGAGTGCAGGCCACTGTGCGAAGCACATTGAATTCAGTCCCCTTGATAACTGGATGTGTGTGTATATTTGACTGTGTTTGTGCTCCTTAATGAGGGTCTGACCATTTTTAGCTTGCTTTGGTGAGTCACTGAGTTCTCCCATGACACAATAATAAGGTAGGCTGTTTTTAATTTCTGTGGAAATTAAAAATTCTGAATCCCCCTTCCCCCCCCTTTTCATTCGCAGCTCCTCCCCATTGAATGGAATTCCCCAATAATGTCGCCAAAAGCAGAGACGCTTGCTGCCAAGGGCTCATGCTTTTATCTCTGTATTGATCAGTCAGTTGCAGGAGATCCCTAATCGTTTAGATAGCTGGATTTATTGGGACTGACCCGTTGACAGCTAATCACAGATAAATGCTAGCAGAAAGGTGGACACGCACACGTTCACACAAAAATGTGAGTGGAGGACTCCAGTGGGAGTGGGATGAGATATTTACTCTAATGCAAGTGGGAACATTTTGTGGTAAGCCCGGGTTCAATATTTATTTAATTTTACTGTTATGTCAAGACTACTCTGCACAGTATTCTTGTCTCAGATTAGATATTGCCACTGAGACAAAATAAGTATTTGCTATGAGTGGTTAAGAGACAAAGCACGTTATAGATTACCTTGCCTTCTTTCAAAACCTGCTATAATCTGTAGATGCTGAAAATGTAGATGCCAAGGACCAACTCGACCGTTCCATCTGCGAGGCAAGAGAAAAGACTAAAAAACTGATTGTGATGCAGTGGTGTAAAGTAATGTGGTACAAGTGGTACAAGTATTTCAGAGCTCCAGTATTTTTCAACATAAACCCTGTTTCCCATTCTTTTAGGCTCTAAAAATTTTAGAAGATACATCTTTGTTGCAATTACAATTTTACAAGTACTTCAATATGGAGTTTGATCTGGAATGTGGACTGTTTAGCTCGAAAACTTTACAATGCCACAGCGTTGGCCAAGTCAAGGCATCAGCGCTAAATCACTTTTTTTTTGTCAGTATTTATGCTTAAAATGTTATGCAAATGTCTCTCAAAATGGAGTAGACACCCTACAGTGAAACACTTGTGTGTTTTTGACTCAATAACTATTAAGATGCTGTATGAATGTCCAACCTTTCTTTAACTCATCTGGCTGATGGTGCACCCAGACACAACCAGTCAATTACTGAAAGGGTTTTAAAAAGTTTTACAATGTTTATGACCATAACTCTGTGTAGATGTATTCTAAAGTGATGTTGGTTTAGATTGAAAATACATTCAGATCTCAAAAAATGTAAACAAATAAATGGAGAAAAGACATTTAAAAACAGACAACCAGACACCAAGTTAGCAATATCAACATACAATAGCAAACCCAGTCATCAGAAGCAAGCTTAAATACAGTAAATGAGTCTTTAGCTGCTTTTAAGGGCACACTGACATTTGTTTTAGTTTCTTCTTACTGTGCCAAAGCACAATTGTGCCTCTTTCCCACTCCCCCACTGACGTGCACTCACACTTCTCTGAGTGCAGCTGTGCCTGAGCACGGTTACCTCGTGTACATACATCATCACGTTGAACATGCCTGCAACTTTACTCATTTTGTGGCTTATTTAGACCCATACCTGTCATGTTTATTGTAGGTGGACCTACAGCATTTATATGAGTACCCCACACTTTTGGCTAGAGCCCGAGCCACATGCAATTTTTGAGACCGATACCAATGCCAAAATTAGGGAGGAAAAAACTTCAGATATCAATATATCGACCGATATGTATCTTTTGGATCTATCTTCATTTGGTCAATCAATACAGTTAAACAAAAGTATAATTTTGAAATATATAATCTTGTGTATAATGATCAATATTTCATTGTTAACGTAATCATCAACATCAGTTAGTTCGAGATTCACGAAAGCTGAGTGGAAAGATAAACTATGCCTCTATGATAAAATGTAAAATAAACACATAAGTAAATATACGAGAAGCTCGAGAAGTACCATGGGCTGGAAAGCTGAAAAGGATGTGGGGAGTAAATAAATTGGTGGTGTCATGGTGACAGGAGCACTTGAGTCTGTCACCCCCAATATATATGCTGTATATATTATAGGCTCCTTGAGGACTTGTAGTACAAGAGGTTGGGTTTGCTGATAACAATTCATAAGACCATTTATAATGACTTTTTGATGTATAAATAATTGCGATATTGTTAATATTTTTCATTATTTATTTTGTGCTGCAGTTGGAAAACTAAAGAGCTATTTTAGTAGACTTTCTTATTTCAATCAATAGATGCACAATGTTTCTGGTATGAGTGAGTGAACAGGATGTTGCATTTCTTTACTTACGCTATGGTAAAACATTTATTTAAAATACAAAAAAAGAGTATTATTTAAGAGGCAATACTCTTTCATGCCATCCCCTACTGGTGAGAGTAAGAATTGCATATAATAAAACGTATTGACCAACAATTGCTAATTGATTAGATCTCTACTGTTGGCATTAATAACACAGGCCCTGACAAGTGCAACAAACCTGACAGGAGAGTGATGGAAGGTGTCAATCAAGCACAGCTGCTAAACATCCATACAATCCTGAGCCGCACAAATGTGCAGTTGAAGGATGTTTGTGCATGGCCTTTAACAGCAATTTGCCCCAACAAGCAGAACAAATACTGTATTAGATCTGGGAACTTAGTTGGCATTGATGCTCAGCCCAGGTTATCTAGTAATGTGAAAAGTCTACAGATCCAGACTTAAACCTCCTGAGCAGCTCACAGATTCATCACAATTCATATCAAACTATCTATAATCTATCACTGCTTATCCTTTGGATGATTGCGGAGGGCTGAAGCCAATTCATCCAAGAGCTGATTTATATCAAATATGTTTGATATTTAGGATTAAAAATCGTGACGATTACATCAGTAGTTCAGCTCAACCATATTAGCCAGTGAGAGACACATTCTTGCCTGTGAGGCTAATGTTAGCTAACATACAAAGTGCTGTTGATAAAATCTAAATTGTTCATACAGTTCCCGAAGATTTCACAACCTGTTTTGACCTGTATGTCCTGATATTATACCGACTCAATTTGAAAATGTGAAACTCTATAGTGAGCCTGAAATAAGGAGACACTGACCACAGTGGGCTTTCTTTTTAGTGGCGTAGCCACATACCAGATAGTTAACTGTATGCATCAGCATTGCAGCGTTCAGGATGAGTTCAGTCTGTTGTGGACTGAGCTTTGTTCAGACCCTTGAAATGCCAATTTTTATATATTGAGAGAGAAAAGTCACTGCTAATGTAATAATGTGTTACATCAGTACAGTCTTAATTGTACCTTGATTTAATCTTATTGTAGAGTACCTTTACCGTACAATGAAATATGTACCACATCTGCTTAAAGGTGCCATGTTTTAACATCTGTTATTTATGCTACTAGTGCAGTGCCTGTTCAGGATATGTGCCCGTTGGACTAAACCCTGTAACAATTGCAGACCCATCTTCAGCCATAATGTAGATTGCAAAAGCAGAGTGACATTGTCTATGTTGTTGCTCAGGAATATAGAGAAAGAAACAGGGGCCGACAACGTAAAAGTCAAGATTTGTATTATTATCAAATGCCTTGTATGTTCAAACTGCAAAAAAAAAAAAAAAAAGCAGGCATGCACATCCTTGGGTCATGAGCAATACACCTGCAGAGTTTGAAGTCAATCTGATTAATGTTTATTATGCTACTTGAGGAACAGACAGACACACAACCTTTCCTTGCTTTTATAAAATGATTAGGGGGATGGAAGTGTTTATTTAACTGTGTAAGGGGTTTTAATCAGGTCATGTCAGGTTAGGGTTCAGGTCACGTTTTTCCGTAGTTGACATGATGAAAATTCCAATCAGTAAATATCACAAGCGCTGCATAATTATTTTCCACGCAAGAAAGCTGAAATTGTCATGTTGTGCTGATTAAAACAGAACAGAGCATAGGTGGGATTTCAAAAAACATACTGTGCAAATGATAGTGTTTTGGCACCTGCTTTTTCAACCTCTTCCACACGTATATGCAGACATAAGTTTTCTATGTTGTGCATTGCAGTATATCACAAAAAGTGGATGATCATCATCATCATATGACTTTTATTATGATGATAGAAGATGGCAGGTAGTTGCATCTATTGCTTTAATATGTTTGCTTTTCAATGGCGATATTTCTATTAAATGATTTTTTATATCACAGCTTTACAGTTATGATCCTGTAGATATTAATTCCCCTACGGGGACTAATAAAGTAATCTCTATCCATCTCTATCTATATACTTACTCTCATAAAATCATCGGACCTACAATTTCTTTTTATTAGTGCACATTGAGTTATTTCTATTGTATTGTTTATATGCCTAATGCTCAACCTTTCTCTTGTGCACTTTTGCCAAAATAAAATTCCATCCTGGGATAAATACAGCTGAAACAGACACAAACAATGAATCACTTAATAGATACTCCAGCATTAGTGCTGTTCGCCTCTCCAGAAAAAATGCTTCATCAATCGAATGCTTGTTCATTTACAACGTTTTTTGCCACAAAATGGCTGCAAGTCCAGAAACAATGAGTCATAATAAAAGCGCAGAAGTCCATATGTCATCTTCCCACCTAACTACCCGCTGTTCTCTTTGCCTCCATCCTTTTGTGCTGGGAATGCCACAGTTTACTAAGAATGTTTGAGTTCACATGAGTCTATAAATCCAGATATAGTGTGGGTTTAGTATGTTGGTCCAGAAGTAATTGTAATCCATGGGCTAGGCTGGGTAATCCAGCCCAGGATCCAAGTCACAGGATCTCCCGTCCTAATTTAAGCAGTAAGTGTCAGGCAGGACCACAGCAGCAGCTACCACCACAACCTAGAAAGACCTGTAGGATGATAAAGCACAAAAACTCTGGCGAGAAAGTTGAGTTAGTATAATGTTTTGTTAGGACATGGACATTTAGAGGAGCAGAGATGGAGTCAGTGTCAGAAGGGGCAGAGATGAGTGCTCACTGCATCATGGAGTGTTCCCCCAGCAACCTAATTCAAGCATTTAGTACTGCATCATCCACTGTCAGTGTGGATGTGGCACTGATATCAATCACTGTGCTTCTAGTGCAGTGATTTAGCATACATAACAGTGCTTTGTGGTTGATACAGTCCTTAGGGAAATCATGTGATGCACTATTTACATAGCAGGGTACCTCTGGTGGGTATTCTTAGCTGTTAATTTATACACTTAAAACCTTTTGATTTGTTTCATGGTCAGTATAACTGAGTCAGGCATTACACACTTAACCCAGCCATAGACAGAGGTTTTTTTTCATATACATGTATACATGTTTATACATATATATCTTTATTATTTTCTGTCAATGGCTAATGGTTCGGAAACAGCAGGCCAACATGTGAGACGTCAATATCTGTGTGCTTTTTTTTTAAACCACCCCTCTGGATTTCCTGAAGATCGTATTTATCATTGTGTTGAGCTTTCTTAAGATGTGTTCTTAAATATGATCATTACAATTTAAATCTGTGGCCCTTACCCACTGATCAACTACCTACCTAAAATAAAATTTTGAATCCCCTCAAAGTGAACATGGCATGCATATACCACTCCTGTAAGGGATTCTGCCTGAAAAATAGGACATAAATGCCATGTATTTGCAGATGAAGACCATCATTTCACCATTATGTTTTTAATCATGTTCCATTTAAAATTTATTGTATATTTGGTGTCCACATCTCATGTTTGCCAGCTTCACATTACCAAAAGGCCTCTCTGGCACAATGAACTTCTAAACTGCCAATTAAACACAGCATTGAATCTAAGCCTGTCTATTCTCTATAGTTTTCCTGTTGCAGTGTTGCGCTTTGCTTGATCACGTCCAGTGGATACTTGGAAACAGGAACAGAGATGCTAACAGGCAGATAGCCTATGCATGCATGCATGCACACCCATACATAACCTGTTAATATACTCTTTTCTTTAAATTGTCAGCTTTATGTCCCTTTTATTCCTGTAGCACCTCAGACATTGTCCCAAACGACAGCTCTAGTCTCTGCACATGTCTACACAACAGCTTCTGTTTCGGGGAGATATGTCTTTAGCGGTTAACATATGTGCGATGGTCCATTAGCTGTATGGATGTATGGGTTGCATGCAATAAAACTGTCTGGCAATAAGGTAGTTATGTGCAAGGTGAAACGCAGGCCATTGAGGTCCTTTGCCAGAAAGTACTGCATCATAAACCAGATCATCATCAGTGCACTCTTATTTTATTGTACGAATTTTGCAGTTCTCCTAAAGTGTTTCAGCCAAAAATTTAATTTCTCAGTGAACATTTCCAAAAATGTTGAGTGTAATCCCCACATTAGCTTGCAGTGTGCAGCATGACAATTTGTTTGTGCTGTGAAAGGCCATCACTTACTCAACACATTTACTCCTCTGTCAAAAGCAAATCAATTCATCCACCAGTTCATTACTGCCACCGGTTGGAAAAATCGTTGCGTAAGTAGGGGCGTTCAAATGTCTAAAGAGATATGTAAAGTCCCCTAACAGTTTTAAAGTCTAACATTATAAAAACAATAACACAAAAGTACTATCACATATCTTTATAACAAACTGGATCAAACCAAACTTACTCAAACAGTAAAATGTCTCAACTGCAAGTTCACTGACAACTAAATCCCTCTCCGCACGTCTCTTCCTTTGTGTTACAAGGAAAGGAAAAATCTGCACGTTCTGCTGTGTAAATATGTTTGAGAAAACAAACATGATTTATTTTTAAATTAAATGACCCTAGCAGAGTCATTTTTTGACTCTAGCAGATTAATTAAAACTATCTGTGAACACTTAATTTCTGAAACTTAAGCTTTGTGAAAAGCTTAAGTTTTTTGTGCATGAGGCTTACAGTTTTTCTTGATCACTTTGAGACTTTTGTTGACTTCACATTTTAAAAACACTGTGTGCACATTCTTAAAGAGAAATACTCTGGCCAAAATCACACATTGTGCTTGCAAATTGTTGCACAACAGTAAATACATGCACGAAAAGCAATTTTTTTCCAACATAAAACCCATTTATGCTCAAATTAGTATACTCTTTCAATCATTCATTACATTCCTTATATGGACAACAATATCAAATTTAGCTTTCAGTGTGTGCTTAAATGTTTGTGTCTTTTTTTGATACTGTGCATATCACAGTATGATTTTTATTCTTTTCTCCCTAGATGATTTTAGTAGAGAAAATAAACCCTGCTAAACTTTTTCCACCATATCATAATACTGTACAGTACTTCCAGTACCCCACCCCCAATAAGCAAACAAAGTGGCTACTTAGGGCCCTGTGGCCACTAGGGGCCCCCCAAACTGATCTCAGCTCTGAGTCTGACCTGGTAACCCAGTCTAAAGTGGCACTTGTAAACCTATGTATGCAATATGTCCTGGGGCCCCCTCCTCATCTGTGAGTTTACATGAGGCTAATTTGAACCTGTTTTGATATGTTAAAGCACCAAAACACCTTAAACAACAATCTTTTAGCCTGACATTTTGGGACTTTTCCTAAATTTCTATTGTTTTTGTAGCGTTAGTTTGAAATTTGCAGAGCAGTTTTGTTAGGTGGCCAGCAGAGTTTTCAGTGCAACACTGGTTTGAACAAAAACACTCTCCACTCTCTATAATAATAACAACATGATTAGATATATGTGGATGCAAAATACATCTGTGGTTCAAATTTTGTGTAATTAAATTCTAATTGGTCAATGACCTGCTAGAAACTTTGACTCCAATCTGTTTCTGTATCAAAGAGAGTTGATGCCACTTTAACAGTATCATAACCAAGCATTTATACAAAAACAACATAGAAATAAGGAGGCATATACAGTTAGTCAGCTTGTTGCCTGAACTGTGGCCCATATTGTTAATAAGGGTATAAATGAAATTTAAATAATAGTTTTATTTATATTTGGTATCTCGTTCTTGGTATATTTCTATCTATAAAACTTATCCCCAAAACGTATCTTGCTTAGGTCCCCGGAATGTCCAGTGTGAAAAAGCAAAAGGACTTCTAAGGCAAAAACTGTTTTTTTGGACACAGGTCTTTCTATGCACAATAACTGCCATTGGCATGTAAGATGTACAGTACTGTAAGCATCTAGAGTGTTGGCTTATAGAAATGAATTAACTGCTTAGAAAAGGATTGTTTAAAGGTGTTCCACACATGTGCATCAGAGATTCCCAGCATGCAGGTAATTATTTCTATTACCTGTGAATAGATGTTTTCCTTTTGTTTAACTCAATAAAATGGTCTTTGTACGGCATGTGTATGAACTGCTTTGCAAAACAGGGTAATTAAATGTGTGTGAAACCATTGAAAACCCATTGACACATTTGTAAGAGAGGACTTCTGCTGTGCTGAGAAGGTGATGATGAAAATTAAATCAAGTGGAACAAAGTTTCATGAAGTATCACTTAGAAAAAGAGAAAAACTGTAACACCACACGCACAAATTTGAACTTCTTGAAGAATTTTACAGTTTCGTCAAAAAGCTGTACAACCCATTTTGACCACAGCGATCACAACATCTTTACAGTTCCCATGCATGTGCTCATGCTTCCAAATTTGACACATTAACTAGTTGGGTTGAGGCTCATCTGCTCACACATACTGTACATCCTTGATGTTTAGACGTGCTTACCCCTTGAAGTCGGTTGAGTGCTGAGTTATCCCTGCCCCCTTTGGCTCAGCATGACCTCTCCCTGCATCAGCCCGTGTGCATGTGCTGAAAAGGCTGCATTGAAAAGTTAACAGTACTGAGATCCCTCAGAGAGCGATGTTTAATGTGCAAATCTGCTGAGTCATGCCCACATGGGAAGAAACAAAAAATAATGGAAAATGGATTTGTTTTGTTTCGAAATGAAAAATACTGAGAGATGTATCTTATACCTGGAGCAAAGCAGCAAAGAAAGGTTGTTATTAGTTCCCAGCTGGCAGAAGTGTTAGTGTCCCCAGTGCTCTGCAGCGTAAATTTCAAATGTACTTGTGTCTATACACGTGACCATGGCGATTTAAATAGAGGTGTGGGCAGGCATGTTGTTTGTGCACTTACCTTAATGAGAAAGCAATTTTGCCACTGAACAACAAAAACGTGTTTTGTAAAGGGCACATTATTCAGATAGGAAGATGTTTATGGCTCTACAGCACGTGTGCACTCTACTTGTTACACAATGATGCACAGAGAAAGGCTGCTTTCTGTCATTTTAAACATTTCCATGCACACTGGAGTAATGTTAGGGGACACTTAAGCAGTAAAACTAATTGATAAACTTTACTTCTTAGACACTTCCTAGTGGAAAAAAAAACAAAAAACCCTAAAATTAACTCTAAACAAGTTATCTGAGCCAGGAATGTGTGGGTGTGTGTGTCTGATTTTTGGATGTGAAGAAAAACAGAGAACTGTCATGTCTCTTGTCTGGAGGTATTAATTATCAATGATTTTAAGCTGCTGTGCACAAGTCTGTTAATGGGGGATCATTTCTACTTCTACGGGAGGTAAAGCAGTTAATATTTTAATCAATAATGATGTATTACTCCACCCATTAGCCTCCCATCTGCTATTAATTAGGATGATCATCTTTATAACCTGAACAATGGCCTGGATTCCACATAGAGAGAGGCTCTGCAGTCCTTCTAATCTTTATAGTGGTTGGTTTCGCTGAATGGAGTTGTTGATGGGACCGAGGACTGTGAGAAAGGGCTTCTCAGACTGAGACATGCCAGGTCCATTGACTTTATGGGGGACAAAAGACTGATGGGTTTCATTCATGTTACGGTCATAACACAGACTCAATACAATTTCATTGTTAGGGTTAGACTTTGCACCATGATTATGCACCCCAAGTAATAAAATGGATAAATTAATTCAATTGCACCATGGAAATTTAACCAAGTGCTATAGATAATTAAAATAGGGCCCAAGCTGATGAAACAATCCACATAATTCAAACAATTAATACAGACACAGCCTAATTAAAATATAGCTCATTAGAAACCAGACCTCAGTTTTGAAGTGAACCCTAATTTCAAACTGAAAAGTTTGCTAATGGTTGGAGTGAATGAAGGCGCAATAATATGCACATAAGGTTTTGGTTGAAAAGTTAATGAAAGAGAAACAAACTTGTTTTTCTTGTGTGAACATTCACCGTATTTTTATCCATGAGACCAGCTGTTTTTTAATTTCTAACCCATTAAGTTGACAGCAAAAAAAGGGTTTAATGACAAAGGCAAAATAATCCATAACTTAATTCTCAACAGGCCTTTCTTTGGTCAAGCTGGGATAGAGATTGTTACCAAATAAGCTTTGTGATGGATCAGTAGACTGAAGACCAATAGATCAATCTATACATGCTGCTAGTCGTAGCTGTGAAGAACCGGTTCCAAAAGTGAGGGAGGTATTGAAACATACAGTTTGTGAAGGGCTGTAAAAGCACATGTAAGTGTTTAAACTTGCTATTTTTTTTGTCTAGGTTGATTAAGGACATAATATAATATTCCGGCTTTGTGTTGCCAAATAACAAAAAAAAGATGCATGAATGGCTAAATCATCTTATGTCTCTCTATGTGCTCAATATACCTAAATCTCCTTGTTTCCATGTAAATATAGGATTCTGGTCCTGTTAAGGTTAGGGGCGCAAATGTTACTTGTTTTTTTTTTATGTTTTAGAGGAATCATTAGCCAATAAAAATATTTATTTTTAAAGCAAAAAAGGAGAATTTGTTGAGATTGAAAACAGACAACAATTTTTATGTACATGATATACCAATAGTTTATAGTGCGGAATTTAAGTCAAATATTCCTAAAATATTTTGATAATAAACAACAACATA
>KV751325.1:6768808-6818295 GCA_001698575.1 Mola mola
CCTAGTCAGCGACTTAGGATGAGCCACTGCTTTGCTAGAGTGGTAATATTAAAGGAGGAAAACATATTTATTGACTGACATTCTTTTATGTCTTTCTTCCCACGATATATATCATCATATCATCCAGCCTTAGAATCCATTATTCCATAGTGGTCCTGTAAATACTTACTTTATTTCTTAAAGTTTCAGGCGGAATAAATTGATTGTTCAAGTACCAAAAAAATAAAGGATTGGTTTGATTTTGGCCAGTATTAAAACTATGAATTACAAGTGGTGAAACCACCAATTCATTTTTGTCTTTTTTTTGCCTACGGAGAAAACAGCACGTACAAGTTTGCACGCATGTGTGTTCGCAAGTGTTTGCTTCCCTGTAATTGTACATTTGTATTTGTGAGTTTGTGCCTGTGCTTTGACTCTTTAGGCCATGTCCCTCCAGCTGTGTCGTAAAGCATGGAAGTGTCTCTCTCTGTGCTCATTATTTGCCTCCCTCCTCCATCGCTCCTATATCCCTTGCTGCTCTACGTCACTACCCATCACCACACAGCCTTTACGAATATTGAAGTACTCCTCATACTACTCTGCTCTTCTTAAGCACCTCCTCTTATTCCCTTGCTTTTTCTCTTAGCCCCTGTCTATCTTTTTGATTCTGCTGCTCACATCTGTCTGTCTCTGTCATGTTCTCTAACTATAAGTATTTCCTTTCTGTCCCTCTCTCTCTCTATCTCTATTTCTGCAAATGCATTCGTTCTTCCCTACGGGGGGGAGGAAGCTGCTGCTGCTGCACACCTTTACATCCAATTGTTGTTTCTTGTTTAATCTGTTCCACTTAATTGAATTCAATTATTTCTAAATGATTAACACATGAGTAAATCATGACTCAAGAGTTCAGGGGGAGGGGGCACTGGGACATATGTTGTAAGATTGGTTGGAGGGGCCACTAGAAGAAAGGTAGCAGGGATCATGGCTTTTTCTTTTGCAGGCAAGCGGAGTGTATCGCCCTGTATGCACACTCATCAGTCTTAGATTCCATTATGGCTGTAAATGCATGCCCCACTCCCACCTCTCCGCTCTCTTCACCCTCAAACGCACCAAACCTTGTCACAACATGTGTGTCTGGGGGAGTGTGCGGTCAAGAGAGGGAGAGAGGTGGAAAAAAGAGAATTAGCATTTTCTTGAAATAATATAGCTAAAGGGAACAGCTCAGTCAATTTTTTAGCGTGTCACTGCACGTGTGTTTCTGTCATAGGTGAAAAAAGTGCAACAGGTCCTGTTTACTTTATGCCACACCTCAAAACAAGGTATTCATTCGAGTGACAGAAAGCACTGAAAACACATGTAATAATGTCCAATAAATAGTCACCTCTTTCTTCCTGATTTGAAATTCCTGAGAATCAAGACTTCTTAATGTTATTCTTAATTGCTTTAGATTTGTTATTGTACAGAGTATGTTAAATAAGAATTTACTTAGGAAATAAACCATTTTAAACAGAGCTGATCGAAATATCACTATCACATTTCACATCACAGTGGAATTTAGTTAAGTTTGAAAATAGTTGTGAAGAACACTGTTAAAGTTTTTATATTAGCCGATGATTGCTGTAGTTAACATGGGCTTATAAAGAGTATAGTTTTAGCTTCTTTTAAATATTTGTTTCACAATGTAAATACAATATTTGAGTCTGTATTAAGCAGATTTTATATCATATCATATTTAGATTGTCTGAATCATAAACTCTCAATTATTTGATTAATTATAAAGGCACTTTAAACTTTAAAGGCACTTACACCACAATTATTTTGAGAGAGTAAATGTAGTCAAGGCTTCACTGTTTCGCTCAAGAACTTTTTGAAGGTGTGTTCACGCAAGCAGCCTGGAGAGTTTACTCCTTTGGATCTTCTGGTCCCTTGGAAAACAAATCAACAGGTCAAATTAAATAACTGCCAATGACAATTCTGAATTATTGGTGTTCTTTGTCTTCCACAGTCCTGGCAATTACTTGAAAACATTTTATCAGTTTGGGGCAAACAGAAGGATGTTGACATCTGAAAACATGTGGTTGTTCATTGCTTGTAACTCTGCAGTGTGAACCCAAACAAAACAAATACAGAAAAGTGCAGCAGAGAGTATGCTGTTGTTGTCGATGTAATTGTTGAAACTATGTTGAGATTGAAAAAAACATACGTTTTAACAATGCTGTTTAAGAGGAATTTAGGTAATTGAAACTTAGATGTGGGCGGCTGTGGCTATGATTGTAGAGTGGTCATCAATTGATTGGAAGGTTCCTGGGTCGATCCCAGACCCTGCAGTTATGTTGAAGTGTCCTTGAGCAGGAAAGACACTGACCCCCAAATTGCTCCTGATGCTTCACCATCAGTGTATGAATGGTTAACGCTCCTGATGAGCAGGTGGCACCCTGCATAGTAGTACCTGCCACCACTGTATTTGTGAAAAACCTGTAGTGTAAAAGTGCTTTGAGTGGTCAGCAATGACTAGAAAAGCGCTATATAAATACGGGATATTATAACATTTATATCAGTTTTTATTTGATCATTTTTTTCTCTCCTTCAATTTTAGTCTTACTGTCATGATTAACTTTTTCTTAAGTAGTAAACGCTCTATGCTAGTCTGGATATGCGTCACAGACTTTCTAGTCCGAAGGAAAGTTCCGAATAGCCACAAATGAGTTCCTCCTAGGGTAAGTTACGTCACTTCCCCCATTCATGTGTATGGGGTTTCTCGATACGGATATCTCTAATTCAGTTTTGGATATCTGACACTAAATTATGACCATCCGCAAATCCGTTCAAGATATCTTCAACTCTCTCTCAATTAAAGATATCTATATTGTAGTTTACAGATATCTATAATGATGTTTTGACTAGTCAAAACCACGTTATCGATATCTCCAACTGCAATTGTGACTAGTCAAAATTGTCTTTGTGGATATCTCCAACTGAAATTGTGGATATCCAAAATACATTCTGTTATACATTATGAATATCTCTAACTAAATTTTTGACCAAAATTATGTTGTCGATATCTGTAATGAGAGCTGTGGATAGTCAGATTTAGGCATTCAACGTTAAATATGCTTGCCATAGATAGTGGGAATAGTAGGGGGTGTGACTTATGAGTCAAGCATGCCAGTTAACTTGCCATGTTACAGGTTTAAGCGGGTAAAGTGGTTTATAATTAGGGATTTAAATTAAATTGTCATTTGTGCTGATTAATAAGGCTTAGTGAGTGGACATGCTACTAGTGTTGCATGCTATACTGATAAAAAAACAGAATTGTTGAGCAATGAGTTAGTGCACAACAGAGCAGGGCAGCACAGAACTCCTGTACAGCTGCCAATCACTGTAGTGGTTCTTAAGTATCTTTGCTCTTATAAATCTTCATGGTTACAAACTCAGAGGCATGATTGCATGTCAAGGGGTATCGTAAATGTTCACAGTTTGTTGTCAGATGCAGGAGCAGATGCACAGAGCCAATTAAGGCTAGAGGTAGTCAGGGAAAGCCCTTGGACACGGAAAAGCATGTGTTTTAACATCAAGTAGACCAAATGGGCTAAGAGCTTACTTCTTTGGTATGTTGACTGTTCAAGGAATTTAAAAAGTCAAAGGCCAGATAATGTGATAGATTACATGGTCTCAAAATTAGGTAAGTGAGTGTGATTTAGACAAAAACCATTGGAATTGAGGAGGCAATTAAGGAAAATTATGATTTTAATTTGTATTTGGCTTTTTAGCTGCAGGATATTTTTTTTTTTTTTTTTGCAATGTAGCATCTATTAATCCTTATTTTAGCCTGACATATTTATATTCTGAGTAAAGACCGATGTAAAATGTTTGAATACAGTCATGGCCCAAAATTAATTTTAAGTAGCCAATGCCAATTAACTAAGATGCATTGATGGCCCAACAAATGATTATGTGCATTAATGTGTATGAAATAGTCTGTATCCTTGAAGGATACAGATTATTTCCTTCAGCTTGGAGGTATTGGAGATTAAGTAAATGGGAATTAGGAATAAAAAAAAATTAGAAAAAAAATAAAAATATTTGTGTAAGTGTGTACAGATCTATGAGGACTGTCAGAGTATTTATTCCACAAATCAAGTGCACGTAGCTGACGATTTCATGTATACATAAAATGTTTACATTATATTTTATATATTTTCTTAATTTTTGTGCTTTATTGAAATGTAGTGGATGACTTCATGAGGCCTTGAATATTGCTCTTCTACTTGCAATGTGCCAATGTGCCACTTACTTGACAGCTACACCATAACAGACATGATGAAATGATTTTACTCTGACTTTACAGAGTTGTCTGTGACAACCCATAATTTACCTCGTTACATCATCAACAAACATAAACTTTCTGTATTTTCATCCTAGAATGTGACAGGAGGTGGATATTTTACTATATAATCACATATCAGTGTGAAGCAGTACTCCTTAAGATGGTAACCCATTGTGATGGTGCATTATCACCACAAAAGTCCATTCATAATAGATTGTTATTGAGCTCAAGATCATTTTCACCTGGTATGGCACACAGGGGATTTCTCAAAATGTCAACAGCTCAGTGGGATGACTCAGTGTGACATAGCGATCCCATTTCTTAAAAACGTAGATCTACAGTCAGGGTAAAGATGTGTTATCCATAAGATTTTAAAGTGTGATCAGATGTGTATGTTAGTACCTCATCAAAAGGAAACACTTGAGATGTTGTACATGTTTTGCTGTGAAAATTCCAAGCTGAGAGTGGATACAGCCACCTGAGGGTTCTACGTTTGGAAATGTAACCACCAGCGAGCTTGAACTGGACTCAAAGACGCCTTTGGCACTCAGTGCACCAGTTAACCACACAAACATGAGTCTACTGCGCACTCTTTTCACCAAGCCTGATTATTGACTCACTAGCACTCCCATCAGCCGACTAAGCTTTTATTCTAGAGCACAATTACCACTATGACTCAGCGGTTCCAAGCAAAATTTTTCTCCCTTATTCCACGAGAACTACAGCTGAAGCCCAAATTTGCACAGTACATTGGCCATTTTGGACAAAAAACTAAAAATAAGAACAAATTTATTATTTAATTTTGCATGTATAAATAAAATAAAGCCACTTCCCCACAAGTCTTGCTGTTGGGATTTTGCACCATACAAACAACAGTTAGAACAGTGGCTACATTTGCAAGAAAAAGTATGTGAACCCTTTGGAATTACTTGGATTTCTGCATAAATAGGTCATAAAATTTAAGTCACAACAATAGACAAACACAGTCTGGAAAAAGGGTTACAAAAGTATCTCTAAAAGCCTTGATGTACATCAGTACCCGACAAAACAAATTGTCTACAAATAGAGAAAGTTCAGCACTGTTGCTAGTCTCCCTAGGAGTGGCCGTCCTGTGAAGTTGACTGCAAGACAACACGGCAGAATGCTCAATGAGGTGAAGAAGAATCCTATGGTGTCAGCTAAAGATTTACAGAAATCTCTGGCACATTCTTACATCTCTGTTGACAAATCCAAGATGCCGAAACCTTTAAACAAGAATGGAGTTCGCGGGAGGAACCACAGAGGAAGCCACTGCTGTCCAAAAAAACATTGCTGCACGTTTGAAGTTTGCAAAGGAGCACCTGGATGTTCCACAGCACTACTGGTAAAATATTCTGTGGACAGATGAAACCAAAGTTGAGTTGTTTGTAAGGAACACACAACACCATGTGTGGAGAAAAAAAAGGCTCAGCACACCAACATCAAAACCTCATCCCAACTGTGAACTATGGTGGAAGGGGCATCATGGAAGAATTCCTGAGTTTATCAACACATTTTGCAGGAGAACTTAAGTCAATCTGTCCACGAATTGAAGCTGAACAGAGGATGGGTGATGCAACAGGGCAACAACCCAAAGAACAGAAGTAAATCAACAACAGAAGAAAATACACCTTTTGGAGCGGCCCAGTAAGAGTCCTGACCTCAACCCCATTGAGATGCTGTGGCAAGACTTCAAGAGAGCGATTCGCACCGGACATCCCAATAATATTGCTGAATTGAAACAGTTTTGTAAAGAGAAATGGTCCAAAATTCCCCCTGACTGTTGTGCAGGTCTGATCTGCAACTACAAGAAACATTTGGTTGAGGTTATTGCTGCTAAAGGAGGGTTAATCAATTATTAAGTCCAAGGGTTCACATCTCCCCCCCGCCCCTGCACTGTGAATGTTTACATGTTGTGTTCAATAAAAACATGAAAACATATAATTGTTTGTGTGGTATTAGTTTAAGAAGACTTTGTTTGTCTATTTTTATGACTTAGATGAGGTTCAGAACACATTTTATGACCAATTTATGCAGAAATCCAGGTCATTCCAAAGGGTTCACATACTTTTGCAACCATAATTGCAATGATTTGTGGTGACACTGGCTTCAAAAACCAACTGCATTATAAACAACAACAAAAAACTGCAACCACTGTATGTATCACCACTGAGAATGTTGAGTTCCTTGGGTTTTGATCTCTCACTCTGGTCAGGTTTGTTGTTGTTGCAATTACAGATGTTTGTAAAGGTCCCCAGACTTCTTGTTATCTGTGCAATGTTGCAGGGCAGATGGAAAGTTAGATAGTCCCGGCGTTAGCTCCTGTCACCTCTGATGCGGGTTTTCTCTCTGATCTTTCTGGCCCTTGCCACACCTTTCCAAGATTTTTTTTGCATTTATAGTGAAACCATGTCATGTAATATAGTAGCTGTTCAAATAAGGCCACACAGATACCCACCAGAGTCCATGGAAAATAGCGTGTCATGGGTCTGTTTGCATGCATGTATGTCATATGCTGTTACTGACTGACCCATCAGAAAGAGGTTAAAAAGGTTTCCAACATATTTTTTCCTCATCAAATGAATTATGCTAGCTTTTCTTGTACAATGGAATTGTCCAGTACATTTTTACATTTCAAGTTAAATAATTAAGACCAATTTTTAAATCTCTGTCTCACTGATAGCCGTGTCTGGAAGAATTATGTTTTCAGGTTGTCTGTTCATGTGAACTCACTATCTTGGGATATATCACAGGTGCATTTGACTGTGACTTAGTTGTTACAAATAATTTAAAAGGGACTGAGGAGTCATTTAAGATGTGGTCTTACAAATAATTGACATTTTTTAGGTATTTGCTGAGACTGTAGATCAAACAATTTCTCAATGACACTAATAATAACAAACAATAATGATAATGATTTTTTTTTTAATGTAGCAGCTACTATATGACATGTAGAACATGAAATTTAAGGACAAATATACTCAATTATCAAATAAAATGTAATCTAAAGAACAATGTATTTAAGAATGTATTAATTTAAGACTTTGTTGCAGTCAAACAGATTGTATCTCAACATCAGATAAATGAAGTGGAAACGTACAGTATAGTGCATATACTGTACTTTTGAATGATAGCATTTTCCAAGGACTTTAGCGCCCCATGTTTCTGAATAGTCTCTTGAAACATGAATAATAGCTTCCATCAAAGCAATTTGATGCTGCAAACAACACTTGATGTATATGACTCCAAATGGCAGCATTGGGCACCTCAATGAATTTAGTAAAATAAATTGTATGGAGCGCTTCAAGGTTGACTAAGGTTGGTATGTGGTGTAGAGTGGCATGGACAAACGTGAATAGTTGCATTACCTTAATACAACATCTGATCCGTTTGAATAGCTCTTAAGGATATACTGATCATTATGGGTTAAACAACCCCAAATCATTTTAAAACACAAATTTAAAAGAAAATTCACACTCCTCCCTTCTACTGGGAACATTTACTGTCATGTACAGAATCTGGGATTCTAAAGCAGAGTCGAACATCAGGGAATATCTTAATCAGAAACAGGTCAGAACCTGGAATCCAATAAACCAAGTGAAGGTGCCAAATCTCAAGACTAAACCCAGAGACTAGAGGACACAAACAGTATCATACACAAGGGAATTCACTAGGATCAATAATGCTTGAGTGCTGACATGAAACTGACGAAATGATCTGGCACAGGAGGAAAGGAACACACGGTTTAAATACACAAGGAGGGGGTAGACAATTAGACACAGCTGAAACACATTAGGGAGGGGAAGCAATCATACAGGACGGAAGAAAACTTGACAGGACATGGGGATAAAAACAAAACAAAGATTTCAAAATACAACAGGAAACAAAAACTGACCCTAACAAACAGACGCTTAACACTACTGGACCGTGACAGCATCCTCTCCTCTACAGCCGACACCAGGTGGACCGGGCCTCTGAGGATGATCTCTAAGGAAGTCCTTGATGAGTTGAGGCTCCATGATATCCTTACAGGAAACAGAGGAATGCTGCTCTGGACTGTAACCCTCCCAGTCCACCAAATATTCTGTTCCCGTTCTCATAGCTAACAAACATCGCACAGTGTAAACAGGTTCACAATCGAGGATGTGGGGAGGAGGAGGACACTTAGAAGCAGGGACAAGAGAGCTTAACCTTGCTCACATGAAATGATTGGTGGACTCGAGAAGACCTACTCAATATAAGTCTCAGAACAGGGATAAGGGAGGTAAAATAACTTTTGACACATGGAACAGACAATAAATCCTGGAGTTAACTCATGTAATTCAAATCGCAGAGGCAGGTCTTTTGTGGAGAGCCAAACCTTGTGGCCCGGACGGGACTCTGGAGCTGCTCGTCTTTTCTTATCTGCTGCTTTCTTATAGGCTGTTAACAATTTGAGGAGAGTCAACCTGGCCCTGGACCACATCTGGTGGTACCTAGGCATTGGCTGAGGGAACGTTGACCTCTGGTTCCACCTCAGGAAAGAGGGGAGTGTGGTACCCAAACAAGCACTGGAATGGAGTCAGACCAGTGGATAACGAAGGTAGCGTGTTGTGTGCAAATTCCACCCACAACAGCATCTAAGACCAACTTGAGGGATCCCAGTAGGCGAGGCAGAGAGTGTCACTCTCCAGTTCTTGTTTTGGTCTTGTTTTGTGCGCACACGGGGCAGGGTGCCACGTACTCGGAAACCTCCTTCTGCATGACTGGCCGCCAGAAACGTTCTCCAATGCGAAACATTGTTCTGCAAACACCAGGGTGAAAGGAAATAATGGGGGTGTGGGCCCAATGAAATACCAGCCCCGTCAACTCCTTAGGCACAAACAATCTGTTAGGTGGCGTACCAGGTGGTGTTTCCTGTCCTTTAAGAGCCTCCTTTATCTTATTCTCTATCTCCAAGGTTATTGCTCCAAGTAAACAGGTTGCAGTTAAAATGGGAGCAGGGGGCCTTCGATCTGACTCAGGGGATTGTGAACAGGAAAAATTGCCTGGTTTTAAGTTTTTTTGAACCGGAATGAGGTGAAATTAAAGCATGAGAAAAACAAGGCTCACTTGGCTTGGCGAGAATTAAGTCTCTTGCTGTTCTTCAGGTATTCCAGGTTTTTATGATCAGACCAAACGATAAATGGTTGTTCCACTCCCTCGAGCCAATGTCTCCACTCCTCCAAAGCCGTCTTAACTGCCAATAATTACCAGTCTCCAAATGTGTAATTTCTCTCTGCAGGAAAAAGTTTTCTTGACAGGTATGCACATGGATGAATTTTATTATCTTTACCGGATCGCCTTGACAATACTGCTCCAACTCCTGAATCTGAGGAAACCACCTCTATGATGAACTGTCATGAACCTTCAGGGAGGCTCAGGACTGGATCTGGATCTTTTGAGGTGTTGAAAAGCCTCCTCTGCTTGAGGAGACCAGTAAAACTGCACCTTGGAGGAAGTGAGAAAATGGAGCAGAGAAGCTATTGAGCTAAAGTTCCTAATGAACTTCCTGTAAAAATAACCGAAGCCCAGAAAGCGTTAAAGTGGGTACTGGCCAGTTAACTACAGCTTGGATCTTACTCTGTTAGATTTCTATTTGGCCTACAGAAATGATTTAACCCAAAAATGACACATTGTTCTTATGAAATTCACGCTTTTGAGCTTTTACATAAAGCTTGTGTGGTCTCTGAAAACATTGTTTAAAAAGGCTTGAAACACAGCGGGAGCATGAGACCAAAAGGCATGACCAGATATTCATAATCACCCAATGGAGTGTTAAATGCTGTTTTCCATTCATCCTATCCAAGATGATAAGCGTTCTTTATATCTAATTAAGTGAAAACCTTGGCACCTTGCAAAAAGTCAAAGACCAAAGAAATTAAGGGGAGAGAGGGTACTGGTTCTTTACAGTTATGTCATTTAACCTGGTGTAATCAATGCAGGGGTGAAGGGTCTTGTGTTTCTTTTCCACAAAATAAAATAGAAACAAAGTAATTCACAGTGATTCATCTTCTGTCATATTTGCAGTTGGGTATTTATCCATCATTGTAGTAAATAAAAACATTCCCTTGTTATATAAAACAAATAGATTAGCTGACCAGCTGGTGTTGGTTACCTTAAATAATACAGTAGATGTTTTTATCTTTATTATATTCAACAGCTGTCTGAATTCATCAGGTAACAGAAATGGCATTCAGACTTCAGGTTTTAATAAATAATATATGCTGTACTGCTGTGTTTTTGACAAAGGCAGGAGTGAACCTCAAAAACTCTGAAATACCATTCTGTGTTAGCTGGGCCTGCAAGTGTTGTTTAAAATGCTATAATTGCTGTAGCCAAAAAATGACATGGACCCAACAAAAATAATACAGTATAAAACTGAGTGTAAAAAACAATTATGCCTTCTTTTATGTAAATATGCCTTGAAGATATTTTCAGAAATGAACCATAACTCATCGTCAATTCCTCACACCCCCAATTCTCTACCAAACTCTCCAAGTTTATTTGTATCAATTGTATGCATTGTATTTTGAAAGAAAGCATTACAATGGATGTTCATAAATTAAGCCATTTGTTTAGAATCCTTTTTGCCCATGATATGTCACTAAGTTACAGCTTAGTCCTGGTGGGCTGTCTGTTTGAGCCCTAATAAAGAGCAGTATGTCACTGCCATATGTAAGGAGTCATGGTGTTAGTGCCATCACTCAGTGCCAGCTGAGGCATTTTAAGAAGGCAACTGTACAAGTATGTTTTGTGTGTATCCATGTATATTTTCATATTTGTGTGAAGTATATGAATGCTTGCAGGCTAATAGTACTAAAGTGTCATCATGTGAATTGTTTATTTGGAGTCTAAATGTGCTCGTGAGACTGTTTGTGTGGGTTGCAGTTGGTTTACTCTGCGCCAACAAGCCTGGCATTAGAAAGCTAACAGACGGTCTGGGTTTTCATTAGTGTAGGTCAGTGGCTGAAAGTAAGGCCTAAGAGAACCTGCTGGGTAGACAGACTGTCAGCCACATCAAGTGGACAAATGGGGCTGTTGAGGGCCTGGGGGGAACCCAACACAAGGTCAACGGTCATCAGAATCACAGAGGTCCATGCGACAGTGTTCAGGAGCTATGACACAGGAGCAGTCAATGTTTTCTTTTTGTCCTTACTAAGGTCGAAAATATTTATGCTGTTTATTAACTGGACACTTATATTCTCAATTAATAATTCATTAATACAAAGACCTTAGGACACTGCAACCTAATAAAAAGCAAATTAAGAAATTTTGTCTGAATTTTATAAAACAAATGCAAATCTTAAAATCTAAATCCTTTTTTCTTCATACACACAACAAAATCAAATACACAAACACACTGCATATTTACACAATACATCACATTACAGGAATAATTTGCAAATTTAATAAGACTAGGAAGTATTTTCAAAGGACACAGAGTACTGAGCACGAGCTGCTACGTATAGGACTGAAAATGTCAGGTTGGTGTTTGCAATATGCTTGCCCTATTTTGGCCAAAGAATGACATGCCCAGTGCTACAACTCATTACTCTGGTTAGTTGTGTATGTTCAGGAAAAAGAGTTGATTGGTTACAATGAAGATCTGAATGTCAGAATTACTGATTTAGAGAAAAAGAAGGAAGGGCGATTCCTCAGCATCCTATGGAGAAAAAAAAATGCGGCAGTCACTTTTCACAGTACCACATTTTACATTAGATGCTTTATTAACAATGATACATTTTCAAATCTATCAAATTCCTTCACCCCATCTACCTCTGGGTTAATTGATAATCTATAGTGTCAACAATTTGAATAATAAATAAAGCCTCCCACTAGATATGGTTGCTTCTGCCAAACCGAAAAGAAAAAAAAATCTGCAAATCAGCCTAAATGCTAGAATTGGTCAGCGAAATGGAAATTCTGTCATATCACTCCATTATCACAGAAACTGCACTGACTACCTCTTTATTGAAATAATTTATTTGAATGTTTTTTCAATTTTAAAGCATTAAATGCCAATACTCCTCCATGCAATTTCATTTTATGTCGTAGCCAGATCACAAAGGTTATCCACTTCTTTTCTTTCTGAAGCTCTTTCTACATACAGAACCAGTTGGACTCTCTCTTTTTAGGCCCCTAAACTGTGGAACTCACTGCCACATGATATTAGGTACTCAATTGTTATTTAAAGATAATTGAAAACCTAACATTTTATTGTTGGTTTTAATTTGGAATAAAATCACAGAATAAACCATTGTTTTATTAACAATGTATGTATCTCTGGAGTTTATTCTGTATTCATTGATCTTTTATTTTTTCCTTGTCCTTCCTGGTCTGTGTTGTTTCAGTTTGAATTTTTGGGCTCCATGTTTTGTCTGTGTTTCAATTTTTCTATGTGAAGCACTCTGGGCCGCATGTATGAAAAGTGATGTATAAATAAATACAACTGAAGCTCAAGGTAATTCACAGCCAAGAGTGGCTCCATTCTTTCATGCAAAGTCATCAACATTATATATAAAAGGATAAGACAATAAAATACGAAAGGGAATTTATTTTATTGGTTTATATTCAAGTGATGCAAATTATACTTTGGCCTTTGTTTCATAATCCAGGCATATATCCAGGTATATAAAACATAACAAATAGACTGTAATGCTCTGAGACATTAACAGTAATGACCTTATTCATTTGACACCATTACAATTACCCAGCCCAGGGGCTCAGCAGCTCTATTCTCCCTCCCTTGTGTTTCACTGTGTCTCTCTCAGTCATTTTCTGTCCGATGCTGCACTCATCATTCATGCATTACGCTGGCAAGATGTGTCTTTAACAGGAGATAGAGAGCAGCACAAACACACATAAATGGAGAATAATTCAGACACAGTCATCTTTAAACATCTTTTGAGATTTTAGCAGTGGTGCAAGAGTACCAAAGTAAATTAGTACAAAACCAGTTAGAGCTAATTAGCCAGTTTTGCTGAAAGAAGTAAGAATGGATTGGGTGTGAGAGATGAGATGTGTTTAACAGATGATCTATGTATGGGGTGCTTCACAGTGATAAGCCCCACTGAGAGAAATTATTGCCGTAAACAGAAACTTGCATCTCATAAATGCATCTGCATTCATTTGACTTGATGCCAGGCACCAAGATGCTGTCTTTGGCAGCTGGTAATATCTCTCTGTAGAATACATTGTCTGCCATCCATGGTAAAACTAAAAGAATGAACTGCAAGAGGAGAGAGAGTGAGACGTGGCTTGCCATCTGCCATTTGAAGGCAACAGCACCTTGAAGACCTGATTGCACTCTAGAGCCAAACCTGACTCCAGCTTTACTTGGTCAAACCTGATTTGGTTGTTCAATACAAAGATATGGATTTGTTTGGAATCGGCAGCTGGATTCCGAACCCCTGTGTAAAAATGTTGACATGTCTTTGGGTATCCCAAAATGTCCCCAAATTGCAACCAGTGTGTGTGTGTGAATGGGTGATTCTGACAAATGTTGCAAACATTTTGAGGAGTCACTTGAAATCCGCTATATAAATGCAGGTCCATTTACTGTCTTCAATCTGTATCAGCCTATGTGAGCCTCATCTTTTCCCTGTGGTCACATTTGAATATATTTCGTTGTCCTTTGTAATGTGAAAACAATAGATTTCCATACAGAGAAAGTAAATAGTAATAGTGTGAATCATATTTCAGAAATCCCTGCGCTCAAGGCAATATGTCTTCTGTCAGCACTGTCAGCTAAAGAGTCAATCACAGTGGACGGTACGGCTTAACAGTATGCATCAAAAATTAATCTGAACTTATTTTGACTGATTGTGAATGCAATTTGAGCTATGGTTTTTAGAAGATTACATTTTTCCTTGAAAAAAAAACAAAACAAATGCTGATCTTTTGATTTTTGCTGGCGTCTCTTCCAAACAAGCCTGTTTAATGAAAAATATAAGCCTCATATTTTACTTTACCATTAAATAATTTCATTTAACTTTTTTTAAATTCCATATATTCATTTGAAAGGCCGCTCTGCAGAAACTATAAAACCAGTAAGCCAGGTTTAATTTATAGCCAACTCCTGTAACAAGTACTTTGACAAGCGATCAAGTACCGACACTGGAGGATTCAAATGCAGAGGCACGGTGGAAAGTTCCTTTATCAAAGCCGTTTAATTCAGAAAAAGGGTCAGTAACAAGAAATCTAAACAGGGAGGCAATGGTACAAATCCGCTAAGGCAAAACTCAGAAACTGATTATCAATCGAGATCATACACAAGGAGACTCACAAGGATAATATTGCTGGAACGCTTGCAGGATACTGAAAAGAGAAAAACTGGCACATGGAAGGGACACACACAGCTTAAATACAAAAGGAGGGGGAGGCAATTGGACACAGCTGAAACACATAAGGGAAGGGAAGCAATCTCACACACACACACACACACACACACGCGAGGGAAGAAAAGTTAACAGGACATGGAGGTTAAGACACAACAAAATTTCAAAATAAAATAGGAAGAACAAATTGACCCTAACAAACAGACATTTTAAAACACCAGACCCTGACAACACCCTTTACTGAAGTGTCAGTAACCAGTTGCTCTACTGAAATTCATTCAACACCTTTCTCTGAAATTAAACCTATGTTTACGGAACAAATAAGGGCCTTTTAAGTATTGTTACCTTGTCAAGCTGTTCAGCAAGCAGCAATGGTACAGTAGTTGAAGCCCACAATTGTATTTCCAATTATATTTAAACCAAATAGAAAACCGTAGAGGAAAGAAAAAGTAAAAAATTAAATATTATGCCACTGTTTAAAAACATGAATATTCAGAAGAATAATGATATAAATTAAAGCTTAAAACAAAGCACTCCTTCCATGACAATGACTCATAATTCCCAGTTTGAATAGACATAATGGCTCAGTTAACCATTAATTGAAGAGTATCATAACATTTACAGGCTGCAGCAGAAACCTGAAGATAGCATGTGTAATTTAATTTATTCCTTATCTCTGTTAATGCATTTAGTTTAAACTCTCTGATGTATTTCCCACAAGCTATGCCTGTCTTGGCAAGTTTGGTTCATTTAACAGAGTCATGAGCTCCCATTATTTAAAGAAACATCATCAACAGTTTTCAGAGGCATACTGTTGCCTTGACAAAGCTAATACATCATTTTAAATTTGATGATTATGTTAATTTTTCCTAATATAATTTGTAGTTATATCAAAACTAAACCTACTATGCTTAAATTGAAAATGAGCAGTTAATTGCCTCCATGAAGACTTTGCGTAGTAAATCTCAATGTCTGTTTGGACTGCCATTAAAGGAACAGTGACCAATACTGTAAAATACTTTTCCAACATCAAATGGGATGATTAGCTGCAAAGTCCAATCAAATATCAAATCAAATCAAATCAAATCAAATTTTATTTGTATAGCCCGAAATCACAATTTACACATTATCTCACTGGGCTTTGACAAACTGTACAGATGTGACATCCTCTGCCCTTAGACCCTCGAACCGGGTGAGGAAAAACTTAAAAAACCCTAAACAGGGAAAATAAGAAACCTCAGGAAGAGCCACAGAGGAGGGATCCTTCTTCCTAGGACGGACAGACGTGCAATAAATGTCACTTGTACAGAACACAAAAACATGATAACAACAGTTCATTTAGAATGCATAAAACATCCATGAGTCCCAGAGTCTGTGGATTCTATGAGTCCGGATGTATGGAAAGTCTAGTGATCCAGACGCAGGTGGACTCTGTTGGTCCAGGAGTCATTGTACTCCATGTAGGAAGATCTGGGTGTTGCTGAGTCCAAGAGTATGTAGAATCTGTAAATCAATAATGGAGATATGGAGACATAATCATCAGTGTCAAATCCCATAATGCTATTGTTGCGTTCCAGTCGTAATCAATAAGAAATTTGTTTTGAAGAATAAATATTGAATAGTCAATTATTGAATAGTGAATAGCTTTATGGTTTATTATTAAATGATTTCAGATTGGGCAGCTGAATGCCATGTGTTCAAATGACACCTTAAATTGACTTCATTCCTTCCTTCCTTGAAAAAGTATTTCCACCCTTCCTGATTTCAATTTTTTTTTTGCATATTTGTCACACTTAAATGTTTCAGATCATCAAACAAATTTTAATGTTAAACATAATCTGAATGAATACAAAATGCTGTTTTTAAATGATGATTTCATTTATTTGGGTAAAAAAGCTTTCCAAACCTACCCGAACCTGTTTGAGAAAGTAATCGCCCCTAAACCTAATAACTGGTTGCGCCACCCTTGTTGGCAGCCTGTTTTAGGTCATGCCACAGCATCTCAAACAGATTTAAGTCCGGCCTGTGAGTAGGCCATTCCAAAACCTTAACTTTGTTTTTTTTTTTTAAAGACATTCAGAGGTGGACTTGGTCCATTCGGATCATTGTCCTGCTGCATGACCCAAGTGCACTTAAGCTTTAGATCACAAACTGATGGCCGGACATTCTCTTCCAGGATTTTCTGGTACAGAGCAGAATTCATGGTTCAATCAATTACAGCAGGTCCTGAAGCAGCAAAGCAGGCCCAGACCATCACACAACCACCACCATGTTTGACTGTTGGTATAATGTTCTCTTTATGAAACGCTGTGCTAGTTTTACACCAGATGTATTGGGACACACACTTTCCGTAAAGTTAGACTTTTGTCTAGTCAGTCCACAAATGATCTTCCCCAAAGTCTCAGGGATCATCAAGATGTTTTATGGGAATTTGAGATGATCCTTTGTCTTCTGTTTGGTCAACAGTGGTTTTCGCCTTGGAAATCCCCCATGGATGCCATTCTTGCCTGGTCTCTTTCTTATTGTTGAATCATGAACGCTGACCTTAACTGAGGCAAGTGAGGCCTGCAGTTCTATAGATTTTGTTCTGGGATCTTTTGTGACCTCCTGGATGAGTCGTCTGTGCTCTCTTGGAGTAATTTTGGTAGGCTGGCCACTCTTGGGAAGGTTCACCACTGTTCCAATTTTTCTCCATTTGTAGATAATGGCTCTCACCATTGTTGCTGGAGTCCCAAAGCTTTAGAAATGGCTTTGTAACCCTTTTCAGAAAATAGATTTCAATGGCTTTGCTTCTCATCTGTTCATTCCAGAACAGATGAGAAGCTACCATCCATTTATCATGGAGGTCTGCCCCGGGGTCTCCTCCCGGATGGGTATGCCCGAAACATCTCCCCCAGGAGACGTCCAGGAGGCATCCTGACCAGATGCCCGAAACACCTCAACTGGCTCCTCTCAATGTGAAGGAGCAGAGGCTCTACTCTGAGCTCCTCCTGGATGTCTGAGCTCCTCAACCTATCTCTAAGGCTGAGCCCAGCCACCCTGCGAAGGAAACTCATTTCGGCCGCTTGTATTCGTGATCTCATTCTTTCGGTCACTACCCAGAGCTCATGACCATAGATGAGAGTTGGGTCGTAGATTGACTGGTAAATTGAAAGCTTTGTTTTCTGGCTCAACTCTCTCTTTACCACAGCAGACCGCTTTAGCGTCTGCATCACTGCCAATGTATGCCCCAATCCATCTGTCAATCTCATGCTCCATTTTCCCCTCACTCGTGAACAAGACCCCGAGATACTTGAACTCCTCCACTTGGGGAATTGACCCAGAGTGGGCAATCCACCCTTTTCCGGCTGAGAACCATGGCCTCAGATTTAGAGCTGCTGATCCTCATTCCCGCCGCTTCCACTCGGCTGCTGGATGTCACTGTTCGATGAGGCCAACAGGACTACGTCATCTACAAATAGCAGAGTCGGAATCCAGGGGCCACCGAACTTGACTCCTTCCGCCGTTTGGCTTTGCCTAGAAATTCTGTCATTAAAAATTATGAACAGAACCGGTGACGAAGGGCAGCCTTGGCAAAGACCAACCCTAACTGGGAAAAAGTCTGACTTACTGCCGGCCATGCGAACCAAGCTCTGGCTCCGACCGTACAGCGATCGAATGGCCCGTAACAAAAGGCCATCTACCCCATACTCCTGGAGCACCCCCCACAGGACACCTTGAGGGACACGGTCATAAGCCTTCCCCAGATCCACAAAACACATGAAGACTGGCTGGGCAAACTCCCATCCCCCCTGCAGTACCCTCGCGAGGGTATAGAGCTGGTCCAGTTTTCCACAGCCTGGAGGAAAACCACATTGCTCCTCTTGAATCCGAGGTTCAACTAACAGCCTGACTCTCCTCTCCAGCACCCTTGATTAGACTTTCTCAGGGATGCTGAGGAATGTACTTAGAACACACCCTCTGGTCCCCATTTTTGAAAAGGGGAACCACCACCCCTGTCTGCCACTCCAAAGGCACAGTCCCCGATGTCCACGCGATGTTGTAGAGGAGTGTCAACCATGACAGCCCTACAACATCCAGAGCTTTGAGGAGCTTGGAACGAATCTCATCTGCTGCCACTGTGGTGTTATTTGACAACCTCAGCGATCTCGACCCCAGTGATGAGAGAGTTCAGCCCAGATTCCTCTGGATCTGCCTCCTCCTTGGAATGCGTGTTTGTGGGATTGAGGAAATCGTTGAAGTACTCCTTCCACCATCGAACTATACACTAAGTTTAGGTCAGCAACTCCCTTCCCACACTGAAGACCGTGTGGACAGGGTTCCGCTTTCCCCTCCTGAGTCACCGGACAGTTTGCCAGAATTTCTTTGGCGCCGTATTTTGTATTTACCTGGGTTATCTTTGTCTTATATTAAAATTAGTTTGACGATCTGAAACATTTAAGTGTGACAAATATGCAAAAAATGTGAAATCAGGAAGGGGGGAAATACTTTTTTATGGCAATATTGTCTTTTAAAACTAGATATTACAACATTGGGACCATAATACAGTGTTTTCTGAAACTAAAACCAAAACATTATATTGTTATTGACTGTTGTGTTGTCTTTGTCTGTATACATATATTTGTGTGCATGTGCCTATGCTCATACTTATATGGATGCACATGCACATTTTATGCATCTGTGCAGGTGGCTGAGTGTGTCTGCTTGAGATTAATTGAATGGTGGGAAATTCAATCAGACCCTGCTGTTGATTCCACCCCGGGTAGATCCATCAGCAGAACAGGGGACATTTACACAGTAGCAATAAAGGGGAGGGGGAACATGCCGACAATATTGTCGTGTTTCAGAAGCTCCCATTTGTGTAGGCATGGCGCTGTGAGTGCAAAGAGCAGGCAAATGACAAAGTTAACAAAAAAACTGCGGAAGTCAAAGCAAATCCATGTGAAAAAATGTATGCCAATTTATTCATAATGTTCTCCAGCTTTGGTCATGCTTTGGTCCATGCAAATTAAATAGGCCTCCGTTTGTGCTGTCATGTGACTTTTTCCACCCTTTCATCACTAGTGTTTTCTTTCTTTCTTCTGCTCACTCATCTGTTGGAATTGAATAGGAAAAGAAAAAAAGAAGCAGAGACAACCATGAGAGCCTTAGCTCAATCTCCACAAAGCTCACTTGATTAACATATTTTATAGTGCTGAATGTTACCGAATGTGCCTTCATATTGTCTCTTATTCTACCATCAATTACCTTTAACCAATTTCTATGCTTGAATTGATGGCAAAAAAAATTATGAATACATTTCTTTTATGAATATCATTTTATGTTTGCAAGCACAGTTTGAATATTATAAAAAAGTTTTTTTTTAGAAGTCTACTAAAAAGTAATAATTATATATATCCATTTCTATATCATATGCAAATATATGCATATACTGCACACCAAGAGGCCTTGCCCCTAAAATTCTGAATTTCTAGGCTGGTGGTTCACTGTTATTCTTTCTCAATCTACAGCATTATTGACATCATTGTCCTGTGTTACTGATGATTTTGTTTTCATTTTCATAGTATAAGAAAATTGATTATAATTGACATCAATAACTTTTCTTATGTTTGTGTTTTATGTACTTTGAAATTGAATGGAACAAATAAAATGACCTGCACCTCACAGGAAATTAGGACTTTTCCAAATAGCATGCATATTTTGTAGATGCGGTCTTCGATAACTTGCCTCTGTTAGTGTTTGTGTGATATCATATTGAGTTCTGTATTCGGCTTGAGAGATGTCCTACTGGGGCCTTGTTAGCTGGAATACAAGAGTCATAATTACATTCATGTGTCACTGCCAGTAATGATGCTAATATTTTCATTTATTTGGAGATCTTTCATCTCCTTTAGCTGTGGACGCTACTTTGACCAGTCCAAGGTACTGATGGTTCTGCACTCGAAGGTAGCGTAAGTCTAAAGCATTATTAAATGGTTGGCTGTCTTTTGTTGTTTTGTTTTTTTTAATCTTAAAGCACAATGCTTTAAAAAAAAACTCTAGGATACATAAAATCCCATCTTTGTAAAAGAAGAAAAGCAAAGAACCACGTCCTATGTTTTGTAGAAAATAGAATTTTCAGCCCAACGAATTCAAGAATGCAGACAAAGCATGTGGTGCCTTCAGTGAAATCCAGCTTGTAGTTATGTAAAAATGTATCCTTCCTCTGCTTTACTGTTGGATTATTCAAATTAGCGTGTTGCTTGTTAAGACGCTGCCACTTTTGTCTAAGCTGTTGCACAATTCAGGTAGAAAAGCAACTGAATGAAAACTGTGGGTATTACAAAACTATGTAGCAGGTGGTGTCCTACAATGCAACCATCAACCATGTCAATCACTATGGAGCAGGCAAGAATCAGGCGAGATGGAGACACTCAAATTTCCTCCATGAGGCCCATTCATGTCCCTTTTTAGTGTAGGGGTGACGTCTGACAGCAACATGTGAGAATAAAGAAAGGATGGAGGAAATAGTCTCAGGGAAATGATTGGAGAATAGGGTGGAGTGATATGGCAATACATACTGTATGATTATAATAACTAAAGTGATCAACATTTATCACAATAAAGTCAGGGATATTATAGACTCATAAGCACCGCTACATAAAACGCTGCAGTAGATCCTCCGTGTCAACACCATAACTCAGAAACTATCTGTCTGTAGGTGATTGCAGGTGATTCATATTTTGTGCCATACCTCCTTGACAATAGGTCAAGAGGTTTAGACCAAAAGAAATGCACATTGATCAGGAGATCACACACTTTCTTTGGTGAGACCCCGACATATCAGCAGTGCTGCAGTCTTTGCCTGAGCTGCCTTTTTTGTACGTAGATCTGAGATTTTCAGGGATATACCATTGCTTGTACTCCAAGTTGACAGGTTTGAAAATGGTAGCAGATTAATAGCTTAATGAAACTAACTCAAGCCTGAGTAAATATCGAGGCTAAATGTAAACTAAACCTTATCAAAATGTTAACGTTAGCATAGCCTGATAATGTTAACTGCATAGTTGCTGTGATGGTACATTTTCAGGTTATTGAGTTTTGTTGTTTTTCCCATTTTGGATAGCACCGACTAATGGCTTATTTTGCAAACATGTTCTTTGTCACTTTTGAGCTCTCATCACTTTCTTTGTCAACAAATTCCTCATCTGTGGAGGGAAATTTATACAATTGTTGTGGGAAAAGCAATTTACAGCAAGAGCATTATTGCAATATCTATACAAAACTTTAAATGAATTTATTTTAACTTTGTTTATTGTGTCTCTTGGCATATGAAATGCTCACAGAATGGAGCAGTGGGGTTGTAAGAGTTAGTGAACATAACTACAAAACATTTATTCCCAGAATTATTAAACACAATGAATAGTGAAAAGACAACCAGATTAACTGATAAACAAAAGATCAGCATATGTGTAGTCTCAAAACAATTTTAATTTCATTTTTCAATACAGTAGCTATTTTCCCTGTTTGACACTGCTTTTCTGATTCAGTCTTCCTGCTGTTTACAGTGACAAAGATGTGACGCAGCACAGAGGCAAAAGGGCAAAATTTGGTCTTGTGGCTGTAGTTCCACTTTTTTTTTTCTACTTTTTTTCCAGAGACCATTTACATTTCAATCCAGTGTCTTCACCTGTAGCTTAACTTTTGGGCAAGATGCACTTTAATAAGCAAGACAAGAAATGCGGTCTGACTGACTGCGTTTGTATTGATCCTTGTCAAGTACAAATGTTCAGTGCTTGTCAATGTTTTCAGTGTTTTTAACCACGATTCTCTGAGAGAATTTTCTCTTCCAGCTCTGTGTCTGTTTACGTTTCTGCTCACCTCGCTTACTCTGGCTTTTGGTTGTTGTTACTAGATTTATGGCTATTTTTACCACTTGCCTTTGCCAGACACAATTGAAGCAAATTAACTGCATTTGTTTAATTTGGTTCAGATAAAAGCAGGGGAGTTTTTGCTTTCCAACCTATTCTAACAGACTTCATGAAAGACCTGCACAGCTTTGTCCCAGTGGTTCCTTTGTTAAACGAACATAGTCTCTTCCTTTCTAAACACCATCCAAACTTCAACCATGTGAGACACTTGGGTAGCACTCAGATCACATTTTGTTTAAAAAACATGTTTTATCAAGGATCTCCATTTAAAGGGATAGTAGCATTGTAATAATAGCCCAAAAAACTGGCATCAAATAAGGGGAAAATGAAAAGTAAACTAGTGGTACAAAAGAAGTCCTTGTGATGTAAAGCCAGTTTTAAAATACTTTCTAGATACTGTCTTTTATTTCTACACAGCTAGCTGAAATTATTAGTCTAATACAACAGACTCACAAATATTACCTTCATGGTCACATTGTTTCATCGTGGTTGAAATTGTGGTTTTGTTTCAACTCTATACAAACATCCAAAACAACATAATTAGTTGTCGAGAGAAGGACCTTGCTACATGCAGATAGTGTCTTTGTGTTACTTCAGGAAAATGTCAGCAGACTTATTGTATTTGTCCTCTATTTCAGTTATAACAGACTTTCAGACTCACTGTTAAGCAAAAGTTCCTGTCGCTATTTGTTCTCTTTGGCAGCCACATTTTTGTAGGAAGGAAAAATGGTAGTCTGTATTATGAGGCTGCAGTTTAAATTATACTGTTAACAATGTGCTCTTTTTTTGTTGGCCTTGGGTAGGATGGGTATATGGTATTTTCTAAGATGTTCTAAAAGCAATGTATGAAAATGTGCATGTTAAAAGCTTAGTGATCAGGAAGGTGAATTGTTTTGTTGTTGTATTAAAATAAACACTCTGTTTACTTCATCTGCAAAAATATCATGCAAATAATAAGGGACAGAACATCATAGAAGTTGTATGTTGTTCATTGTCATTAAGTGTCATGAAACGTTTACAGCAATGTTTGATAAGATTCCTATAGGGGTCAGAGAGTTACCTCTCTCTTAATATGCTATTAGCTCCCCTTCTGAAAGCTAGCTATGGTTTTTATCAGATTCACAGTCACATTTTCAGAGGATGAAGCAGGAGTCAGGGGGGATAATCATCTCTATTCTTTTAGATCTTTTACATATGAATAGCAGTACAATCAAAGTTTGATAGAGTGGTAATGTGTAAAGCAGGAGGGTAGACAATACAAGAAGGCAGTAAACAATAATAGGTCATTTTTGCATTCTTAACCTTTGCCAACTCTGCAGTCCTGCAGATTTTGGTAATATAAACACAGGGTTAGGTTTCATTTACATTTGTGTAATTTGGGCTCCATCTACATGTTGCACTTTACACTTCGCATTTTTTTATGTCCATATCAAGACACTGGTCAGAAAATAATTTATTTTTCTTTGCTCATCTGTTTTTGGCTGCCATGCTTTTCTGCTGAAATGATATACCTTTTTGTGTTAGGCAACATAAAACAGAGATAGCTTTTCTTTTGAAGTTCTGTAGTGGCAATTGAAGGTTAAAGCAGAATAGTGCTGCATGACTTCCACTCATTCTTCCTCTGAGTCAGATTTCTCTTTAGAGTGTAAAGCTACATGACATTGCTGAGTTATGCTTACTGACTGGAATGGAGTAACTGTGTACCAGAACCTACATGACCTGCAAGTGTATGCACAAACTTGACTTTATATGCATGCCAAGGTCAGTCTTAGTCCCCTGAGCACAGCAGTCAGTCTGGGGTTAAGGTTGCTCTTTAATGGCCCATCGCAGAGGGTGGCATTTACCCACAAAAGTCAGAAGTCATGACTTTGGCTGTGATTCTCACTCGCTCTCTGACTTTGACTTTTGACTTCCCATCTGTGATTAGGTGCAGGCAACAAAACACCTGCTTAAGATTTAGGAGAGGATATTTTCAGTTAATGAAATAACAACAAAATGTAATGGATGCACTTTTGTAAAGGTTAGGAAAACATTCTTTTTCTATAATTTTTTCTGTGGAATTCAAAAAGTTGTGGGCATGAATTTTCAATATTTAACCTTTGCTGACTGACACTAAAATAGTATCGGTGAAATATGTATGTAAAGCATATTCATTTCCCTTTTTCTCATTATTTGATGGACTACCATGAAGTGTTGATTAAGTAGAAGTAGCTATATAGGTTAATGGGTTGAGGCAATGTGTTTGCTTACATTTTCTTTGCAAGCTTTACTACATTTTATAGCTAGACCTATACCTGAGACGCTTAATTGCACCTCAATTAAAAAGAACAACTGTATTATGTTCATTCATGCAAAAACAATGAAAACTAGGGAGGGAAATTAAGTGCAGAGTCTCTTCTGCACCCCATTATTCTGAAAGAAAGGAATGCTGCCCCTGAAAATAATGTTGTCATTGCTTGTTGAATGACAGCTAATCAGTTTTTCTCAATTAGTTTGAAATTAACAGCAGCAGCAGACAAAACAACATTATCTGAGGCAATTCTAACAAAAACTTATTTTGCCCTTATTTCTTTTCCCCACTCATGCTTATATGTCGTGGTGTTACTTCCGTGCTGAATTACTCTTGATGTGTGGCCAGCTGTTGCCCAACAGAATTGCAGGACTTCTGAATAAGCTTTGTCACAGTCTGGCTGTCAGCCAAACCAGAAGGAATCTGTGCCTTTACTTCCTTTACTCATTTGCTTGTTCATGCCCTTTTCCCCTTTGTGTTGGGCTAATCTGGTTTGACAGAGTGGGTGTAACGTTACATAAACCCTAGAGCCATGGTGCTGCTTGCTAATTAACTTGCTCATCAGCCATCACTGTATAAAGAGCTGCATTTATTAACAGTAAGCCCATGGGGATCTTTTCCAGTGTAAGACAGCGTAAGACTTTGTGGAGCAACACTGGAGAAAAACACATGGTTACCTCAGTCATAAGTAGATTTATTGTAGCTTGAACTGTCAAGCAGTTGCTACTATTAACCTTGCCTACTGTGAATGACACTGAGGCACTAGAGCAAATGCATTAATTTAAAAGAAATGTTAGTATTCAATAGCCTCTTTGGCTGTCAGGCTTCAAACAAACCTGTTTCCTCAGAACAGAGCTCTCCCTCCTTCCAGAGGGTTCTGAGTAGGTGGATTATGAGAGCAGGAAAACAAACTTCAAAACAACCCTCTCTGTCACACTGCTCACACAGACTGTACCCTGCTGTACCTCCCGCTGGTTGGGATCCATTTGCAGTTTTAAAAAAAATGCATTAAACCTCATGATGCTGCAGCGAGAAGCTTTTTATGCATTTGATGTCCGCTAATGTCCTTTTTAATGTATCTATGTACACTAATTACAGCAATATTAATAGATATTGATAACATTTGTAGCATCATTAGTGAGGTGGTCATTTGGGATCAAATGACATTTCTTACACATGCACACACACACACACACACACACACATATACAAAAAATAAATAAATAAATAAATGCCCAAAGATGTGAATGTGTTTACCAATCATTAAAATTTATATGGATTATGTAAGAGGATTAGCTACAGTAGATGAAGATTTTTTGGGTGATACCAGAAGTGTGCAAATGTATTAAGTACTGTTTATTTACACTGTGTCTGGTACTTCTTGGCCTTGTTATGACATGTCAGCTTTCAAAAACAAAGTAAACTTTTATGCCATAGTAAATTGAAAAATTGCATAACCAGGAGAAAACTTTATCTTACCCAAAATTCTTTAGCTTTGCCAAAGTTGTGAAACTGAAAACAAAGTACTACCTCTAAGCTCTTATGGAATAATATTTTATTATTATGCCCATAGGGAGCCTCATTTTTAGTGCGATTCAATTATTTGGCGAAGCAATACAAAAACAGAATATGATTATAATTTCAGCACGCGGGGCTTTCTTTCCTATCTTTTCTACAAAGTGGTTTTATATGCTTGATGAGCTGACCCACAATAGATGTATTAAATTTTTCACCAGCAAATAATGTATGTGTTTAGGGAACATGGTAAGATTTGTGAAAGATCACAAATTACATGTTTTGTAACATAGCAAAATTCAAGTGAGTCAGGGGTCGAAAAGTCATTTAGCCAACATCATTTTTCTTAACTTTAACCAATGTACTTTTTGCCTCCTGGATTAATTTGAAACATTGTAACCATCTACCCTCACTACCTTACTGAGACTCCAGTGCAGTATGGAAAAAAAGTGTTTCATTCACACAAAGAAATGTTGTCTCTGAACATCATCTGGGCAGCTCATATGCCTGATGTTGTCACCACAACAAAATCATGAAATAAATTCATTAATATACAAAGATAATTTCAAGGAGACAGATTTGCATGACAACGATTTTATCATGCAACACACTGGGCATGAGCCCAAGCATCACAGCCCTTCAGACAAGGAGCATGTGCTTACGTATAAGGGCTTAGTCAGCACAGAATGTTGGCTGCTGTCCTGGTGCCTCGACTGAGGTTGCTCCTCAGGTAAAACGCAGTGAAAGCTGCCCTACCTCTAGCTCCTTTTTTGGAAACAGTCCCAGAGAGTGTAAATAAAACAAAACATTTTCCCACAGGCTAAATCCTCTCCATCAACCTTGGCAAATTCCAGGGCATAGCTAGCTCTGGTAAAACACCTCTGTAGCTTCCAAGCTCAGCTTTAGTGATACTATGAGAATCGTAGTTCAATGCCTTGCAGAAGGTAGGGATATTAATAGCTGATATATCATCCTTGGGTGGGTTTTACTGTGAAAGAAAAATATTTAAAATTGTTATAGGACCATGACAGCAGGGAGTTTCTGTGCACCAAATGGTAAAAGAAATCTCAATTACACATACAGGGGATTCGGTGTAATAGGGAGGGATCTTTTCATATAGGTGAGTTCAGCCATTGTAATATTTAGGATTGAACTGAAGCATCAATGATTTTCGTGAACATGGAGCTTTTCAAATGTCAGAAGAATTGAGTTTGACAGTGATACTGTTAAACATTTACTGACATTTCAAATGATTACTGGCACACAGTAGCGGTATCAGTAGGCCACGTAAGAGGTTTGGTAACTTCAGAATGCTGACAATAGGGCTGTCACATTTATTTCCCCCAGCATATGGCTTTGGCCTTCCTCCCGTCATGAGCAGTAAAAAATAAAGTCTATTGATTGAATAGGCCTTTCTGCTTCTTGAAAAAAACTGCAATTTAGAAAACTGAAAAACTGAAAAAACTGATTTTGAAAGTCCTAAATGCACTTACAAGACTTTAAAAGTCTTGTAAGTGCGTTTTGCCAAATAGTTGAAAAGGTTCAGTTCATACATATTTTGTGCCTTGATAACACATGGAAGTGAACTGCTTAAAGACTGCAGTGTATTTGTTAAGCTTTATATTAAGCTTTCAGCATTTAAGCTTGATCTTTGCTCACATCATAAGTCAAAAATAAATCATAATTTGATGAAGGTAATGAAGCAAATTTGATGGAGCCTATACATCCACCACAGTCCAAATGTGGTAATGTGATCAAGTTGATGAAGCATTATCACAGTTTGAGCTGCAATATGACATACAGATTATTCTGCATCTAGCAGTGGTGGGTGTTGAGAAACTTATTCTCCTGGCCTGGAAGTTTACTAGTTACCTTCACCCCCCTTGTATACTCACTCCAAAGCATGTTATCAATTATACAAATGGTTTTGTAAATTTGATTTGTTGTCATACCCACGTTCAAAGGAGCTCTGACATGTCATATTTAGCTATATATCCAGATATACTTCATTCAGAACAGATCAATGTCACTGATCCATGTGTCATATCAGATTCCACAATCTCTAACCTGAAGAAATTGATCAAAGACTTTAAAAAAGGGCAGATTTTCAACTCTTTTCCCAGTCTTTGATCTGTCAGATCATGTTCAAACAAGTCTCCCCAGCCATCATTGCCAATCTTAATCACTTCAAACACAAGAAACTAAAGCAAAGGCAAGTAAATAGAAGGGACACTAAATTTAGACCCAGTTCATCAATGCGCATGAAATCTGTAAATAATGCAAAAGGAAATGTACAAATCTTAAAATCTACACCTAAGACTTAGATGGTTGCACAGTCCATCACATGAGCGCCCAAATTAGGCTAAATCCCAATCAGCTAACAAACCTGCTTTGGAAGAACTCTTTTTCATGGGGGAACAGAACTGTCATACATGTTTGTTTCAGCTCCTGATGAAGAGCCTGGGACTGCCTACCCCAAGCATCTAATTACTTAAGAGGTTTGCAAGTGAAGATAAACATTTTAAGCTTTGCTTCAGTGTTTCATCCACACTGCACTTGGGGATAACCATACGGTATCAACAGCCGAACTGAATTTAGAGCAGTCAGAACATCCCAGTTAAATCTACAGCAAATACTTATTTTTTAAGACCAAAGGTACATGTAATGACTGATAATGGTCTGATTTCTACAAATGAAAAAGTGTGGTAGGTCTGCAACTAACAAATATATTAATAATTGATTAATCAGTGGATTATTTTGTTAAATCAATGAATCGTATTGAAAAGAAATAATGTTTATTTCCATCACTTTTATTTGAAAAATATTTTTTTGAGTTTGACAATATTAGTGCATACATGCACAAGCAGGTATGGCTCTAATGAGCTAATGAGCTGAACCCAGCATGGTGGTGAAGCAGACTGACTGCATGCCCCAGCCATCTGTGATGTGATGGTATTTAACAGGCTTCAGTAGCCACACTTGTCCATATATTAGTAGTGAGAGCAGTTTTTATGTTGCTAATGTTTACTACAGTCTTCACTTCCTGGAATGTCTCTTTATATTTCATCTCCTTAAGCTTCATAAAAGGGGTCCTGGAGGGCAGTTTGTAGAGGCTGCAGGGTGTGGATTGTCTTCGACCAGGCCAGGCCTCATGTCCGTGATGAGTGTGTTGAAGAGATTATTTGTCAAGACAACTGCTTGCTGTAGTGACTTTGTAGTTCTCATCAAGTCAATCATGTTTTTGTTTTTTTGTTTGTTTGTTTTTTGGAATGAGACATACAATAGAGTGTGCTTACTAGCACAGTTTACATGGAAACTCAATACATGCTTTGTTTTAACGCCATCCACAGCCTCAGCTTGCTAGATTAACATTAACTAAAGTATATCACCTGTGCTTTAATACACTTCTAATGATTGGCAGCCTGGGTCATGAGGAAGCACTTTAACAGGGAAAAACTATCAGCTGTGAGACAAACTTACCTTTCTTGACTTCAGAACAAATCTTATGTGGACTTTGTAATGACTTACCACACTGCTGAGCTCCCCTACTCCTTATCAGTGACTCCAATGTGTTACCGTTTGAGGTGCTGTATCATGACGGTGGTGCTCCAGTGCTGGGCCACATCACTAATCCCATAGTTGGATGTTTTTGATTGATTGACTAATTGATTTACAATGGTTCTCATGGCAGCAATGTCAATTTGCAATACATTCATCTATTCATTATGTGTACTTTTAGTACTATCTGCACTCTCTTTCATCAACAGTATCACTGCTTTTTTTTCCACCTCTCTGCCATTACATAAATGCCAATGTGTAGATTAACAAGTCTCAACACATTTTTTAAATTTTAAATTCATTTTTGAAATAAAAAGAACATTTTACATGTACAATGAATTGTCCTGTCTTGTTGTGAATATCTGAAATTTGCTTTTCTTCTTCCTTCACTAAAAACACATTGTCAATGGTCTCTCCTTTACGTTTCTATAACAGGACTCCCAAAAAGTTATATTTGCTTCTATTTATATGAAAGTTTCAACTTTCTGCTTTTATTGAACACTTGGATTTGACTTTTGAATGTCCTGACTTGATATTTTTCATTCAGATTCCCATTTCTGCTTGACTGTACGCTGTGTAAACCTCACTGAGGCGGGGGGGGATATGATGTTATCTATTGTGTGACAGTATAAATGTGTCCACTGGCAGAACATCCCCACTTCAGGAGATATCCCTTAAGCCAAGTTCAAAGTTTTAAAACCCACACGCATTAGTAGAATTTTTCTTCCTCAGACAAAGGTGTCTCATCTAACGTGCTCACACTACATGATTAATAATAATTATACTATAGATAACACGCTTCAGAGAAAGTAACACACCTTCTGATCTGATCTCATGTGAAAGCAGATGTAAACAAAATGGAAATTTTAAACTAACCTGTCCCACAACTCTTCAATAAATGTTTATGAAAGCCAGCATTCTTTTTTTAAATCATTCTGTTTCAGTGGAATAAGGGATACTACTAATGCCCTCAATCCTCAGCAACTCTGGCTCATTGGCATTCTGTTAATTTCCACCGTCTGACAATCGTCTTGTGTCTTGCTGTTGATGATTAGTGTGAAAGATATCTTTGGGTCTCAGGAGACTGGAGAAGTCTTAATGAGACATATTCATTTCAGCTTTATGCATCAAGGAGAATCTTACAGAACAAAAGTGCTACAAGTGAAATTTCATCCACAAGTCTAACTACCTTCCTGAAAAAGGGTATTTACAACGATCAGCTGACTAAAGGAAATTCGTCATATAAATCATCTTATGCTACTAGCTAGTTTTAATATATAATGTACAGATTAGTATACTAACACATGACTTGCCTAGTGAACTATTGTCTGCATTCCAGGGACATGAGAACAGACAGACAGAGAAAAGGCTTCAAAACTTCCTACTGTCTAAACTGTGCTGAAATAACCAAAGATAATTAAATAAAGCATATATATACATATACATAGAAGCATGTATGAAATCATAGAAATATGCATTATAGCGAATTCTCTCTGGGACTTGTATTTTTTTTTTTTAAATTTCCTGTAAGGTTGTATTCATAATAGATATTGTCAAACAAAACCTTTGCTGCTGTAGGTGGCAAAGGCCTAGGTGTCCGTTTTGTTCTTTGTGCTGATGTCTGTTACGTTGGTGTCACTTTGATTATGATGAAGGAGGCACTGCAGATGAACAAGCAGCATACAAATATAAACATCTAATAATAGATGTCCTTGAGTGATGTTTTATTCTCCTGTAGGCTCATACCATCCATTTAAATGAGAGCATTGCTTTGGTTAATTCTGACCGTGATCGCTTGCTTTATCCAACAAATAATACTGATGGTGTTTCTGGTAGCCGACCACATTGGGAGCATTTCTATCAAGGTTTTCTAACAATCTAAAACCTTACTGAAGCTGTTTTTTCCTGCACTGCCATAAGTCATGTCAGGGGGTAGGCTACAGCAAAAGTATGTTTACTTTGTAAGACTGTGCCCGTCATCTTATTTTCTGTGATATACTGTATGTTTGCTGCAGTTTAAACTGCAGAGGGAGGTTGGAGCTGTCACAGGACACTGACTGAAATACTAACAGAACCACTGGAACGTGAGCAATGGAGCTAGCAGAGTAGTCGCACCCCAACTATTAAACTTGGGGGAGCAAGTGTGCGCTTTTCCTCAATCATTTAAGCCTATAGTTGGAGACTTTTGTGACACCTTTATCTTGCGTTTCTTTAGTTATGTGGTTTTATGTAAACAAAGAAAATTGTTCATATATTTCTTAACTCTAAAGTGTCCCTTATCATTGCTGCATGATCCAATCAAGTCCCATTGCAGATTAAAAACAGAAACGAGAAGAGCAGCAACTTGTGTTGAAAGGGCTCACTCCAAATGCCAAACTCTGTGTTTTTTCAAAGGAAGATATAAATATAATATGCACATTTGTTTTAATTGTTTTTTGATAATGATTTATTATTTTATAATTTTTCACCCAGAAAGAAATCTGTTATCTTGTGAAATCTTGTGTGTTTAGGGGGTCCAAGTAATACATTATTATAGTATTACATTATCTGGAAAATGTATTGCCAGATCAGTATAGCTGAGGCTGTACTAGCAAACATTAGTATGGTAAACATTTTGGATTGTATATGAGTATGGTATATTTGTATTCAAAAACAATGGAAAAAAGCCACGTAAGTGGGACATAAGACATTTGGTGTCATTTTTTTCCCCAGATTATATTGTTTACTTTTAATTTAAATTTTTAATTTGTATAATTTTAATGTTCAGTCACTAAAGAGACACTAGGTAACTGTGAAAGTATGTTGTTGTCTGCCTTAAGTTTTAACAACCACTTAATTATGTAAGTTTGATGACGGGGTTAATGGTGTTATTAATACTCCTTAGGCTACTTACTTAAGATTTTTATAAGTAACATTTATTTTATTTATTTGCTAAGAAAAGCTAATATTTAACTTAACATGAGCTCCTGTTTTGTCAGTGTATTGTTCTTTTAATCAAAAATGCATTAAGTGCCTTATAGGTAAATGAATTATAAGGTGAAATCACAAAGTCGCAAACACAACATAAAATTAGTCCCCCCTGGAAATATGCCCAAATGAATTATGAATACTGTAGCTTTGCGAGTCCATTTGACAGTAAGTACACTCTGAAACCTTTTATTTGTCATTCACTACTGAAAAGAGAATAACACACGTTTCAGGTGTTAATTAAATGGAAAAACTTTCTGCCATACCTCCCCTTGCCCTTCACTAATCCCACCTCCCCACTTCTGGCTATAAGCAGGCTTTGGAACCATTCACAATTAGTACACTACCGGCACACTCACCCACAAACACAGATGCTCACACACTATAAGCACATCATTACATGCTAATTGTGATTAATTAGGTACGTATTTAGAAGTGTTTGCACATACACCTGCTCACCGTGTTGCTTCATTGCCTTAGACTAGACAGCCAGTGGGGAAGGTCGTAGTCAAGGTGTTTAAAAGTGACTGAAAGGAAGGCTGAAAGGGGTTCGAGCAGAGGCCCAAAGGGCCTAATTGAACACTACAATGGCAGGGCGAGTGATGAGGAAGCACAGCAAGGAACCTTTAGTCTCAGATCACCCATTTTAAAAATTGTGCGATCATACGTGTTGATGAGATCCAACATAATAACTTGGTTCGAATAGGACGAGCGTCTTATCACCACTCCGAGAGAAACAGCCCAATCTCATTTCCAGGACATCAAAACCTGCTTTTTTCTTTCACAGCCTCAGCTTCTCATCCAGGTACAGGGGTTAGCCTTTAGAATCTTTTAAGATACTTTGGGCTTTACGCTTCCTCCAAAGTTATTTATTAGTCTGGACTTGCCTTTTTCTTTTTGGACTGAACACGGTGAAGCAAACTAAAACAGAAAGGGCAGTCCGGTGCTGTTAAACAAAAGAAATAAATACAACCAAAAGAACACTCTTTAAAACAAAACGCAAAGCTACTAAAAGACACGAAATATGACATGGAGGAGCCCCACTAACTACTGTATACTGCTTGAAGAAAACCAAAGAACAGAGGGAGCAGCACCCATAATCCTAGTGTATCTAACAGAGTTCATTCCTGGCAACATTTAATTGATATCAGTGTTTGACTCTAAAAAACCTTTTCCAATCCGTAAACAAAATGAAATGCCTCATCACAGCCACAAACTTTACAGAGAAAGACATCAAACAAGGGGCACGCTGGCAGGCATAAATCAGTTGCACAATCCGTTTCCATCACCTGGTTTTTTGAAGCGTCTCCTCTTGAAATTGTTTACGATGACTGGATATACCTGACCTGTTTCCTATCAGTCCTACCAGGGCTTCGGGGCGTAGCATGTGGAAGACGAAGCAGAGGGCAGCACCAATGACTGGGCAGCACATCTAAATTTGCATGCTTAGAGAGAGAGTTAAAGGCACACAGAGAGGAGGGGAAACACAGGCCAGCAGCAGTAACAAAATGAAATCCAGACACCTAAATATGAGATAAATGTAAGCAACTTTGCGGCGTGACATAGTTTACAAAGTGTTTTTGGTACACAGAACCTTTATCCAAGAGTCGGGTTCATGTCCCATTTGAATCTCAGTGTCACCCATCTTTTTCCACGCCTAAGTAGTTGTAATAGTAGTTTTTATGTCTAAACTTTATCAGGTATTTTTATCATGTTAACCATGTGCTAAACTGTGTGGCATGGAAACTTGTGGCACACAAACACTATGGCAAAAAGGAAAGGACTTTAGACGACTTAAGACAATTTTACTACTCAAAGAGGACAATTTGCCTTTAAAAATGCATCCACATTAAAACCGTCAAACTAATTATTCATTAAACAAACCCATAGCTGTAGCTCCACAGAGGGTCAATAGCTTAGAGATGCTTTAGGAAATATTTTTTATGCTTCCACTGATAAAAATGTGGCTGTGAAAAGGACTGTGGGTTTTACTGTTCCAAGTCAGAATTGCAACCCTTTTATCTATCTCCAGATTGGCGCTGCATTCAGGTATTCTCAGTGGTGCAGAAAATTACAGCATCTGTACTTTAAAAAAGTGCAATACTGTTATTTATTTTCTCTGTCCCTATTTGTGTAACTAGGGTTGTTAAAAGAGTCTTTTATAGAGTTTAGCACTCTAGAGATGGATCAAATCATTGACTTTATTGGATAATTCTGCCAAACCTTGAACTCCCCAAAGTTTTAATTTTCTTACTCAAGCGAAGAATAGTTGATGAGGCTACGGTGCAATAGTTTCAATAAATCAAGGTCATTTTCCTCAGGGCCCCCTTTTGAAAACAAAATTGGAAAATATACTTTCTACACTATATTTAAATCCTTTTCAGAATACAATTTTCTTAGTTTCAAGGCATTTATTAGGATTAACAGAAAATGAATTCTTCTATATTTAGTCAATTAAATGCAGCAGCAACAAAATAGCCAATTCTTTATTTTTCATTAGCTTATATTTTTAAATTCTTGATTGTCAGCAATGCCAGAGAAACCTCAATGAACCTGATCTTGTAAAGTTTACCTTTACAAGGTTTTTGTTCTTAGTTTCGAGACAGTTAAACAAAGAAATGCATAATTTATTTATTTATTCATTCATTTTATTTTATTTTACAGCATTTTGACTCACTATGTAATTAATGTTTTTTTTATTGTTTTATGGCACCTGCAACAACAAAGTGCTTAAGCACAGAATTTAAATGTTGGATAAAAATGGATAGGCTACAAAAATTACACTACAACTTTAATACTTCTGGTTCTTTAACTGTAAAAGCTCCACAGCTGCAATATGAAACGTGGACCAAAAAGACCGAGTATGTGAAATTAGTTAAAAGTTAAAAACCTTCCATAACATTCTAGAAAGTTTATTTTTGAGGGGCAATGAGCCCCAGCAGTTTTAGCACACTTTGGAGTGGCTACATTTCAGATTTTCTTTGAGCTTATTTCCACTGTCTGTTCTGGAAATAATGTAATTAGACACTACTTAACCTGATTCTGTTTCCCAGTCCTTCACTGAACAAATTTAAAATGTATATATATTATGTTAAAGGGAAATTTTAATCTTTTAGTCATCTGGTTTTTTCTGCACATGGAAGAGAAGTGGCGAGAACAACCCATACTTGTTACTACATTGTAAAAAGATTTAATGTACTTCATTTACATAAATGAGAGCTGCAGCTATAGCTGGAAGCCCCTGCCTCTAAGGTGATTGGTTAAGTGAGGTTTTTCACCAAAAGTGCCTGCATGGTGGCATGAGATTACTTTTCTTTCATTATTTATTAATTAGAATTAGGTGTCTGTGCCAATTAAATCAAGACCAAGGACTAGCATGTGTCATTATGGCCCACATCAGTCTACTCTATGATTAATGACTGTTCAAATATGGACCTGTGAACAATGACAATGATAGATGTCATTTTGCCAGTGATGCTTTTAACTCGCTGTGAAATGGATTCGGTAGAGTGAAAAACTGTGTGTTTCTATTTTTTTTTTCCTCCCCATGTTATTTTTTCACCATCTTTGTCTCCCCTTTACTCAACTCATTCTTCTGAATTACAACCAACACAAACACAACAAACACACGCCAACACCCAGACAACACTTTCAGGCATGCTTTCAGACCTGTCCACTGCCTGAAAATAAGCCAACACATCCAATACAGGCCTGTTGTCTTCTTCTGCTGATATGGATTTAATGCTAAATGGAATCACACTGGCCCACTTTGTCATAATCCCACACCAAACATTTTGAGGGGGTCAGCTTCTGCCCATATGTCCACATAATTACATTTTTTGAAAGCAGTGTTGGTCTTTTCTGTGTATAATGAGATGCAGGGACTTGAGAGCAGGACAGGACCGGAAAACAGATGCCTCTGTACATTATATAGGAAAGATAAACACGAGTCAGTGTTGGCAGGCTGCCTTTCATTTAACCCCATGTGGTAAAGTATGCAGCTGTCCATCTGCTTTTGGTTTGGGACTACATGCCATGTGGTTCAGTAGAAACCAATTGAGCTCCCCAAAAAAGAGATAAGGTCCACAGGAGATCTGATCTCAAACATGTAGACTCTTTGCTGTGGTTTGTGAACAAGTTGTTTTTCACTTGAGTGTGCAGCAGCAGCAGTTCGCTGCAGGGGTGGGGGGGATTTGACCCCAAATTAGGAGGAACGTATTCACAGTTGTTCATGTTACTCCTCTCTATGTATTAAGAGCTCACTGAATGGGATATGGACTCGTAATTGAGATGACAAAGCCAGAATGACTCCTCAGTCTTAAACCAACACGCATTTAGAGGTAGTGTGAAAGAAGGAAAAGGGGTGTGGGCAGTGAGACATGGAGACATGAAGAGGGGAAGAATTGGCGAAGATTAGATAAAGTGGTATTTACTGGGGGAATATTGACTAGGGTAAGGATGGATTGTGGGAGATTAGTATTTGTAGTGTAGATGAATACACTAAAAAAATGACAGAGAAAGCCTGAAATAGGGAGAGATATATCAGGGCTGGAGCACAGAGCAAGTCAGCGAGGTGGAGGGAGGTAAAGAAAATGGGAGCTAGTGAAGTATGACGGCAGTGGATTTCTCTATTAGCATTCTGTCTCTGTGACTGAGCTCCAGGGGCTTCAAGCAGCCATGTTCTTCGTTCTGCTCATTCTCTTTTATACATACACGGGAGCATCCACACGTATACATCAGTAGGCGTGCAACACATAAAACCCACACAAATACAAGCAGAATACGCAGTTTGTCCCCTTTTTGAATTTTAATTTTTCCTGTTCACACTTGGTGAAATTCCGTATTATTGGGATTATGTTAAATCTACGCCACTAGCTAAAATCACCAGTAATCAAAACATGTGCTGGCTGCCTCATGGATTATTATGAAAATTAGTTTTGTGTTTGATGTTTATGGTATTGTTAAAGTCTTCACCATTTCACTCCAGAATACAAAACTTTTCAGAATACCAAAGATCCTAAATACAAATCAGTGTCTACAAGCTACTTTAGATTTTAACGTGACGCTGGATGTTCAAAACTCTCATCAGGACTATGAGTCAAAAGTTGTTTTTTTTAATCATGCCATAGTTTCCTTTGCAGCAACAAAAAACATGAGAATGTATTAAGTCAAAACTGGCCACATCTGTTTTCTGTGTGATTACAATTTTATAACCAGGTAACTACGAAAATAATGTTTTCTCCTTTTGGCTATGGACCCCTTGGAATCTCCCCAGAGCCCCTGTAAACCACTGTTCACTGTCATTTAAATTTTATTTCTTTTTCCTCTTGTTTTGTCCTTTTTGTCCACTTGTTTTGCATACACCCTTTCACCCCACTCACTGAACCATATCCCAAATTTATATCCTGATCTTAAAGCCCAGAGTCTTACTGCATACTGTCAACAACTCTATCTCTACAGTTAACCATCCATCCACTAGACATAATTGAAATCAGCAGCAGGCTTGTTGTGAGAGGAAATGTATACACCTGCTCTTTCTTTAAACTAGCATAATATAACCTAAAATAAAGGAAGCCAGCTAACTTTGGTGCTCCAGTCTTGTTTTAACCTTCAGGACTGTTTCTATGAGAACAAGCATCTCCTTTGCCAGAAATGCAGTTAACAGAGTTCCACACATTCACACCTGGAACCTGCCAGCGAATGTTGACCAAGGGCCTTTTTTTTTTTAATTTTTTGAAAAATCAATGATATAATTTGGTAACTTAAATTAAGATTATACTAAACTAATAAATAAATTGTATTAGATAACATATAATAATATGACAATAAAACATGTATATTCAAAAGGGTTAGGGTTAGTGTTAGGGGTTAGTGGTTAGGGTTAGGATAGGAAAAATAAGCCCGACTCCCACCGGAGCGAATGTGCGGAGAAGGACGCTCCATCCTGCGACTGACCCCGGTGTCCTTCCCCCAGGACTGTTGTCCTGTTTGTGCCCGATCGAAGGGACGTAGTCAGTAATAAGCGGCACGTCTACGGGAACGATCACTTTTCCCGTAGTGCACCAGTGTCAGACCCTCATCTTGAGGTTGACCCATGACTGGGTGTGTGTTAACTTCCAATATAACAAATTAAATATAAATTGAAAGTTAAAACATACAAAAAAGAAATTAATAAGGAATGAAAAATGAAAAAAAAACTGATTGTAAACCAAAGAGTTTGGAAAAAAAAACAACAAAAAATCGTGTGCCTCGTCACGACGTTTCGATCTATAGTAGGTCTTCTTCAGGCGGAGGCACAAAAATAAGGGTTAGGTTTACAGATGAATTGAAACAACATTGATGAGACTAGGGGCGAACGAAGAGAAACTCCAGGATAGTTCTTCAACACTTAATCCAGTGGTTCTGAATTTCTTTAGCACTCAGCTATTTTAATGATGGTCCTTCATTTATATGCCATAATGTGTTGGCATCTTGATCATGCCTAAAGGAGAACTGGAGCTTTCCACGCTGCGGTTTCGGATTGATGGCGCAATGAAGATTAGCTGCAGGAGCACAAGAAGAGAAGAACACATTCAGTGATGAACTCAGCCTCTGTCATCCTTTACCCATCTTTTTCAAGCTGTGCCATGCCATAATAATCCAGCAGCGACGGAATATGCAGCTAGCAGCATGGTACAGCATCTCCAAATCACATCTTTCGTATTTGTAGTGGCAAAGATTCCAATTGATCCGTGTTCAATCTTAACATCCTTCAAGAACTCTAATTCAACATGTGATCCTGGCTAATTGGCATGTGAAAACACTAAACCTATATATGGTTCCTTATATAATTTTTGCTTTGGCATATTTTTAAATGTTTTACTAAGAAAAGGAGATTGTGTCCTCACCTGCCAATACTTTCACTCTATCTAAGAAAATCTCTGAGGGAGGATAAGGATTGTTTTGTTTGTATTGTTTTTTTTCTTTTTGAACCACAGCTTTAATGAGTCATGCGATCATACAAAACTTCTCACAGAAGCAGCATAAATTTCATTCCTATTTCTCAATACTAATTCAGTTACAATTGTTAGACATAGGATTTCACCTATTGCTAAGGTGGGGGGAGGGCAGCATACATCCCAGAGATTTTTCGGTTTGTTTTAACTGATGGCACACCATATGACTTTAGAGCCTGCGGCCTCTGGTGGCCTCATAGTAGCGATTTCCTCATAGAAGTGACAAGTCTATCTGTTTATCCTGCCCTGACATGGGTTTGAGCCTGCAGTCGCTTGCTGTGACAGCTTCCTGTGGCTGATGCTGTCACATACTTTAATGATAACATTTTATCTCAGGGCCCACCCCTCATAAGGTTCAGCCAAATTGTTTTCACAGGTCAGACGAGAAGGTGAAAGCGTGTAATGGATTCTTGCTTTATCCCCAAATGGGCTGCCTCCATTATGGAAGAAAAACATTTAGTGAGAAATAAAAGTGATTCAAAATGTCTGTTGTATTGGAGAAGTGAGTTATCTGGTCTAATGTAGATCGCTGTCAGAGAGTAAAATGTTTTTCATTAAGCAACAATCCTTGTGCTGACATGTTGTCTCCTTGCATTGGTCTGAACTTTGTCTCCTCAGAGGTTTCTCCAGTTTGTTGTAGGTGGGATTTTGTTTTTTTCTTTATTTCTTCTTATGTTAGGAACATTATTTACTCCCCCCACAAAATTTAGTACAATAAAAATGGCTTAACATGCAGACTGCGTTCCCAGCTACTCCTCAAGCTTGCGTGTAAATATTCATTGTGTATATTTTGCAAGCAATGTCTGTCCTGTTGAGGTAAAGGAGACATGGAGAAACGGATGCTTGTAACTTTCATCCACTATTGTGAGAGAGGTTTATTTCCTTGTTGTTTTCACACTGGCGATTAGTCAAGTCGTTTTGAAGCAGCCCACTGCTGACCCTCTCCAAGATTTTCATTTTCATTTCACAAAGTGCCATAATCTCATATAAAAAGCAAAAAGATGCATTACCACAGCATACTGGGCTGTGTCACCTCCAGGCGAGCTGCACGCAAATGTTGACTACACATTGTTGGTTACTCATTCTGATTCATAGGAATAGTATTTATATATTATTAGATATAGTATTTATAGGAAGTATACAGTTTTTGTTGCTGTTATTGATTTTGTTTTGATTCTCATGTCTTTTCACTGCCCATAATGTCTGTAAATTAGTGTTGTAAAGCACATTTCCTTTGTGTTGTTGCGGTCGTCATCACTTAGGGAGTGCATTTGTCATTATTGACATGTATGTGCATTTATGTGTAAAAAAAAAAAAAAAAAAAATCTCAAATTAGTGCAATAATATTAAATTTTGTCAGCTATTTAAATTCTGTTATGTGATGTCATTGTGAAGCACAAACCAGAGCATGATAACCAAGGGCAGCAGGTGCTGACTCAATCAAAGGGACAGCCTTGGTGATAATCTAAAGAAGAAAAAGTGGCTTCCTGTCCTGCTTATTGTAAAAGATATTTCATATTATGAACTCAGAATCCTGCTTTGAATTACTTAACTACTACTGCCTTGTTGTGGCCACTTTGATAAAACTCTGACATCCATCAATGACTTTTTGATTGTGACAACTTGAGACTGCTTCACTTGACTTGGACATAAGCTATCAGCGTTCACGTCCCTTTTCATCCATATATGTCTGAGATTTTCCGCATTACTTTACCTTGATTGCACATAGCTCTTTGATTTGACGTTTTTAAAATTGTGTTTTCAATGGTTAGTGAGACCTTTACTTCTTTTGTGCAATGAAAATCATGAACAACTGTTAAATGTGCATGCTGGTTGGAATCATTTGGAAAATCATCAGTCTGAAACAACTGTTTGTTTTTTTGTTTTTTTTTGATGACGCCAAATCATCTCACATCAAGATCTGGATCTATCCAATCTGTAGCAGACCCCCAAATGGAATCTGAAGCAGCAAAAAATTAATACAGGATATTTATAAAATCAGCCATTGATCTGTGCAGCATTCAGGTCCTCTATTCTCATGTATTATTCATTGACCTCCATGGGACATTCCTGTAGTGCTACTTAAGTGAAGTTAATTTAGCTTTCATTTAAGCATTAACAACTCTGGCTGCAAAGTAGTTAGCTGGAACATATTTTCAATTTGGCACCATACTCACTTTTCACAATTCCCGAGCTATATGTATAGCCAAGAAAAATGTTATTTTGTTTAACTGCCAAGACCCAAATGCCAAAGTTTCCCCCTCTTCCGTTCTTTTCCACTGAGTATAAAACTTGACCCCTACCTAACTCTTATCCTGTATCCACATTGTGTTTTAAATGCTGTATACAGCTTAACAACAGACTTTACCTAGATCCAAGAAGCATGCCTGCATGGAGCCAAGATTAGGCCCAGATGCGCATAATCTGAGAAAGGTTGATCTTGATCTTGTCGTATTTGTCACTGGGATATTTTTGAGTCACAGTTTTGTAGCAGGAGTCCCTGCTGATATGCAATCCCTTCACTACATTGAAAACACCATTCAGCCAGGATTTAGTAATAGAGGGGAAGGTGGGAATTAAAATATTAGCTTTGCTTCTTGATAATTTACCTCATTGCTCCTCATTTCAAAGATTGCAAAATTACAAGATGTAAAGAAATAGACAGTCAGCAAAACTAGTCAAAAATAACACCAGTACTGATCTGTAGCTGAGAAAATAGACCAATACGTCTAGACATTCACCTCCTCCTGTCTTTTAATGTCATATATTCTTCAAATTAGGTCTATGTGCTTTGTTAACATGTTTCTATATACATTATTGATTACAAAATTGAAATTTCACACCAACACATAAAAAAGCTTTAAAAGGTTAAATGCCTGTTATTTGTATGAGTTAACTTCAGTGTAATTAAACGCTTTTGGATTTGAAGTTCTTTGCACTTACCTCACATTTATTGAACTGTGAATGTAATGCCATGTCTCATTTACGCGATTCTACTGCAGCTATGATTTAAGTCAAGCTGTTTAATTTTTATTGCACTGGAGAAGTCAAAAATTAGAGACGTGATATACTTTGGTCAAAAACCCCTCAGGGGTCATTGTCTAGATGCTTAATAGAAGAGGCTAGAGATGACTTGTCGGGCAAGAAAACCAGTCAGCTCAGAGACATCAAGGGAACTGATACGTGAGGTGACCGAATGTGTTTCTGGATGAAAATCTGGAATATAAACTTTTAGATCAAGAATCCTTGCCATTGTCTCAATGCTGTGAATAGCTTAACTTTATCTTGTCTTGCAAGTCTAACCTGCGTTGGCAAGTTGCTATGGTTTTACTTTTCACGGCTTCTGGTGGGCAGCCCTCCACAGAGATTTTTTTTTTTTTTTTTTCTCCCACAAACTGACACGGCCTCAACACGCTGCTATTCATCTTTGCTAATTACATCGGACAACATGTTAATCACAGTTACATTGACTATCAATCACATGGAAAGTCTGTGATACTTGGGATGGCGGATGGAACAACACAAGATGAATGGTCCTCCCTCAGTGCCTTGACTGGTCATATTGTCCCCTCATCCACAGGGTGTTTTTGCATGCAGTGAAGCTTTGCATGTTTCAGTAAGGTGGTAAATATCACCATTCTCTAAAACAGTCTACACATATGATCACATAGACACACATGCTTAGTATTGGCTGTGTTCCATAGAGTTTGTACAGTATGTGCCAAAGCTAATATCAGGTAGGAAAAACCTCACTTTTTTGGGTATGTGGCCAGGACACCTAATAGTAGCAATTCATATTATTTATAGTCTTATTTATTGATGTTTTTGGCTTTTTTCTGTGTGAAAGTATTTTCCACTCTCAGTATGGTCACTCTTAAGAGAAATGACCACCTTTACCTCTTTATGATTTTTATGTAAAAGCAAGCAAACAGATCCTCTTTTCATTTGTTGATGATATGTTATTGTTACAGAGCAACATCCCTGTTATGCTTTTTGGTTTTGCGACGGCATGACCCCTGTAGCATCTCCTAGATACCATCCTGTATTGGTCAAATTACGTAACTATAGCAAGTGTGCAATCCAATTATTTTTATCATTGTAAAAACTCTCATCCTTTAGTTTAATATGATAAAAATCTCCCAGAAACCTGCTGTGAGTGGTTCGGTCAGTTTGCATTAGTGTAACTGTTTGTTTATATGAGGTTTTGAGCTAAGTTAATTCACATTTGAGTCTACTTTCAACTTTTTCCCAACACACAGTTTTGATAATAATAATGCACTTTATGTATAGGTTCCTTTGAAAGCAGTCAAGGACATTACATGACACAGAAACAAGCAACAATGTATCAAAATGTAAGTGATATACATTCATAAATTGCTACGTAAGAAGTATAAAATCCTTATCAGTACAACTTAATGTGAGTATAAGCACTACAGTTAGCACCAGATCAGATTGAAAAGGCATGTTCTGAATCTTCACTTAAAGGCAGAGATGGGGGTCAGTATTGTGAATGTCTTGTGAGAGAAAGTTCAACTGAAGACTCTAGACTGTGGGAGAGTCCAACACACGGATGATGAAGAGGACGTAAGAGTGTCGTTGGACGTGTAGAAATGAAGGTGAAAGATATAAATGAGCTGGGTTATGAAGGGCTATAAAAGAGAGATTCTTAAAATTGATGCAATATTTAATAGGGAGCCAGTGGAGTTGCTGAAGAAAAGGACCGATATGTTATATTGAGAGAGTTCTACATATTATACAGCCCACTTAAGTTTTATTTACTATCCTTTAAAGCTTTAAAGAAGGACAACCTGAGCGTGTAGACTTTTCCAGTAATAAAATCCTTCTCAATCAGCTTTTAACACGTGACAAGAACTTTACCTAGATTCACATCATCAATGAACTTTAGGTGACGAGTCTTATATGAATATAAGACAATAAAAAAAGGAACATTTCTTGTAAGTTCAACAACTAGAATGACATGCAGCAAAGCCCTGGAAAGCTAGTGTTCTACAAAAGCACTTATACAACCATTCCTTGCCAGAACCTATCAGGTATATATTTAGTCACCCTGCACAAATGCACTCCATCTTCAGTATTAGCTCTGAATTGTAGCATGTTGCCTTGTTGCATTATTGTATTGGGTGTATTGAGTGTATACCGCCTGAATAAGTAGAGCATTCAGGATTCAGGTGAATGGATTTTGCTGCTCACACATGTTGCACAATGTTTTTCTCCGCTTTGTCAAAAGAGTTTTTTTTTTTTTTTTGCCCAGCAAACATAGTCCTATGGTAGTGTATAACTTCAATGTCTAAGATGATTTCAGCTGTGTATGGGAGCACAGCTCTGATGTGGAGGCACAGGAGTTATGCATTTTCCCTAATACATTACAGACAGCCCTTAGGTGCTTTACCTTCTAAACTAGGGCAATGCCTCTCATCCAAAAAGTTAAGTGAAAGAGCCTTCAAAATCCACTGGGTGCACAGACCATAGGATTGTTGTTTTTACCTTTGAGAGGTGGATGTAAATATACACAAGTATGCAGAAAAATACTAAAACAGTCATTCATGCACACATCCAAATCTATCAATATTTGATTACATATCATTTCACCTTTTAATTAGTCTTGTATTTTCAGGTCTGTATTTTTTTAAATATATTCTTTAAGTTATCTTGAAAGTTTTTTTTCTTTCTCAAAAACAATTATTAATGTTGCAGCTGCAGTATGTGTGTCAAGGAGCCCACTCTGTGTCATGCCATGTTTTAATATTGAGAACCATAGTGTGCTCTGTATGCCAGTTGGAATTAAACTTGGATACAAAGTTAAAAAATGGGGCACAGCAGTTGCCAGATTTGCATCTGAGCATTTCTCTTTGTCTATAAATGAAAGGTTAACTAGAGAATAGCATTAACAGTAAAAGGCAGGTAAGGGGAGGGGGGGTTAAAAACATAACGGCAGTAAGCTGTATAACATTTCATAGGATAGATGGTGTCAATTGAAAGAGAAATTGAGAGATGAGGTAATCGCTACGGTCTGATGTGCTAAAAGAGAGCCATCATCATGACTCACAGCGAGAGGGCATACAAGAAGTCATGTCTTGTTTCACTGTGTCACTAGGTCTTGCTTTCATTTTATCTCTTTCTTTCGTCTGAGCAGTGAGCAATTTTACACCAGCTCAGAGTCAGACCATCAGCTCATTCAGGGCAAACTGGAAAAGAGGCTCATAAATGTAAAAGAAATTACACTAAGAGTATAATTAATGTGTACATAAAGGTAATACTCCAAACTCAGTTAAAAAGCAGTGAAACTGAAATGAAATTATGAAACCATGGCATTAGGCTGCACTGACTTAATCCCTTTAAATACCTTTAAAGTGGAATCAGGATAATACCACCATCAATATGATTCCTTGTCAGAGTTGTGGAAGACAGACAGACCCTTGTTAATGTTGCGTCATCCCTCACATCTGGCCACAGGTCATGTGATATTGCCACCCCACTTTGGCTTCCTCTCAGTGGGTCAGCACTGGCGGGTCACAGTTGCAACATCACAATAGGTCACAAGGCCATAATATTCATCATGGCTAAACTGCCTATTAGATGCCTTTTAATATTTTACTAATTACGATTCCTATGTGCCCAATCATCATTCCCTCCTGTTGAAGTGGGCTGGGTTCCACTATAAAGCGGTAACTGACATTGATCACTACTGTACTGTACTCTCTGTAATGCCTTTGAGGAGATTTGCCCTTCTTGGCTGTCCAACTGTGGTTGACACAGAGAAAGATGGCAGCCTGATGAATATGTAAAATGGATATACTTTGTTTCGATTCTCCTTCTGTTTGACTCTGACCTTCGCCCATACAGTGCAGCCAGGATGGATAGTGTCTGAAGCAGCAGTTCTATTTACATTATCCTTTGGGTCATTGATTTTGAATGGCCTCGATTGGTAAACGCTCACTGGAGCTCACTGGGGTTGTACATTTTGATTATGGCAAGTTTTATGTTTGTGTCACAATACAGTTCAGTCTCGTCAGTGATGAGTAAGCGATTTCTGATGCCAAGGCCCCCTTTAGAAAGAGTCGAAATGTGCTCACCCGTTGAAAGCACTAAGACTGCTTGGCTCATTTAAGGATCATTTTACAATTCACACTCCCTCAAATTTACAGCTTATTTTTCACCTCTCAGCCTTGACAGAACTCAAACCGCATGCCAGGATAATGTAGATCTCTGACTGATTCATCTGGGGCAGTTGGATGACAAAAAAGCATAACTGTGACTGGATAACAATTATTCAATATTTACCAATATTTCAAATTTAAGAAAAGAAAATGAAGGGTTTTTTCATTGAGCCTTTCACCTTGTTGATTGATTTATAATGCTGAGGCTGGATGAATGTCGAATGTGTATGTCAAACTCCTGCTGATAACTCACAGCTTGCACCATGTGTTCGGCCTTTTACATGATTATTTATTTCAGACTTAAAGTCTGGCTGCTGCAAATATTTACTGATCCAAGATTTAGCAACTCTGATAATTGCTGTCGTCCTAAGAATATTTCATTCTAGTGATGATTACTGATGTCTCTATGAGATATATCGTTTCCCAACTATTTGACTGTTTCGGAACAAAATGTTACACACAACAATGACACGGAGTTAGCTCACAATGACACATTCTGCTATTTTATTTATAGAATTTTTTTTTTTTTTTTCCCCTCCAAAGCGGCATGCACACATTTAAGTGGCACAATGTGTGGCAAACATATTGACTTGTTAACTAAAGTCACTCAGTAGCACTGATTAATGTGGTTTAATTGCCTACTTATTAGAATATTAATCATTCGAGCCATTGGTGTCTATTCTCTCAGACATGGTTGTTCAGACAGTTGATATGATAAAAGAAATTGAAATACATTGGACTCATGTGCTTTCCCCACAAACCAAGGAATTATATATGTGCTTCTAATGTTTTCCACTTTGTGAGGAAAATACGAACACAAAGCAAAGGTTTCCATGTATGTGAAAATTGTTTTGTTTTCTTTTGACTTTTTAGCTGTGGATGAATGATTTGTTTCATGCAACATCACAGCAAAACCAAGAGATTTATTTTCTGTCTGTCAGCACCAAAGAATCACATATACTGAGTGTAATTATATATGTTTATTCAAGTTACAAATTTTCAGTATATTGTTGCAGTTAAGCATAAAAAGCAAAGCAAAACAAAGCAAAAGAAAGCAAAATCAAAGCAAAAAAAAAAAAGCAAAATCATTATTTCTCTCATTAAAAAAAGAAAAAAAAAAAACAGCCATGTGAAATACTTTTGAAATGTGAATCACTCCTTTTCATTGTCTGGAAAATTAAACTGAGATTTTGGATAGAGTTTATTTCCGGCTTAATTGCTAATACTCCGATTCTCATTTAATTATTGTGTCTTTGTAATTGGAATTGCAGATAACCACCAGGCTTGCGGTTCCTTATTGGCCTGTATAACTTGGTAAAGAAGGAGCAGGGGCTGAATAAGACCAGATCAGAGGAAAAAAAAAAATACTGAGGCAAGATTATAATGGAAAAAGGAAGATTAATTGTCTGGTGATCCAAGACTGGCTCTCAGTTCCATGTTGCACTTTTTCACAATGTGGAAATGAAAAGGAGGCCTCTGTGTCCCTCATTCCCAGGCTGATGAAATTAAGTCCCAAAAGAAAGAATGAATGGGAGGCCCACAGCTAGAGTACGATATAGAAAAATAAAGTTGGACGCTCAGACTGGAGAACCATGAAAAAGTGATGTATAAACAAAGCCAAAGTGACATAGATGAGAAAGATCCACATGTAAGTTAGGTTTTATTACTCCACTATTAGTTTAGTCCCCACTTGACCTGTTCAATGAACAGCAACAAATAATTTTCTAATCATACTATTAGTTATTGGACTGTAGTTTGTAAACTGTTGCCACTAATCCTTTTTAACTATGTAAAAATGGATGAAAATATAAATACACTTTTTGCTCTTTTCAATTACTGTAATCCTGTCGCTGAAGGACTACTTCAAAATAATAAAGTCTCTGACATTTGACACTATGTTGAATGTTTTATTTCACTGTGTAATGTTTAAATTACTATTGAAACAGCCAAGTAAGATCTTTTTTCTTGTTCTTGATGAATCATACAGAGAGTACCAGCCCAATCGGGCTGCCCATTTTAATGTTGCTCTCTCATTTAAGGAAGGAATTGCTAACATCTTGTAAAGCAAAAGTACACAGCACCAGGAAGCTTGAAGCATGTTTTTACCTACATTTTGATAAGACAGATAGATTTGAAATGACTCTTAAAGACAACATGCAGGACACATTGGACATTTATTGATGTTATTGCTATAGTTCTCCCCAAGGGCATTATTCACATGAAGTCATCAAGAGAAGAGAAACACAGGTGACAAATGAATCATTTGTCCACTCAGAGACAAATACGGTGTGATGCAACATGTGAATGTATGTATGGGTGTGTGGTAACTTATAGTCATGAAAGGACCTCATCAGAATGCTGCTGTCATTCAAAGTTGTAATTGCAGTGCCAT
>KV751325.1:6820523-6840879 GCA_001698575.1 Mola mola
AAAATAAACAGTTCACGGGTTTATGTTACGTGTTAGCATGGCAGCAAATGCAGGCACGGAGAGTCATTGGATAAGTTTCAATCTTTTATCTGAAACCCATTCAAAATAAATGTACAGTTCACAATATCACAATAATTTTGCCTAGGTCTTAAACAAAAAGGTTCACATTCAAACCACCCCAAAACATGGTAACATTACCACAATAGCCTGATGATGCATCTCACTGTCCTTTAGGTATGGCCATCACGATTAGCCTACAACACACGTGTGCACGTAGTGTCTCTGTAACTGTCACAAATGTTCGACGGTGTGAATGTCATGGAAAACATCCACACGAGTAGGCATCCAGTCCCGAGAAAGTCCACGAGATCGGTACAAAGAAAGGGATCCAAAAGTGAGAAGATATCCGGTCCAATGATGTCCACGGTGACGACGGAGTGCCTCCAAAGCGTGTGTGTCCTTCCACCGAAGCAACTTTCATCCAGAATGTTCCTCTCACAGAATTCGCGCTATCGCGGGATCAAGAATGAGCCAATCACAAAGCATGTTGAGATGATCACTAGCCATTAAATTAAATACTACAGTCTAAAATAGCATTCCTTCAAGAAACTTGTCTAACGCATGATGATGTACTGAAAGCTAGGAGGAGGTGGAAGGGTAAAATTTTGTCAGCCCCTTTTACCTCTCAGGCAAGTGGTGTCATGATTTTGGTCCATGAATCCAACCCACTACAGATGAATAAAGTCATCAAGAACTGGGCAGGACATTACCTAATTATCCCGGGAAGTATTCTCAGAGAACAATTAATTCTGATAAATATCTACGCTCCAAACACAAACGAACCTAAATTCTTTCAGAATCTATTTCTTACAATTGCTTTATTGCCAGGGGCTTATCTCATGGCAGGCGATTTTAATTGCACTTTAAATCCACAGCTGGACAAGAGCTCAGGGATGGACCAATCACATCCAAGAAGCATAGATGTAATCCACCATTTCATGAAAGAAATTAATCTAATTTATATTTGGAGGGAAGATAAACACGATGATAAAATATATTCATGTTATTCCAGTATACACAAGTCATATTCGTGTCTAGATCTCTTTTCAGTTTCAACATTATTAAAATGTAGAGCTACTTCAGCTAATAACACAGTATGATGAAATGTCTGCAACAAAAATAGTGGCAAGTCTATTACGACTTAAACAGGCATTCTAAGACCCAGTTGAAAAACCAGGCAAAGTGCTTGCTTGGTGCATTAAACAATTACAGAACGAAAGACTTATTACTTCACTACAAAATGATAATACTGAAAACACTGTGGATCCAGTTGAAATAAATAAGCCTTCAAAAAATTTTACACAAAGCTTTTTAGCTCGGAAATAGATCCAAATACACTTGAAATAAACTATTTCTTGGACAAGGTTCATATCCCTAAGATATCTGAAACAATCAAAGGAGAATTAGAGAAAGATATATCCTTAGGGGGATTATCTACAGCCATTGACAGTAACAAAGGAGGGAAAAAGCCGGGCCCTCATGGGATACGTATTGAAGTCTATAAAATTTTCAAACACAGACTGATGCTACCACTGTTAGACAGATTTAGAGAATCTCTTCATAATGGAATCCTGCCAACATCCCTGAGAGGGGCACTAATCCCTTTGCTACCAAAACCAGGCAAACCACACAATAAATGTGAAAACCTTAGGCCAATTAGCCTTATAAATGTAGAATTGAAAATTCTGAGTACAATACTTGCCAGGAGGCTGGAGAAAATCATCCCAAATATTACTGATAAAAACCGTAAGGGGTTTGTCCAAAGTAGGCAAGGCTTCCATAATGTTAGGAGACTCTTAAATATACTATATGAAGAAAAAGGGACAGCAGATACAGCACTGTTGTCTTTAGATGCTGAAAAAGCCTTTGACAGGGTTGAGTGGCCCTATTTATTTGAGACCCTTTCACGTTTCTGTTTCGGATAAAACTTTAATAAATGAATAAAAGTACTCTATACAGATCCATATGCTGAAATCTTGACAAACCACAACATGTCTAAAACCATTAAGACACAAAGAGAATGTATTTCCCTTTATGTTTATTATGGCTATAGATCCACTTTGGTACTATTGGGCAGCTTAGTTGAGAGCATTAATGTTCTACTTCACAGAAGAAGATGTCCCTGTCTGGAAGGAGATGGAAGAACTCCAGCTAAATTTGTCCCTCCCTGGTTACCATCACTCAGCAAATGCAAAAAAATTCAAAAAAGACACAAAGAATCCTATGGTGAGAAACATGATTGTAATCTGGCATCAAGTCAAAAAATATTTCCGAGAAACGTCTTCTCTTCAGCCCAATATGGAGAAATGACTCTTTCTCTCCAGGAAAAGCAGATGGGGATTGAAATATTGGGCTACAAAAGGACTATGGAAAACAGGAGATCTTCATAGCTGACAAAAGGTACTGATGACATTTCAAGATATAGTTGAGAAATTTAACAACCCCGCAACCAATTCTTTAAGTACCTCCAACTGAGAAGCTTCATTAGAATACAACAAAATCAAACACTATGTATGACATGAAAATCTTCTGAACTATTGAAGAGGTTGGAGGAGGCATGGAGGGACCTAGTTGAAGACATTTCTATGGAGGACTGGAAGGAGGCATGTATTAAACCACAATCGGGAACTACTAATACTCGCCTGAAATTACTACAGTATTACTGGCTGATGCAAACATACATGACTCCAGAAAAATAGATATCTATATATAGTAGATATCATGAAAACATACCGGATTTCTCTATCAAATATGTGAAAAAAAAGGTACACTTTTTCACTGTATGTGGCAGTGCACTGAAATACAGAAATTCAGGCAAGAAATGAAACAATGCATTCAAGACATTCTACAGATTGAAGTATCCTTAGTCCCACAGCTATTTATATTAGGCTTATACTCCAAGAATACAAGAATTCTTTCAAAAGAACCAACGTATATTTACAGATTTAAGCATATTATTGGCAAAAAGAGTAAAAGCCCTCTCATGGAAAAATATTAAGGGACTAAAAGTAAACACATGGCTGTCCGAGTTGTCTACAACTCTCCTTTTAGAGAAAATTACTTACACAGGCATCAGCAAGATAAATTCCTTCAAATCAGGGACTCCTTTATTAACTACATAACAGGAGCAGACCTGACACATGTGTTGGAAATGCCTGGAAATGGGTAAATAGTAGTTCTCTGCCCCTTTATTAACTACATAACAGGAGCAGACCTGACACGTGTTGGAAATGCCTGGAAATGGGTAAATAGTAGTTCTCTGCAGTGATCAATCCCTTGTTTTTCTTGTATTTCATAAAATGGACCTAACATGGAATATGACTCAGTAGTATGATCCCCAAGCAAATACTGTATTGTATTGGGGTTTAATTTTTTTATTTTATTTGGGGTTTTTTTAGGGCGTGTTGCTTTGTATTATTTATTTTTTGTTACAAAAATAAAAATAAAAAGAATGTTGGCAAAAAAATTCTTCTTATTTGCCTAAATTGCATACATGTTTCCTTTGCTTGCATCTTCTTGGCCTCTCAGTTGGTCTCACTGAAGATGCATGGACTGATCCCGGGAAACCAAACGAGAAGAGGGCAAATTATGATGTATGAGAGAAATGAGACATCCTTTTCTCCTCAGCATCTAAAGACATGTCTGTTTCTGGTGATAGCAGTAGCTGGTCATTTTGATGGAATTTGTCCACACCAATGTGTTTTTATCTAATGTTGTCTTATGTCCTATTGACACCCATCACATCTTATCCATATGTGCAAGGTTCTCTTTAGACTCTGTGGTCAATGTTTGAAGGCTCGCACACATCCATCTTGTCCTTAAACACAAAGTCCAATAGAGACACGGTTATCAGTGCAAAGCAGAGCGGCAGTGTTTTCTTTCTGTGACCTGTATAACAAACACATCACATGCACAAGAATAAGAAATCACACTCTGTATTATACTGTGTACAGTTCAGAAGCAAAGGAACGATTTCTCCTTGCAAAATGCGATTAATTTGCTCATTAAAGCTATCCTTTTATGCAAGACATTAGATATCTTAATTATAATTTTTATCAGTTACACTACAGTATGTTTTATTATAGTGTTTGTATTATATTATTCAATTCAATTAATTGTATTGATTTTATTTTTATTTTACCTCCTCTTCTGGGTTTTAAACCTTGTAAATCACAACATTGTTAGGAAAGTAAACAATGAATAAAGTTTATTATTATGTTTATTGTGGTTTGGCCTACTGTATATCCTTAACTGTACAATGCTAGGATCGTTCCTAGGACGTTTCTCAGCAGAACATTGGATTGTAATGCGCTGATCTTTATTAATTACGTCACTTTTCAGTGGGTTTAATGTTGTGGCTGAACGGTTAACGTTCTTTTTAGGACCTGTCTAGCATTCTCTAGGCACTTACTTACTGGAAATGTTAGTACATTGTTGACTTCTTGGGCAGATGTTTGTGCTTATTATAAGCTTAGGGAAGTAAATAGGTTGGTTTTGGCTTCATTTCCAGTTTTACTTATTCCTGTGGACAATGTTCAAATCTATTAGGTAGTTCAGCTCAATTCATATAAATTAATAATATTAAAACAAACACTGCTCCTGGGGGTTTTTTAAAGTGTCTAAAAACAGATGTGATGATTATGGGAGGGCCAACAATTTTCAAAAAAAACTGCAGTTACATTATATCTACAACTATTTTGTGATTCGTTTCAACAGAACTGGCCCACTTCACGTGCTCAGTAACATCATTACGACCTGTGATAGAGTGTTGTCTGGTCAGATGGACATGTCCAAGTCTTGTCCAAGTATCACCGAGTCTTGCCCTTCAAACATGTGACGCTGTAAGCACAGGTCAAAAAATGTGCACTTTCTGAAAATGTCCTCGTTGTGTTGGTTTAAAAAATCTGTTTTGGCCCTCTGTATGCAGAAAAAAATGCAAACACACACACACACACACACACAGGTACAAATTTACATATTCACAGATTACTGGCCTCTGTCACTGCTTTGCTTGCCTGGATAGCTGTGTAATTGAGTTTGGGGATGCAGCCTTGCACTTCCTTCTTGTGTGCTGGCTCCCCTCATTACAGAAGCCTAATTTGTATTTGTTCAGGATATTGTTTTGGCATTGTTAACAAGACCTGTGGTCAATGCCAATATAAATACAATGTATTTTTTATGCATAATATGACATTTGCCACATTAGTTAAAATAATACATGACTTGTATTTTCTTGTCTTTCATTACCTGCACAGATGAATATTTGCTCAGAATGTATGATTGTTTCTGTCAGTAACATATTTTTAAACACAAACATCAGTTGTAACCTATATGCTTAAGAAAAAATGTTTAGAGAGAATAAAATTAATAGAAAACATTTATGTGTAAGATTAAACTAGTTTAATTTATACAACCCAGCATCATGCCACTATGTAGAAGGCACCCTGGAATAGCTGATAAGATCAGCACTGCAGGGTGCTGCTTCCCTGTTGCGTTGTAGTTCAGAACTGTGTAAACAGTGCTGCTACTATTTCAACTGCCATCCACAAGAGAACTAACATCAGTATTTAGCTGGTGCATGTTAAGCTGTCTCGTTTTCTTACATGCGACAATATTTTAGTATGGAGCTGTGTTTTCATCTGCTCCAATGTTATACTATAAATACAAGTTCTTAACAAGTGTGGGAAACACTGCTAGGATTGTGTTGTGAATTCAATGACTTGCAAGGTTCCAATCCGCACAAAAAATGTATCGACTGCAATCTTTTGCAAGCTGTCCTTGACTGAAGTTTGAATTAGTTCCCCTTTTTGATGCTAAACTTTAGAAGAATTTAAATTAAGTTGAATAAAAATAAAAATTTGCTACGTTTCTTTTGACGAGTTGCTATTCCGTTAACATTCTTGTTCTGTGTTCCATTTTGGGGTGGCTCCAGTCACAAGTTGCACCTAGTGGTAAAAGTCAATATCCTGATAGCCAGGCTGTGACCCAGTATAACACACGTTAAATGGACTGTATCATATATAGCGTTTTTGTACTCATGTTGGCCACTCATCGATTTTAAACTTGGTCTTAATCACAATGCACACACATTCATACACTGGTGGCCGTGACTACCCCGTAACTTTCCACTTGCTAATCAGGAGCATTAAACATTCACATACACTCATACATGGATGGCACAGCATCAGGAGCAATTTGGGGTTCAGTGTCTTGCTCAATGCTTGGTCAGCCTTCCCCAAATTTCAAACATGTTTAAAATTTTTGGACCAACCCTACTGTAGACTCTAGCTGAAGAGCTTCTGTCCAGTGGTTCTTGCTGTGATGAACATAAGCTTAATTTATCAATCCATTAATCCTATCGCCACTGACTAAATTATAGCAGCGCAGGTATCACTGCTCCAGATCGATCAGGTTTTAAGGTAACTTTTCTTTTGGATTGATGAAGGTAGAGCCTGTCTTGGCAAAGTTCGAATATGAAACTTGAAAATAAAACTTCCTCAACAGTTGATGCAAATCTTTCCTGAAAAATGTCATGTTAAACCTAAGCATTCTTCAGAGCGGTTGTATGTTACTTGAAGGTATTAACTCTCATCTTTTAGACAACAGAAAACAGCAATAGTGAGCGTGATTAAGGGTATATCTTACTAATGAATTTTAAAGATCTGGAGGATTTAAAAAGGCATTTGCACACAGCAAACCCAAACAGAGGGAGCAGCATATTTTCTAAACGGAAATGCAAGTAAATACAAGTTTTGATATTAACACTTTCACTTTCAAATGCTAATACTTAGACACTTACGCACAGTTGTGGATTAAAGCAGTCCAGATTACGAGAGAAGCTATTAAAGAAAAAAATATATAATCTAAGATAATGGAGCATGCCGGTCAAAAGCTCTGTCAATAACACTGTCAAATAAAACCTCTTGAAATGGATCACCTATTGGATTTGAAGGCTGGAGTTTCCTCGCTCAATTCTTATCCCAGAATTCTAGTCCTCCTGACAGAGAGGGTGGTTAGTGGTTGTTAAGTGTGTGAGGGTGAGAAATATCAATTTACAAAATCATTTAAATGAATCAGCCACTTTTTTTAATCACACATGACAACAATCAGAGTGCTAAGATGTACCTTCTGCAAGCGACTGGCCCTGGTAGATGTGAAAATGAGAGAAAACACAAAGTGAGTAGGGGATGCCACCTCCTTCACTAATTTAGTTTTCATATTTAAACTGATATTTTAATAAGCCTTCGTGTTTTGGTGTCACCAATTTTGGCTGTATCAGTCTTAGTCTTAGGCTTAAAAAGACAGGAATTTTTCTCCAGACTTTCTCTTTCAATTTCTGAAAATGACCCACTGAAAGTTTACCTTTTTCTGCACCTTCACAACTTGTCAGCCTGAGTCAAGCAAGGCTCTAAAAGTCCCCTGATGACAGAATGAAAAACCTTGAATCTCGTCATCACTGAATTTATACCAGCACATCAGGCTTCCCTACTTTATTAAAAAATACATCACCTTGAAATAAAATTTGAACTCTGTTGTATTGATTAAATGAAGTGTTGATGGTTATGTGGCTGAGTCATATTTATTCCTATTTTTCTGTCAGAAATGAGTTTACATTATGCTTTACATTTCAAAATGACACTTTGATCCTTCAAGCTTTCTTTTTTTGTGTTCATGATGATATCTAGTCTGTGTTTCAGGCAAATGTTCCAAAAGTGTCAACTACACCAGAATAATTGGAGATGATTTTTCTTGCCAAAATTTTTTTTCAATGTGAAAGCTTTTTTAAGTAGCTTCAGAGTCAGATTTCCTACAAACAAATACCATCCCTGCCTGGTGATTTGTCTTTCTTGTTAACTTGGAGCAGCACCTCATTGACTTTCTTTGCTGTTTGCATATTTGCCTCCTCATTAAATATTGCCTTTTCCGTTGCATTTATGTGTACATGATAATTCGAGAAACCTGTTTTTCCCAGTTGACCTACTTGAGATGTTGCCTCTTGTCTTGTGCCGTGCGTGGTGAAGTTTTACAGTCTGTTCATGCTGGATAATCAAAACAGCTCAAGGGTAATAACCCCTCTAAATACTGTTCACAGATATATGCAAATGCTTTTACTTGGCGTGGTGAACCCTGCTGTGAGCATAATGTTGAAGTCCACTGCCATTGTGTACTCTGGGAGCTTTAAGCACTGTTCTGATGAACTGAAGAGCTATTTGGAGCAGAAATGAGTTTAAAAAAAAATGTCACCAAGAAGTCAATGTAGTGCCAGAGTCACCAGTGGGTGTTTTGTTTGTTACAAAGGACATTGTTTGACGTATTGTATTTCAAAGCCTCTGGAGAGACTCACTGTTTTTTAGCATTCAGGGGGTATACATTTACTTGTTACATACAAAATCACAAAAAGCGTGACAGCGAGACTGCCAAATGTTTGAAAATTTTATGTAGAAACGTTTCGTACTACACACTGTCATGAGACTCCACCTCATGTGCTAAAATAAAACATTGCAATTCGGAGAATCACAGAGCCAATTGTGGTGAAAATGTCAGCTCTCTGATTTACCCAAGAGCCACTGCTCATGTTTTTTTTGTTTAAAGAGTTTTTTGACAAGGATAGATATTTTTCAGCCAAACTAAGTGTGATTTAGCAAAGTATTCAAAGAATGATTTTAGGTGACACGAGTCCAAAAACATGCAAAAATGTGGGTTAAGTTAATTGGTCACTCTATGGTTGTTTGTCTCTATATGTCAGCCCTGCGATGAACTGGTGACTTGTCCAGGGTGACCCCGCCTTCGCCTGAAGATGCTGAAATCAAAATCAAAATTTAATAGTGAAAGGGGTTTCCATTGCAGCCTCAAACATCATTTTAAAGTTTTAATATTGTAGAAAGTCTGAATTTCATGTTGTTTTTACTGTTATTATAATCCTTATTATTATTTCAGGTGGGTGATGCTATAGAAAAACTGCAAGTATCAAAACACAATCGGAAAGAAATGCTCAGAGCGTGTATTCAGAAACTGCCTTCATCCATAAGGCTACCATGTCACAACAATAGAGAATGTTCCCTCAGCCGTGCTCCCAGCACAGCTGTGGTTTCAGAAACACTGGCAGAGCAGAGGCTGAGACTGGTTGGGTGGTGCTTGCTGTTGATCTACAGCAGTGGTGTCAAACTCAATCAGACAGGGGAATTATAAAATTGAGAACTGACTCCAAATCGTAGGCCAACCAGGATGGATATTTATTAATAATGAGACAGAATTTGTCTTTTTAGATGTATTATCAGAAATCATTCATACAGAAACATGAATTTAACTTTTTCCAAGTCAAAATAAAGAACTCACTGATCAAACAAGTAATGAGAACAGATTTTAAACCACACATCACTGGGCTCTTTTGTGTTATTCTCTATTCATTGGAGGATTTTCACTAACTCATTTCCAATGAAAATGTTTTTTCTTACAAATTCAAAACAATATTAATAAATAAAATAAAATAAAATACAATATACTCTAGATTCCAGAGCATACTAGGGTTTTCAGGAGGGGGATTTTAAAGAGATGGATGCTAAAACAGAACCGTTAGACGAAAGGAAACTAGTGATGCTGCTTACTGCAAATTTATTGGATTGCAATATATTATAGATATATATTATAGAGGTGTGTGACTGAGGGAATTTCAGAGGATGGCATTCTATAGGACAATAAATGGGTGTGTTTTATGTTGATATGTTGAGTGATTTATTGATCTTAGGTGGTCAATAGCTCATGTATTTGTTGATAATGAAACAGAACAAAAACTCCCCAGAATAAATAGCACCTGCCTGGAAGTAGTCCCTGTCACTGTTAAACGATACATACGTATTCATATGCCTCTGCTGCGGCAATAGCCCGGACGGGAGCTATGTTTTTGGGTTGTCCGTCCGGTCATTTAGCAAACGCGATTTCTAAAGAATGCTTTGGGGATTTTCTTCAAACTTTGCACAAATGTCTACTGTGACTCAATGATGAATGGTTTATATTTTTGAGGTCAGCGCAAGTCACTACAGCATCATGTGTGCCACATTTGTGAACGCCAGTGAAACTTGGTGACCAAGGTCAAGTCACTGTGACCCTGTGAGCACAATACAGTATCTCCGTTATTTTTGTCAAATTTCGCAACAAACCTTGGGCTTAAGGATCAATTGGTTTCATTTTTGAGGTCAAAGGTCACTGCAATGTTACGTATTGTGATTTTACATGATATTGTGATTTTTGGCTTGTGTCAAAGGGGTATCAGGAAAAATAACCCTGTTTCTAAGTACCCAAACAGGCTGTTGTGTTTCAAATTCAAACTTTTTGCTGATATGCACCCTACCACTCATATAACCCAGTACACTTTACTTCCTCTCCTGAAACAAAAAGACCTCTTGTCCCAATCTAATTGATATTGCCAATATTAATGTTAACTTAATGCCAACAATAACCCTTTTTAACTTGGTTTTCCCAAGTATCCAAGAACCATATCACACTCTTCACCATCTCGACCATCTGTCTAATTTAATTTAATTCAATTCGGATTTAATCTAATTACAACCACTGACATTCCCACTGTTTCTAAAATCCTCATTTGTGCATGTTTTGTACTACAATTTGAGCCACATGCACTTAACTAGCTCTGTGATCCAGGGTATATCACAAAACAAGCAGCTAAAAAAAAAATTATTCTACCAATGCCACTACAACAAAAACCACCACAGCCCTTCTTCTTGATCCACCACTGCACTTTCAGTGTCTGCTATGCAAATTTTCCAATAATTCTTAACGAAATCTTTTTCATCTTTCTCATTTAGCACATATTGCATTACAGCAGATTCATCTAAATGGCATTAACCAGCATATGATATGATACATGATATAAACATGACCTATTTAGCTATTAACGTTTTACCCAAGGACCCATTAAAAAATTATAACTAAGAGAAACTACAGCATACTGATGGTGCTTTTCCCACTGCAGTACTCAAGAGTCTATTATGTTTTCTTCCGCCTGCCATGCCAACACAGCCTTGAAGCATTTGTTTTGACCTAGCAAATGAAAATTCCTGCTCTCATCAGTAACCTGGAAACTAGAGGAAATGAGGGAGAGACGTTGCTGTCTGTCCTTGTCAGGTCGCCAGGTTTTGGTTTTTTTTCCCATTGCGCAAGTAACCACAAACCTGCTGTCACATGAAAGAATGCCTTGGTGTGTGTTTGTATATGGGTGTGCAATCTGTTTGTGTGTATGTGTTTGACTGAGTTCAGAACAGTAGAGGGAATAATTAAAAAAAAACATGTGACAAGTACACTAAATGTTATGGAAGTCATTTGCTAGAGGATTGCACTTATCCTGGACAGGCTTGGACAAGAATCTACAGAGATGAATACAGTTTCCAAATATTACAGCTGACACTGTTATTTTTAGATATATTCATGTTATTCCCCACTCGCACAAACTTCCACTGCCAGGAAACTTGCAGCCTTTTTTCATACCCTCAATAATTTTGTGTGTTGTTCTGCTGGTGTGTGATTTAGGTTGCAGTAGTGTTTATAATGAGGATGTATGACCCTTGGTGCAGGCTACCAGCCGGCTGCAGGAATGTATATGATTTCTCTCACAGTTCTCTCTCTCATTCTCTGGTTATCCCATCTGTCACTCCTTACCAGAGCTCTCTCGCTCGCTTGCTCTCTCTAGACCCTTCCTGTCCATTCTTTCATGACTAAGTGTGGCATCCTTCAGTTGTTAGCAAGTTCCTTGGGAGTCTGTAAATGTTGATAAATGGCACATGCAAATTTCAGTTTTAATGTTAATCTAATAGCTGTGCACAACTACAGCTCTGCTCAGTGTGTTATCTTTGTTGTCTCTCTCTCGCTTTTTCTCTTTTTCTGTATGTAATTTTTTTTTTTAAATTGTCTCTCAGGATCGATCTAACAACATGCGGAGCTCTGCTATTTCCCTGCGGGGATGGACATTTAAAAGATCCAGTTCCTGGAAGCATGATCCAGCACACACAATGGTGCAGGAATGAAGGTAGATAGTCACTGACAACTAAGTAATTTGGCACAGGGACTCAAAAGGATAAGATAGCCAAGATCTACAAGCATTAAATGCCAGATTTCCTCTGTGATAGTGAATGAACCAAAGTGGAAGTGAAAGAAAGTGATATGAGCCTGATAGAGGCAGTGGGTGTGTTGCATTAAATGAAAACCAGATGTGTGTAGAGTATTTTTTTGTTTTTCAGATGTACACATTTGGTACTTTCTTTAATTTTTTCTACACTTGTTCTCAACAAATCCTCCTGAGCCCAACAGAAGTCAGCCTAAAGCAATATGTGTTTAGAATTGGTGGGTGAAAAATTAGTTAAGAAGATGTAAAATGATGTATGAATGTAAAACATAAGAGAAAACACAATTCTCAAAAGGCTACAAGGTGCAACACAAACATAAGATTTAAAGAAAAAATTTTGCTTCAGTACATTTAAAGGTATTAGATGATGCTAGATCACATTTCAGTGTGCTTCTGCACCTACATTTTAAGAAATCATAGATATTGCATTGTTCTTTAAACATTTTGTGGCATGTTTGTTGCATTTAAGTGAGTCTGAATTTTCAGGTAAAACTTAATCTAAATAAAGCCGTGAGAAGGTCATGAGATTTCAATTTGAGTTGACTGATAAATCTAGGAAATTAATCAATTTATATACATTTTTTCCAGCAAAATATGTAGGTTGAATAAACAGCAATGACAAAATACATTTTTATGCAAATGAATGGCCTAGACTGAGATTTAATTGAAAAAAAATGTCTCTGATTGATGGCCTTCACAATATGCGTCTCATTGTTTCAGGAAATAAGATGAACATGATTTTTTTTTTTTTTTTTTACTTACCGTTCCTCAGGTACTTTGTTTGATAAGATGCAAATGGGGTGGCGGCTTCATAGGTATGTCATATGTCAAGCCTAACAAAAAAATGTAGAATAGAGAATTCCTGCGGGGATTGTAATTTATTCACAGCTACCAAGAAGTTTTAGTTATGTAGATTTTGGTAGTGCCTGCATACATTTGATGATATGCAGACTCACTAGAGACCTTAGTTAATTCTGAGTTACACTTTGGATTCCTAATGCCATACTGACAGGTGATATAAACCCTATAGTAGAGACAGCCAGATGTAGTGATAGCATTTAATTTTGAAAGACTGGTTTCCAGGACAAGTGTGTTTGCAGAGCTAATGAGCGATGATTTGTCTGTTACACTCCACTGTATTTAGAAAATGTTAAAACACTGAAAATGTATGCAGCTGTGGAAAGATCAAATCGTAATGAGGATAAATGAGAGAAAGGAGTGCACACCAGAGACAACAAAGCCCAGAATGCATGGAGCCAGACAAAAGGAATAGGGTTTAAACACATTACAGGGAGGACATTTTAAGATCTAAAAGACTACCAGAAGACAACAGCAGTCCCCAAACAGATGGCAGCTTATGTCTGCTGGGTCATGCAGAGCGCTGATCACTAAAGCAGTAATTCAGCAGTAAGCCACCTGTGTCTTACACTGTCAAAAGCAAAACTGTATGGTATGGAATCAGTAAGATGTTAATTAGAACCAGCACATAACAGTACAGCATTCATTAAATTAAAATACTGCCCATATTACATGTCGGTTTAATAATGATGGTCCTTTTGGGGGGTTGAATCAGCAAAACGATTTCTAATGTCACCAGGGTTTAACTGACTAAACCGATTAAGTTCATATTTATTTTAATGCTGCACATGTTCTTATTTTCAACTGTGACGGTTCTCCCAAAAGCAAGAAGCTTTCTTGGAAAATCGAAGCCCCAACCATGAAGAGTGTCACTTGGTCCTTGGAATGTCCCAACAATGAGTTCATATGCAATAACAACGTCAGTGTCTTTTTAAAAGACATTTAAAAGTCTCAAACAAGTGGTTAGATAACATTGAAAATTTTGCTTTGAACATATAGGGATAAGAAGATTTGATGCCAGCAACAAAGTCATGTTTACTACTGTGCTGCATCACCTCTTCTTTTAATAACACTCTGTACGTTTAGGAACTTGAGACCATTTGTTGTTTTTTAAAAGTGCAATGTTTTCTCACTCTTGCTTGATGTAGGAGTTTTACTACTCAACAGTTCAGTTTCTCTTTTGCCATGTTTTATATTCAGGATTCGTCATTGAAAACGTCCGTTCTAAAATAAGCAATCCCTTCCCTGAAAAAACATCATGTATTTGGCATTGTAGGATGTCGTCTACTTATATTTGCTTTAAGCATTTCATAACTTCTCCTGTGTTTTGTTACCATTGTCACACCCATTTTTGAAACCTGTTGCTCCAAATTCAAAATTCCTTTCAAAATCACATCTAATCTACAGTAAGTCCACTAATATGAAAATGTTTTTCTCTACATATAGAAAATTGGCAATCGATATGCCGTTTGGAGGAAAATTTTAAAGATAGCAGATTTCTAGGGTGTTTTTAATTGTCAGATCATGTCACAAAATTTACAGCATCCACTGCCAATAGACACAAGCCCCCCTGCCTCAATGGCAAAAGTAAAATGGTCCTGGGTGTTATCAAGTAAATCTAATTGCTGTAGAAATCAGTGGTGAAAATTGTTTGGTTTGTGATGTTAATCATAGAAGAAACCTGGTGGCTGAGGAGACGGGACAGCAGCTGTTCAGGACTCAGCATTAACTCACTGACACTACAAATTGATGTTAGCAAAATAATAGTAGAGTTACTTCTGCCACTTTGCATTATGAGGGAAGGCAGCTTACTTAGGGACTACAGTGGATCACACTGGATTCTGTGTCTCTTTACATTTACCACAGTTTTTAGAGGCAGATGGCCGAACACGTGTGTCTTCCATGCCACCTGTTGAATTGGCACACGAGAGTGCCTCATTGTGTCAGAGGTAAGCAGAACCTGGGGATGCACATATTACCCTGAGGTTAATCTTAGATTAGATGAAACCTCACTGATACCCTTGAAGATACAAAATGAAACCTACGCAATGTTACGTTATTAAATTAAATTAGGTGCCAATGTTAGTCAAGTCATTGTTAATATTCACCTAATGCAAACAGAAATTACACTTTTTAACAAATCCGTCAGTGCGTTGTAGAGAATTTTGTCTCTTAGACCATCTTAACAACTTTTTATGAGTTCTGTAATAAAGATAATGTTAGTTTCATTATTGTCAAACTATGATCTTATAAGAAGACACCCATTTTTCTAATGCTCCAGAATGGAATTATGGTATCCCTGCAGGTGACAAATCAAAGGAAAAATGCAGATGCTTTCATACAGGTAGTTCAATATGGTATATGGTGCACTGTCTTTGCAATGCTGGTATATGTGCAGCCCATTCAAGAATCGAGGGAATTCATGAAAGGCCATTATGAATTAGTATTCAGCAAACGTATGGGACTGAATAAATATTTCAGAGCTTGTGCCATCTACCTGTTTGCTCCAAGTACAGCACATTTGCTGCAAAAACATATTCCTGCCTCAAAAAATGTCACACATATTTTCGTAGAGTTATATCTATTCAAATATGCCATGAAGCTGTAATTGTTATGGTCAGTTTAGTCAAAAGAAGAACATTTCTTAAGCTGTAAGTATGGCAACATTAAACAATTGATTCCATTAACATGTGCAGGCCATGACATTATTTGAAAACAACACTGCATCTGTATTCTTTTTGTCATGCTACACTCTACTCAAGATTAATATGCTCCTCATATGCTCTCCCAACACGTGTACATATGCAGGCAAATGCACACAAATACACTACAGGCATACAGAAATGGACAGAAATGACCAATGTTTCTGTTACCCAGGAAACAGTTGTCAAGTAGTTGCCAAGGATCACCAACAGTTTATAAGATTGACATGCACACACTTAAAAGATGAAGAGGACAAATGTAGGGGATCTATATTTCATATAACTGTGTGACTGGAGTGTAGGCAGGCTCAGAACATCAATGTAATTTTGTGCATGATGAGCCGCTCGTCCACATTTTATTATAGAATGCAGAACAAACTGAAGAGGCTGATGAGCAGGACATTGGATGCTAACTCATGGAATAATTAGTGGCATACTATTTGAGATCTGAGACAAACAGAACAGGAATTAATACAACGTTGGCTTTGCCTATATCCAAAACAACAATTCTCACTGACATTAAGTACTTTTGGTTCTACGCATATTGCACTTTCCTTCTGGCATTAAACTTTTCAATTGAACAATGACAGTATGATACCTTGACAAAGCAGTCAGTGTTTAGTTGGGCAACTAAACTATTTGGTCAAGTTACTATAAACACTTCTTCATTCCATTCTGGTACATCAAAAACATACACAGTCGACATTTTAACCACTAACAGGGGGAGTTGATAATATTGAATTGGTCCTGCCCTTTATGTGGATGTCACTTTGACAACTACCTAAACATTGTTGCAGACGAAGGACATCCCTTCATCGAAACAGCATTCCCAAATGGCCTCGTTCAGCACGATTATGCACCATGCCTCACTGCAAAAATTGTTCGTAATTGGCTTGAGGAACATAAGAACAAGTTCAAGGTGTTAACTTGGCTTCCCATTTCCCCAGATCTCAATCCAATAGAGCATATGTGGGATGTGCAGTATGGTCATGGACTCACCTTGCAAATTACAGGATATGTTGTTAATTCCTTCATGCACATTTCTGAATCCCAGCTTCAACAGGTTAGAGATGTTGTGGTAGAAAAAGGGGGACCTACACAATATTATACAGATGGTTATCATGTGAAGGCTGATTGATTTTACTTTCTCAGAACCATTGGCACAATAATGGCCTTATGTTGGGTGGGTGTGACACAATGCTGCCAGAAAGTAGCGTGCAGTTTTTTGTATCAAACAAAGCTTTTAAAATAAAAACTGTTACTTCTATAAGAAATAACAACCTTAAAAACAAGTCACAGACATGATCAATTATTGATGTATTTTTGGCATTCGTTCATTTTGTGTGTGAACTTACTTTTTTTAGATTCAGCTCTTACCAGTAAAAATGCAGTGTGAAGGATGATGCTATAAATAAAAGGACAGGCAGTTCGAGAGAAGTGCCATGACAACACTGCATTGTTTATGGCATTATGGAGTTTAAAGGTTTAATATATAACTTAGTTGATTCTTGATTTTTAAATAATGGCATAATGGTTCCTCATTGCGTCAAATACTGACGCTTCAGTTCGGCCCAATCCACAAAGCCCTAAGGATCAGTATATAACCAGCAATAACATTAAGCATCTTATAAGTTGTTCCTTTGGAGCTAACATAGTCCTTGCACATCATTACACACCAGAAAAAGTGTGTGTCCTCCTCTAGCAGACATTTAATGAACTCAGGAATGTGTGTCACTGGCAGCATTATTTGTATTACCTTGGCATTATATACAGATGCTCATTCCAAATTTTAACATCCTGCTGGTTGTTGAGTGTATATTTGGGACGGAAGGCGCGTTGTGCCTTAATGGACTTGATAATGGGGATCTGTCTTCTGACAGCCATTACCGCCAGAGTTTAATGTGCACTTTCAAGGTAGTATGTTGACATTTTCAGCTTGGCTCGTCACGCATGCTGCCACAATGTGCACACCCTTCATAGGATAATGAGCTAATTTGTTTTTCAACAGGACAGTGTTAATGCTAAGAAGGTGGCAGATCACTCGGGAAAAGTCGGTTCCTCCTCTCAGAAGAAATAACCATCATTTTGTTGTCAAGGAGTATTCTCTTGATGAACGGTTTTGAATCAGCATTTCACGTTGTGCTCTATTCTTACATGTTTTATTCTTGAAAGAACAGGGTCATTATTCAGTAAACGCTTGGTAATATATGACTAAAAGTCTCTTATTACCAAAAGTCTAAAATGTTTTATCACAAATTAAGAAGCAGTTGGAATTTTATCTACCCCAACAAGTAACATTCCAATACTTTATGGCAGGGGTCAATTACAGTTGCGGTCTGGTGCGGCGCGGACCCAGACACCATCCTATCAGAACCCATATATAACCAATAAATCAGTGATAACTGTCAGGTTCTGATGGAGAATTTCCATTTTAACTGGTATGGATTTTTTAGCTTCTACATGATTGGTTTAGCAGCACAGGAAACACACAAACCAATTGCATGCAATAATATCACATGATGACTTAAGCGGTAGAAAAGGGATGGATGGATGGACTTCTAGCCAATCAAATGTATGAATTCTGAAGCGCCCTGTGATGGCACTGAATGAGTAACACCCAAGGCTGGGCCGACAGGAGGAAGAACAGACAGTAAAAAGTAAGTCAGAGAAACACTAGTAAGGTAGAAATTAGGGATATCGTTTGTTTGTTCATTCGTTTTCTGCCACTTATCCGGGTCCGGGTCGCGTACAACACTTTGAGCAGGGAGATCCAGACGTTCCTCTCCCTGGCCACTTCCACCAACTCCTCCGGGGGGACGCCAAGACGTTCCAAAACCCATCCGAGAGATATAATCTCTCCAGCGTGTCCTTGGTCTGTCCCGGTCTCCTCCCAGATGGGCATGCCCGAAACACCTCCCCCGGGAGACGTCCAGCATGAGTCCTGACCAGATGCCCGAACCACCTCAACTGGCTCCTCTCAACGTGGAGGAGCAGCGGATCTACTCTGAGCTCCTCCCGGATGTCTCAGCTCCTCATCCTATCTCTAAGGCTGAGCTTAGCCACCCTGCGAAGGAAACTCATTTCGGCCGCTTGTATTCGTGATCTCATTCTTTCGGTCAATACCAAGAGCTCATGACCATAGGTGAGAGTTGGGACTTAAATTGAAAGCTTTGCCTTCTGGCTCAGCTCTTTCTTCACCACAACAGACCGCTTTAGTGTCCGCATCACTGCCGACGCTGCCCCAATCCGTCTGTCAATCTCCCTCATGTACCCTCCACAGGGGAAAATGGAGGTAGACAATTGGACACAAGAGGGACACATTAGGGAGAGGGAATAATCAAACACACCTGGGGGACAAAACTAGACAAGAAGTGGGGAATAGATACATAGGGATTTCAAAACAAGAGGGGAAACACTAACTGACCCTAACAGACAGACAATTTACACTAGGGGACCCTGACAGGGTCTGACTTACTGCCGAGAATGCAAACCAAGCTCTGGCTCTGAAAATACAGAGATTGAATGGCTCGTAACAAAGGCCATCTACCCCATACAACCGGAGCACCCCCCACAGGACACCTTGAGGGACACGGTCATAAGCCTTCTCCAGATCCACAAAACACATGTGGACTGGTTTGGGCAAACTCCCATGCCCCCTCCAGTACCCTAGCAAGGGTATAGAGCTGGTCCAGTGTTCCACGGCCCCGACGAAAACCACATTGCTCCTCTTGAATCCCAGGTTCAACTAGCAGCCGGACTCTCCTCTCCAGCACCCTGGAGTAGACCTTCCCAGGGAGGCTGAGGTGTGTGATCCCCGGGTAGGTGGAACACACCCTCTGGTCCCCCTTCTTGAAAAGGGGGACAACCACACCTGTCTGCCACTCCAAAGACACAGTCCCCGATGTCCACGCAATGTTGCAGAGGCGTGTCAACCATGACAGCCCTACAACATCCAGAGCCTTGAGGAGCTCGGGACGAATCTCATCCACCCCCGGGGTGCTGCCGCTGCGGAGTTGTTTGACAGCCCCAGCGACCTCGACCCCAGTGATGAGAGAGCCCATCCCAGAGTCTTCCGGCTCTGCCTCCTCCTCGGAATGGCTATTGGTGGGATTGAGGAGATCATCAAAATATTCCTTTCACCGCCGAACTCTAGACTCAGTTGAGGTCAGCAACTCCCCTCCCACACTGAAGACCGTTTGGACGGGGTTCCGCTTTCCCCTCCTGAACCGCCGAGCAGTTTCCCAGAATTTCTTCGGTGCGGACTGAAAGTTTCGTTCCATGACCTCACCAAACTCCTCTCACACCCGGGTTTTTGCCTCAGTGACCAGCCGAGTCGCAGATCACTTGGCCTGCTGGTAGCTGTCTGCTGCCTCGGGAGTCCCACAAGCCAGCCAAGCCTTGTAAGTCTCCTTCTTCAGCTTGACGGCCTTTAGGGATCTCATGGTTTAGTAACCGTCAGAACTGTAAAAATTGCAATAACTATGTTGTCTGCATCTCGCAGTCACACTGTTTGTGTGTGTAGTGTGATGAAATCCACTGTTGCACAAACACAAACACAAGGGGAGACTGACACTCACCCTCCCTTCCTCCTTCTCTCTTT
>KV751325.1:6850241-6863979 GCA_001698575.1 Mola mola
AAATTCTATTATTTTAAGGCCATGTGACCCTGTACAGTATACTTAGAGGGAACAGTGCTCATACAGGTAAAACAAGCAATATTTCATTCTCAGTCAAGTATTACTAGATGTCTCAACTAGATCAGAGCTACAATACTGTCACCACAGGGTGGAATAATGACAAAATTGCAGCATTTATATTTGTGATTCTTTTTTCCCTCCTAGGATTTTACTATAAGTCAGACTAACAACAACTAAATAAGGTCAGAGACTGTTAGACTGTTAAATCACTGAGAGGCTCAATTTTTGTAATATTCACTACAGCAGTCGCATGGTGGTTTTATTTATTCATTCATGTTACATTGGTAAAACTAGGACAATACACTGATGACATGTTTGCATGGGAAAACAGATTGTGTGGCCTTATGATAATTTTCCCTCTCTCTAATCGATCTCTCCTTAACTGAATTGTGCTGATGAGGATAGGACCCCTACTGAAAAAAAAAAAAAAGGTGTGTGCTCTTGTCAATCGGCCCAAATCCAAACGGCTGATGTCCTTTGCTTTAAATAGGAGCATGAAAGAACGATGCATGATCTCCCAGTCCATTTCCTGATGCTTGGTGTCAGAGTTTGCTGACAGTTGTACAAAAGTATGTGACCTCAATGTAATGGCAATTGTATCATGGTGTTAAAAATATGCAGTGATGATTAGATGTGTCATCCACCTCTGCTGTTCACCTCTGCTATTCATTATTCATCAATAAACCCTATCATTACCAAGAAGAAACTTTTAACTTCAAACCACTCTGGGTTAGAAAGTAGCTGTTGTTGTCTTTCATTGCCTTATTAGAATTATTTTATTAATACTAAACTTGTTTTGTTAAAATCCATTGATCCCTTTCAATTGATATATCACTACATTGGGGGGTTTTAGAATCCATCCTATATAATCTTGGGAAAGGTAGCCACTGCTTTAAGGTGTATGTATAAGAAGGCTATTATATGATGCCATTTGATGTCAGATAGCTAGCAAAAAATGAGCAATAGCCTGTTCACTTCGGAGGAGACCATTGAGGAGCCATTATTCCAACTTTATCATCCTTGCCAATGACTATGAAGCACTGCTGCTGCCTGTCAGCTGTATAATGGGCCATTATTTAAGTAGTCGAAATGGCTGAATATGCACTTTAGCCACAGTCAGTTAAAAGTGGTCAAGGAAAGGGGGATAGTCAGATCAAAAAACAAATATATACTTTATACACAGTATATATGTTCTGTATTTTGTTTTGGTACTCTCACGCTGTGAATTTCACTGGATAACAATTATTCTGTGGGGATGATAAAATAAAGTATCTAAAAATCCCAATTAATTAGGTCTTAGGGTGGTTAGAAGTTGCTCCAAATAATTATTATATCCATCATCTATGAATTTGTTTATTATTTCTTTGCCATGTAGATTTCATTTAAAATAATTTAAAACACCAAAAAGAAGTTTTGCAGTTTTATTTTTAATTATAAAACAAGACTGTTTTGGTTGACTCATTGTTCCAGCTGTCCAATATATTCATACTAAAACAGCATTTAGCACCTTAGAGTTTAATGGAAGAAACAAATAGTAGCAGCTAGTGGTAGCGTGTAGCTCTCTATTGCAGAAAGCGTGCTACTGAACAGACTATCAGTATTATGTTATTGTCTGGAATATTTGGCAAATACCCAGATGAATATGTAGGCATCCATGTAAGACTCTTTTTCTGTATTGTTCCCACAAAAACAACACACAGAAACAGTAACACAATTCTTCCTCTGGAAATGGACATTATCTGTCAGTGTTATACTTCTTTCTACGTCTTTTTCTCTCTTTTCTACTTTCAGCACTCTTGTCCAAGTTCTACATCAACTAGAACAACTACTGTTCATCTCCCTCTACCTCAGCTTCCAGACATTCCTACTTTCCCTTCGCCTCCTTACAATGTTATTTAGTGGCTCCTGTACTCATGATTTACATAGCCTTAATGTAGTCCTCCGCTTGCAGTCAGCGGATGAAACCATCATTTGTCACATTAATAGTCCTTTTCTCTCTGCTGTACTGTTGCACACAGACAACCTTATGGCTCCATTCAATTTCCCTGCTTCCTTTTTTCCTTTTTCCCAAACCTTTTACCTCGTCCCTAATAGAGCTTCTCTAAAACCAGTTCCCCCTTCACACATTCTCTGGCGTCTTGATATATTTACTCTAACTTTGTAATATTTGTTCATGTTATGCATCTTAAAATGCTCAGTTTCACAGGTTTGCATCGTGAAATATTGTCTTGGACAGCAGTGCTGCTGCTGCGTTGTCTTTTCAGGTAGAAATTAAAGTATAGCCTACCTTATAATTAGGTGGTATATAAGCACAGAGAGAGAAATTATTTAACTGCTGTTTTTTATAATATGCTCAACTGCGTACGCTAAAATGACAAGAGCCCTGCTGCTTGAGAAACAGTGACCTGAATTTTAACTGCAGCATTTGCTGTAGCCTGTTCTTTGTCAGTTGGAAAATTACACATTGAACACAATTATGCAGCTTACAAGAGATATATCTTAAATTAAATGAAAATTCAGTATCACTCATTTAAGCTGTTTTGAAATCAGGCTCACAACACATTCTCCTTCGTACTCATTGCATTATTCTCTTCTGCTGTAACCTGAAGGAGAATGATAATATGTTTTTCTTTATGGTTTGTAGGTTTGACAAAAAGTTTCACACTAGTGTTGGAATTTTACTGCAAGTAAATTTATTCTCATATTCTTACATAACCGTATCAGTAATATTGGTATGAAATTATGATGTATAACGTAGGAATCACATTTTAAGGAGCAAAGAATGAATGCTTAATATGTCAGATAAGACATAGTCTACCCACTATCATTAAATATTTACCACCACTTAGACTGAACAACTTTCTTGTCAATTTCAGACATATTAAAATGTTGACGATGTCATGTTCATCTTTAAAACATATTAGACATTTGGTCCCAGCAGACATTGTAATGTGTCCTAAGAGGATCTAAAACAGAACAAAACTTTTGCCCAAGTAACATGTAAAATGTAAGAATGTTAAGTCCCAACACAGATTTTACAAGCGTGTCTGTGGTCTTAATCTGCATTGGTTTAAATTAAAAAGTGAAGGACGTGCAGAACAATATTTAGTTCAGACTTATCAGAAATGTCACTTTACCTCCAACTTTCTAAATCTTGCTTGTTCTTTCCCCTGTCCAGCATGTGAGTTGATGAACCAGGGGATCCTTGCTTTGGTCACATCTACTGGCTGCGCAGCGGCGAGTGCCCTCCAGTCCCTGACGGATGCAATGCACATCCCCCATCTCTTCATCCAGAGAAATGGAGATGGTGCACCCCGCACTGCCTGCCAGTTCAACCCCAGCCCAGATGGGGAAAGCTACACCTTGGCTGCCCGTCCACCTGTTCGAATCAATGACGTCTTGCTTACTCTTGTCTCAGAACTGCACTGGCAGAAGTTCATCATCTTCTATGAGAGCGACTACGGTGAGTTGGCTTGAGCTGTTTCAAGTTCATTGTCAAATGCATCTTATATACACTGTATTTGTACTCAATGTGATCTCAATTGTTTCATTTACATATAAATGTTCAAAACCAAAGTCCGGGCAAAATCACGCTTCTGCTGTAGACCAAGACCAAGAACTAATTTGCTGAAAAGAATAAACTGAGGAGGAACTAGATGAAAGCGCACTCTCACACACAAACATAAACACACTTACGGTGCATGCAAGGTGCTATAAGATAAATCAAATTTAAATTTAGCATCCTCATGAAGCGACAAGTCTGAGTCTTATTTGCTCATTTGTGGTCTTCGAGTCTGAGGACATGTCCCAGCAGTACTTTTTACAGTCTCAGATGTTCTCTATTTATATTTCATTATTCTCAGTATGACTCCCCTGTGGACCAGGCCTTTCCTGACCCACATTTGGCAAAAGCCCAAGGACTATGGATGTAGGATTGATTGACAGTCCAAGGGCGAAGAGTTGAAGAGAATATATTGCTGAATTGGCTTTCCTCAGATGATAGTCTGCCACTGCTGGCTAATGTTTTTATTACTTTGAAGTATGCATCTAGTGTATAGTGAAGCAAGCCTTCAAAGGAATACAGGTACTCCTTTACAACGTTCCACCCACACTCGACACTAGGGCTGGTCATAGTGTTCCATATGAATATACAGTATGTGATATGTTTCACATATAAAGCGATCCAGCCTTGAATTTTTCCTGGCATTAGCAACCTTTGCTGAAATTGGAATCTTTTGGATTATTTTCAATTAAAATCCCTTCATGGCACATCTGTTTATCAACCCTTTCTTTCCAATTGTCTGTCCGTCCATCTGACTAGTTATTATCAATCTACCCTGTCTGTCTCACTTGATAGCTCTCCTTTTTTGGACTACTATGTCTTGATATCAGTCTATTTTATTGAATTGCTGTCTCTTTTATCACTAGCTCTCTATCGTGTTCTCTGTGGTATCGAATTGTGGCCTATTTGTTTTTGATTTAATCGGTGCAGTGCTCATTTAATACATGCAACAAGATAGTTCACTGCAGAAAATGATTTAGGGGAAGTTGTAAATACAATTTATGCAAATCTTTTTTACCCAATAGTAGTCACCAAGCGAAATATTAAATAGTGGGTAAATTACCTATTTTTTAGAGTAATAACTGTAACACAAAAAATAAACAATACCCTAAGATATTAGCTCTGCATTGCAAAGAGTACATGTGTCCGTTTCATTTGTGGGAGCGGTGAAGGAGAGAAGGTCAGCTCTCCCTTTGACGAAGGATCTTATAAGACTTTGTTAAGACCTGCAGATGTATATCCACGTTCATATCCACATGTCAAGTTACAATTCCAGCGCACATTATTTAATTTGCTTTGCCCTTCCTCTCCTGAAAGCCACTTTGCAGTTCTGTAGTCCGAGACAACATTGCCAGTCTGTAACTGTCAAGTATGATCACAAAATATTATAATACTCTATCAGGTATATTAAACATAAACAGTACAGATTTGCTTTTAGAGTTCATGTTTTTGCTTTTTGTGTCATATACTATAAACATTAATTTGGCAAATAAGTCCGCAAATCTTGTACACATAAAGTAAATTTAAAGGGTCATTGAGATGTCTCAAGTCCTAATTTACATCACGAACCTCAGAGTAGTTTTGACCCCCCACATCCAGGTCTCCAAAATCCTCATTTAGACTCATTAAGAAGTGCAATGTTTAACCAAATACAGGTGTGTTTACTTCTTCACTTTTACCTCATGACCATCTGTGGTGAAACATTAACATGTTTCAGTCTTCTCTGTATGTAATAAAAGACATTTGTCTAAAAAAAATGATTTCCTTCCTGTTCATATTATTTTTACGTATTTCCCCATAATAAACAGAGAAATACAGGCACACTCCACAGTCACCTGAATGCGTGATGACTGCCTTCCAGTCTAAGTTTTGTTTACACTGTTTACTTTTCTCTTGTTAGAACACACCATGTGACAATACTTTCCCCTGACTCATTTCTCTGTCCGTTGTCTCTATTCTTCGTACGTGCCTCACTCAATCAGTTGTTTTAAGCTCTGATGCCCTCTTCCTGCTGCTGTACACAGCTATTAGTTATTCAACATTTATTGATATTAAACATGTTGCATGTCCAAATTGCACGGAATACAACATTGCATGTCCTTGTGTGTAGCAGAACAAATGAACAGTTTGTTATTTATCTATGTATGTCTAACTAGCTAGCTACACTAAGTGTCTGCCTGTCTGTTTTGCTGTCTATCAATTCTGTTTTTCTTATTAGCTTAAACCTACATCTGATACATGGAGGCTCACTTAAACAATGGGGCATTATGAAAGACAATGGCTGGCAATATTAGTTTAAACCAAATAGCCTTTTTAAAGTCTGTTAAATTAGGTGCTAAAAAGTCAGCACCATTGACATTTGCACTTTGGTTTCACTGTTTAACTTTGCACTCATTTAATAAAGGAAAGTAGCAAATAAATCATTGCAAAATTGTCAAAAAACCTATGGTGCTTGCCATGAAGAAGAGCTATGGTTGCCTACAGTACACCCAAAATTGTCTGCAAATTGTGCAATATTTAATATTTAAAGGGATGCAGCAGTTTAATCAGATATACCCAGATAATCTATAATAAGTGCACCATGTTGATATAGTGCATCAGAAAACACTGTGTTCATGAATGCAGTCCTGAAACTTTGTACACTTAACAAAAATATAAAGGCAATACTTTTGTGTCTGCTGATTTCTTGTAAGTAAACAAAAGGCTTAGTTCTTCTAAACCCCTTTCATAAAATTGTTACAATCTGTATTAGTTAGCATTTCACCTTTGCTAAAATATCCCATCCACTTTTCAGGTGAGACATATTAAGATGCTGATTAAAGAGCAGGATTATTGCACAGGTGTGCCTTCAACTGGTCACAATAAAAGGTCTCTCTTAGGTGTGCAGATTATCCTGAAGAAACAGCTTTAGTAGGCACTGAATGGAAGCTTCACACAGGGTATTTTCAAGTGGGGGCAAAGAACCTCACATTATCTGGTATGACCACAATTTGCCTCACACAGTGCGACACATCTCCTTCACACAGGGTTGATCAGGTTATTGATTGTGGCCTGTGGAAAAGTGGTCTACTCCTCTTCATTGGCTATGTGAAGTTGCTGGACACTGGTGGGAACTGGAACAAGCTGTTGTGCCCGTCAATCCGAAGCATGTGAATGACACGAAAATGGGCAAGAAAAACCTCATTACAATGTCTCTGCACATTCAAATTGCCACCAATTAAATGCAGCTGTTGGTTATCAGTAGGCTTTGCTTGCCTATACCATAACCCCACCACCATAGGCCTCTCTTCTAACAGCACTCACATCAGCACACTGCTCGTCAAACCGACACTATACCCACTCCATGAAATGTGCCCATAACAGTGTAAACCATGATCTGTCTATAAAGAGAACTTTTATCCAAAGTGCAAGACGTCATTGAAGGTCAGCATTTGCTCACTGAAGTCGGTTATGCCAACGTACTGCAGTCTGTGTTGTAAGGCATGTTGGATGCACTGCCAAATTATTTGCTAACAATGTTGGAGGCTACTTACAGTAGTAAAATGAACATCACAGACAACAGCTCTGGTGGACATTACTGCAGGCATCTGTGCCATGAAAGAACTGCACATTTTAAGTATCCAAATATGGCTGACTAAACACTCAGGTGAAAAAATACACAAACTGGTTGGCCATGAGAACAAACACTAGAAGTTGGTGGAACGCTGTCACAAGGGAACGAGACAATCTGGCACAAGAGGGTGGGTGGGCACTGCTTATAAACACAAGGGGTTCATTTTAAATGAAACACAGGTGTGTGAGACACAAGGAAAGAAACACTTGACAGGAAGACGAAGATGAGACACGAAGATGAGACAAAGACACTATCAAATTAAAACTGGAAGCACAACTAACCATACAAAGACACGACTAACAGGTCCTGACAGAAAGTTTTACTATTCATAGGCTTCATATTTATATTCATAGGACGATATAAGAATAAAACGCATGATTAATTGTTACATTGAAAGTCAGGTGAAGTCAACTATATTTACATAGAGTGATGTTAAAAAAACTCTTTTTTTTTTTTAAATCTCCAAAATAGGTAACATTTAAACTTACTGATACTCGGATCGGGTCTTGCAGATTCTATGTAATAATGTATTGTGAGTATAGTCATGTTATTTAAATTACATAAACATATATTTATAGTCTAATAACATTTTTCAATTAAACTGAATGACAGTCAACAGCTAGTAAACTAAACAAAGAAGACATCTGGTGGTCAGTTGGCTACATTTTATCCAAAAAAAAAAAAAAATGATAAAGGGGAAGAGAAATGCAATTTATGTTCCAAAATATTTTTTGGCAAGGTGGAAGACAAATTCCATGTTCAGGCACATCAGCATTGTGCACCAAAAAGTATCTATTGCTGTCTTCATGTAGTAAAAAAATGCAGACTGTTAGAAAGTAATAACTGCTAAGACATTTAGTTTAGAAATTCCTTAGAAGCATTATTTCATTTACATACTTTTCTAATCATGTAAAGTAGGAATGAGCTCCACATGGCAGTTTTCTAGATGTGGTTGGATAAGGCAGTGTCTCGCTGTTCTGCTGTATCATCAATTTGCTGATGGTGCATTAGTCTATGCAGAAGCGGATGTCACAAAAGATACAGCACCTATTGTTTGTAGCCCCAGCCATCACACTTTAGCACTGCATAGAAAGAATTGCCCAAAACTTTTTCATTTATATTACCATCATCTGACAACTGTTATTCTAACTTATCACATATCTTTAATCATTGAATTTGTGGTTGGGGAGCGCCACATCAGATTGTGTGGAGAAAATTGTGACTTTTTTTAAAACTTTTTTCTTTAAACAGCTAGCATGCCTGACCATAGGGGCAAATAAAACTAGCTCAGTGTAATGAAATGTGGTGCGAAGATTGATGCATTCCAATCTTGACCAATGCATCAGTCACATAAAAGGCAACTTTTTGTAAACAACTTGTAAGGCTTCGCCTCCTCTGATTCCATTTGTAACTGTACATTTTCAACACAGAGTTTGAGTCACTGATGTGAGAGTGTGTGTTCCACTTTCACACATACTAGAAGTCACCTTAGTTTTAAACAGTTGGAGCTCCATAAGAAACAGAACATGTGACTATAACTATGACTACTATGACTGCAAAAACCTTTAGCTGATTTAACATTTTTGGGTGCTCAGCCAAATATGCAATTATGGGGTAATGTTATAGCAGCTCTTGTTAAATGTTAGCATACTGACATAAACGAGTTGGTAAACCTTCCCAACATCGGGACATTATGACTGGGAGAATACTGGCATTTTAACATTCGCAATTTTTCAGAGCACTGTTCTTCAGTACAATTTGAGCACAATAGCTTCAGAATTTTAGGCTTATTGACCGGGTTCGCAATATCGTATTTGAGTCTGTAAATGCCTTTTAAGGTGTGCTTGCATAGTACTCCCAGTGGGTATGAAAGCCAGCTATCGATTTCGTGTGGGACAGTGGTCTCTGTGGTAGACACCTGCAAACAAAAGCTTCTGTAAAATTGTCTTGTCCTTTCATCATAACAAAGACAGTATAAAAGGCGACTGAGGCAGGAATATAGGAATTTTTAAAGACGGGTTGATTTTCTTGAACAGCAGTACTCTCCATGGCAGAGTTAACAGGCACTCAGTAATGACAGTGGAGAAGCTTTCTGTCTCTGCCCACCCTGTGGTGACTGGCTCGATTTTGAGGAAAGAATTATGCTGGGATTAGGAGACTGATTAACGCGGTTTTGGTCCCAAGTAGGTGGTGGTTTTTAACGTGGAAGTGCATTTATAACACAGGCAGGATCTAAACATACACAATCTGAGAGTGCATTACGCATTACATTACATATACAGACTGTATGTGTAATGCTTGAGGATTAGGGAGAGTGACATTATTCAGAAAATTAAGCACGATTTTTCAAATAGCGAAGACAGTCATGTGTAGTGACATACACTCCATATTGTGTTCTTTATATAATCATAATAAATGCGTCATTTATGCCCTATGGTCTGCTACACCAGGTAACTTCCTTGGTAATTTCACAGGTGTTGCACAATCAGGTGACCTTCAGCTAATTAGCGTTCCAGAAGCCAAAGAGATCAAACAGGAAAGGAAAGTGTATAAAGGAAGTGAGCTGTAAAAATATAAATAATATTTTTCACTATGTTAAACAGTATTCATATGTGGCATTTACCAATCAGGAAATAGCTTTACACCTGATAGTGTAATTAATCTAATCAGGAAAACTCACTGGGGAGCAGCCAGAAAATGTTAATCACGATGACGGTAACACAATCTATTTCTATTATTTTCCTCACTAACAAATGTCGATCACCAGTTTGAAATTAACAAATAAACCCTGCATAATTACAGAGAGGACATGTAACTGTTTTGTGAAGTGGTCACATAATTGTTAAAACCTAATTTGTATCGCTCTAAGATCAGGTGACAAAAATAAGAGAAGTTAAAAAAAAAAAAAGAACCTTGAATGCTAACAGATTATCCTAAACATACACCTGAGACCTAATTTAAAATGTCCATTAAAGGCAGCAGCCAGTGTTTCCTCCTCCTTACTGTAAGTTTCTCTGTTTTTGTTGGGACCAGAGGAGTTTTAAGGCACTACAACATGACTGTGTTGGACGCTCACCCCTGTTACCTGATAAGAAACTAATTGTCGGCTTGGTATTATGAGCTCAAACGGCTATCAAGATAGTCAGCTTCACCACAGCAGTGTAATTATAGTATGTTATAGTAATGTTGCGCAGACGCATCAAGAAAGGCGATTACATTACTGGGAGATTTAATAAGGCCGCTGTATATATAAGGTATAGTCACTTAAATGGATCGCAGACTAAAGGAGCATTTATTAATCCCCATTATTTCTTCTACACAACATTTTTCTTCAGAATGTCTCAAAGCACCCCATCCAGCAGATATATCTAGAGCTTAATTTCTTTCTTGTCTCTATAAAATTGCAAATACATCTGCAGCCTTGGGTAAACAGAGACAACAATTACCTGAAGCTCAACACTTAAACCAGAGCTTCTAATTGTAGAATTTACAGGAAAAGCTAACATTTCTAAAATGTGTATGCTTAACACACATCTTGCACTTTGTACACAGGTAACATATGGGTCTATGAGATCTAAGTTTAAACTGCATCTGCCTCAACTCTGTGTTTGATACAACTGGATCCCAGGTAATTAGCATTAAGATTCCACTATGAATGTCAAAGCAGGGCAACTTAATTGGTGCGAAGCTGACCGAGTCACTCTTAGGGCCAATCAAATACACCTGCATCTAAAAATGGTAAGTCTGGATCTGCCTGTTGATCAGCGGTGTGACTGATTATGGCTGACATGCATGTGAAAACTTGACAGATTAAATTTGTCTTTAAAGTTGTTTGTATTGTCTCAGTAAACATTTACATTAACAGACATACAGCAGTAGTCCATCACAAGCCCATTGGGTTTTCTGAAATCACATGCCAATCACAAAAGAAAACTGGAACAAAATTGCTTTCCCTTATGCAAATAGCATCTAATTTAAAAAAATGCTCATGCTAATAGCCACAGGCAGTTAAATAGGTACAGTTTCATGCCACTTAGACCACCATTCTCAACTAAACACCAAATCCAAAAAGGATCGTGCCATACTAAAAAGAAAAAAGAAAACTGGAACAAAATTGCTTTCCCTTATGCAAATAGCATCTAATTTAAAAAAATGCTCATGCTAATAGCCACAGGCAGTTAAATAGGTACAGTTTCATGCCACTTAGACCGATATTAAATTGGTGCTATCTCTCTCTCTCTTTCTCTCTTAGCTGACAGTTACTATAACACATCCAGCCTGTAAGAGCTGTAACAGGCGAGGGCACCGTAACAGCTGACGCACACCAGAACAAATGTTTCCACCTATATGCTATGTTCTATTTTCCAAAATTACTTGTGAGGGAATTGTTCGGTTTCGGTTTCGGTGTGGTGTGTGTAAGCTATATTCAATAGTAGGTTATGGTCTAAACCTGCTCCATAAGGAAGTTGTCTTGTGATAACTTCCTTTTGATTTTGTGCAAATAAAAGTGACTTCACTGCTCAGTGATAAGCTATGTTGTCCTTTCTTCAAAAATTCCGCATTTTTTAGCCATGACAATTGTGTCTAAATACAGATAAAACTATTAAATGATGTTAAGAGTTTTGCATTTGATGCACCCGCTCGATGAACAGGTCATCCACTAAACGCAAAATGCTTCAAAAACAAAAGCAAATATATGAGTAAAACTGAAATAGCAATCAATACATCTTTAACGTTTTGCCATGAAATACAAATCACTGGCCTCATTTATAGATCACAATGTGATTTTGTTAACCTGAAGAGTCAAAACCATGGACATCTTCGCTCCGAGGCATATAAATAGGCAAAAAGATTTAAGACCACACCAAAACAGACAAACTCCACAAATTTTGTTCTGGATGGTTCCAGTTGTGTCATGACAAAAAGTATATATATTGTATCCGTATATTTTTTGGTTTTGCATAAAAGTCAGGGGTATTTTCTTCTATGGAAATTGGAACTGAATTGCTGCAATTGGCAGGTTCCTCAAGCATCAGACTCATGACTGACCAATGTAGTGTTGTACAGGTAGCTCATCTTAATGCTGTAAAATTTAACATGTAGCTTTTTTAGTCTAATGTTCAATATCATTATACATACTAAAAACACAACGTGGGTACATGCGTGTTTAAAAGAGGTGGACCAAAACTGAAGCAGTCATCACTCATTTTCTGCTTTCTCTTTGTCACTAAATGCTGTCATGGCGTGCTTAATACATTTTGGATTTACAAAAAAATAAATCAATAAAATAAAGTTTTTGGTTATAATTATCTGATACTTTTGAAGCAAAAATAACAGTGATTGCTTTAACAAACCCATTTCAGTGTGTAGTAAATACAGGATGGTAGATTAGTCATTTCTCAAACTTTTTGCACTTAGATGGCAACTCAGCTTGACAGCTCAGAACAAACTTCAGAGCCTTTTGATCAAAATATGCTCATCGCTGCTCTGCTCCAGTTCAAAAAGTAGTCCCACTTTAGTTACAACTTGCCTAAGAAAAGAGCCAAAAAGGATGTTGGAGAACTTCTCGGTATTTCTCAGTCTCCCTTGATCTGTCTTTGCTATACTCTCAGATCATAGATGCATTCCTTTGAGTAAAAATTGGTAAGGGACAGACAGAAATCAGCAGCACTTCCATTAAAGAGTCCTATGGTAACACAGAGGCAGTAAAGAAGACTTTAAAGAAGAGTACCTTCAACTTCCAGCAGATTTTTGTTTTGGGAAATGAAGCTGGGGTAAACATGTGAAGAAATCAGGCCTTTAATTCCACATTAATCCTCTTTACTGGAGCACTGTCCATGTCCCTGTTGAAAGGCCTGCTGCCAGTTTGGAACGCTGGCTCTTAGGTCCGACATTTGTTATGGGGTCCTAGTCATCGCATGGTAGCTTTCCCTTGGCTCTACATGGTATTAAAACCTTTGTTTGTTTGTTTGTTGCAGCATTTTTTCTTCTATTCCCTCTTTGAGACATGCAAGGATTTCAGTTTTCGCCCAAAAGTAACATTACAGTTTATCAGTACTGAATGACAAACTAGCGAAAGCTAATCTTGCCGATGTTCTTTATTAACATGACTTTTAACATTCATTATTTCAATGATGCTATTATGCATGCCCTTCCAACTTCCCATTACCACACAGATTTTTGCATATTCACCAGCTGAGTCACAGCCTCCCTCATCAGTGTCTAGACTCAATGGGAGAAGTCATGTTGCTGCTACTTAGGGCAGGTGGCAATTGTAAAAAAAAAAAAAAAATCCCTGTAGAATCTACTCAGTTATCACATATCAACTGCTTGAATATAATCATCTTTACTTCATTTACTCGTCACTGACTGATCAGTTGTTGTTGTTTCATGATATTGTAGTTTAAACATACAGTAAGTGTAGGTTCATCCCATTTAAGAACATCCAGTCCTGTCAATATATTTTTGTGAATAGCGATCCCAAACTAATTAAGAAAACATCC
>KV751325.1:6884022-6936694 GCA_001698575.1 Mola mola
GCCGACTGGAAGTCTTGTTCCATGGCCTCACCAAACTCCTCCCACACCTGGGTTTTTGCCTCAGTGACCACCCGAGCCGCAGATCGCTTGGCCTGCCGGTAGCTGTCTGCTGCCTCGGGAGTCCCACAGGCCAACCATGACCTGTAAGTCTCCTTCTTCAGCTTGACGGCCCCTTTCCCCTCTGGTGTCCACCAGCGGGTCCTGGGATTACCACCACGACTAGCACCAGCGACCTTGCTACCACAGCTTCGAGCAGCCGCCTCTGCAATGGCAGCGCGGAACATGGCCCACTCAGATTCCATGCTTCCCACCACCTCCGGGATGTGGTTGAAGCTCCTCCGGAGGTGGGAGTTGAAGACCATTTTCACAGGGTCCTCAGCCAGACGTTCCCAGCAGACCCTGACTCCCCTGCCACCTGATCCAACCCATCCCCAGGTGGTGATCAGTTGACAGCTCTGCTCCTCTCTTTACCCGAGTGTCCAGCACATACGGTCGCAGATCAGATGATACGACTACAAAGTCAATCATTGACTGTCGATCTAGGGTGTCCTGGTGCCAAGTGCACTTGCATTATTATGGCTAAACATGGTGTTAGATAAGGACAAATTGTGACTAGCACAGAAATCCAATAACTGAACACCACTCGGGTTCAAATCGGGCAGGCTGTTCCTCTCAATCACACCCCTCCAGGTCTCGCTGTCATTGCCCACATGAGCGTTGAAGTCTCCTAGTAGGATGATGGAGTCCCCAGTAGGGGCACTCTCCAGCACCATTTCCAAGGACTTCAAAAAGGGGGGGTACTCTGAACTGCTTTTTGGCGCATAGGCGCAAACCACAGTCAGGATCCGTTCCCCAATCAGAAGGCGCAGGGAAGCAACCATTTCGTCCACTGGGGTAAACTCCAACACATTGGCTGAGAACCGGGGAGCTATTCATAAGCCCTGCTCTCCGCCTTTCACCTGGGACAATTCCAGCATAGAAAAAAGTCCAACCCCTCTCAAGAAGACTGGTTCCAGAACCCGAACTGTGGGTTGAAGTTAGGCCAACTGTATCTAGCCGGTATCTCACAACCTCTCGCACAAGCTCAGGTTCCTTCCCCACCAGAGAGGTAACATTCCATGTTCCAATGGCCAGCTTCAGCAACCGGGGGATCGGACCGCCAAGGCCCGTGCCTTTGGCTGCCACCCGATCCACATAGTACCGGACCTCTATGGCTCCTCCTGTGGGTGGTGGGCCCATGTGAGGACAGACCCATGTCTCCTTTTCAGGCTCAGCCCAACCGGACCCCATGGACAAAGGCCCGGCCACCAGGCGCTTGCCTAAGGACCCCTTCTCCAGGCCTGGCTCCAGGGTGGGGTCCCGGTATCCCTCCGGGCAGGGTACACAAGTCCTTGTTTGTCACCATCATAGAAGTCTTTTGAACCACGATTTGTCTGGCCCCTCACCTAGGACCAATTTGCCTTGGGTGACCCTACGAGGGGCAAACAGCCCCCGACAACATGGCTCCTAGGATCATTAGGGAATCCAAACCCCTCCACCACGATAAGATGGCGGTTCTTGGAGGGGCATTATGATTCTAAGCTCTTAAATTTCTGCATCCGTAATGAAATTATGTGAATTAAGTTAAAGCTAAGAAATTGTTTGGTGAGATGACAGTGACCTTATCCTTTGACTTTTTCCCCCCAAAATCACACCTGTAAATGTATAGGTTGATGCCAACATTTGTGCCAAAAAAAACATGACAGAGTGTGTTTGTGAGCATGAAATGGGCAGAAAGACCCAGAAACATAATGCCTAATGGTTAAATGGCTTTTGTCAGGACAAATATTTAAAAAATATTCTTCAGTTAGTTCAGTTAAGTTCAGTTCAGTTCAGTGGTGCATGAGTGGCAGAGTTCATAGATACAGGCCTCCACTCGTGCTTAAAGAGCAACGGTTAGCATATTTAACCATTCTATTTCACACAGCTTCTACACTGCACTAGATTCTGTGTGCAGGGACTTGTAAGTTCATAGAAAAAATGGTGTCAGATGCAATAAAGACTTACACTCACACACCTTCTGCCTTGCCCTGTCCTGTGTTGCAACAATGAGTAGCAATCCACATGCAGTAGCATGTTGCTTATTGGAAAGGGCATTTCCAGGGCTGACCCAAAGCCAGCAATACAGCCAAGATGCTACATACCAACAGCTGTCTTGGGATATATACCAAGGTGGCAAGAGACTCTTGATAAACTGTCTCTACAATGCTTTAACAAGCAGCCTGAGGTGGGTCATATCACCCATTTTTGAAGTAGTGGTTTCCAAACATGTTCTGCCTCTCTGGTCACCACCAACTTCAGCCTTAATAACACAATCTAGGCATAGCACTTTTCTGACAGTGAGGAGATGCTGACATCGTCAGGCAGTGAATCTCAGCAGGGATGATGAAAGGTCGTATCATAAGTCGCACGGAAGGGGGTCTTGACAACACTGATTCCCAACTCCTGTTTATCATTGTCACAGTGCAGATTCACATGGAAATGGCAAAAGTGTTTCCACCCCTGTTGCTACTGTCTCACCTGGGGAAGAGCCTGACACTCCCTGCAGGCTGGTGGCACTCACAAAGTGGTGTCCAAAACAGTCGAAGCAGTAAGCATGTCAGTCCATCCAATCAATAAAGCAAGGGCAAGATGGACACCTGAGGTTCTTGAAGCATTGACTCCAACTGTATAGAATTAAACACTCAGTGAGTAAACTTGCCAATTACTGAATAGAAAAAGGCAATCAGCAGTTTCTAGGTTTTCCACATGTTCAAGTAGGTTCATCCTGATTGGCTAGCTATTATCACGCAAATCGACGCACATTGTTTAAAGACTCGAACGAAGGGTAAAGCCTGTGGGAGAAAAAACCTTTACCTTCAGCCCAGCTGATTAATGGATGCCTAATTGGGCATTATTCCTCACATTGCTTACAACGGAATATTGATTCAACATTTTAACATCAGTATCATCAGTGTTTATATATTCACAAAAATTCAATGAAGGCATTATTTTTTCAATAGGTCATTAACACCTCAGTACGGGAACCTGCTGTAATGTAACAAACCCATGGAATTTTCATATGGCTGTAAGTGCGCTGGAAATTTCATCAGTGGATTTAGTTTTGCATTGGAAGCACTGAATGAAATCCGTAAATGATTTTGATGTGGAAACTCTGGAGATAATCACTGTAAATTGTTATATTTTAATATGCACAGGGGAAATATTTGAAGTTGGATTTCACACCCTCCCCAGAATGTTGCTTGATTCATTATGTTAACAGCCCCCATCTCATGTTTAATTTCAGCATAGTTTACAGGTGCATATTGTCATGTCAACAAGTCAAAAAAAATGGTCCATATTAGAAATGTATTACATGGATTTGTGAAACAACCTGTTGTTTCTTTGTTTTGTGGCATGGCGGATGAAAATAAAGATGTCTCTGCCCTTTCTACTAGTTGCTGTGTATCTGCTGCATTTAGCTAAAAACTCTTTAATAGAGATTTTGATTTATTTACTAAATTCTAAAGATGAATTTTACCTCAGATGGCTCTTCTCCTTTGTCTGTCTGCCCTTTGTGCTGTTCCTCTCATTCTTGTGGTTTTGCAATGTAGAACCAATTGTCCTAATGAAATCTAACTGACCAATTTATTACCTAGTCTTCTCTAGACTGCCTCCCACACACAGAGGCTCATAAAAGCTGCTGTAATTGGACAATGGGGCTGTTACTGTCTCAGTGTTATCTATTGTAAAGCCCATCTAGCTTCATGCCCACTTAAAAAAATTTGTTAGAGTGATTATTTTCTCCAGGCGATTACCTATTTTCACTTAACAGTCAAGTTCATTGATCAGCTTCGTCCATTATCATTAATTTACAACCTAAACACCAGCCTAATATTAAAAATCTTAAGTTTGTTGTTCTTGTGTAACTCAGATCCATACGCTGTGAAAAGAGAATGACATGGCTGACTTTGCTGAAGGCCTCAGTTTAATGTGTAATGCAATGTCATGTTGACTCAATTAAAGTGGACCTAATTTTAAAAGCTTTTGGAGATAATCATCCTAATATTTTATTAAAATGTCTTTTTTAAGTGGCACTAGAGACATTTCTATTGCAGCTTATCTTTAAATAGTTTCTTTTTACCGATTACTTAAAAGACCGGACCGTCAGTATCAATATGCTGAAATACATGCTGCAAAAAAAAAAACAATAAATGGATGAAGAAGCAATTGTGGGTATTGAGTGGGGCATCATCTAAGTTTTAAACAGAATGCAATACAAACATCAAATGATGCTGCAGATACATATTAATCACAATTTATAGCATGCTCCCCCATCTTAGAGAGGACCAGTGAAGCATGCCATTAAGCCTAATGACAGATGCCTCAGAGGGGAAGGGGAAGAGTAGTGCCGTTGGGCTTCAGGGTGTGTGGCATGGGGGATAGATGGGTGAAGGGCTGGGAGGCTACACGCCAGGATGTACTGTACAATCTCCTCCAGATCCTCCTTTCAAGCGGGCCTTTTCAGCAGCTCTATTCAAAAAACAGTAATTGCATCATTTTTCAAGCCCCTTGCCTCTGTCTGACTGAGCCTGGCACCATTAATCAAACTAATGGAGAAGTAAGTGATTTCAAAATATAGGGTTTGATCATCCACCTTCAATCCTCTTCCACAACTCTGCCTTCTTCTCAGCTTTGGGATCCCCTCTCCTCCCACCCTCCTATATCTTCCTATTCTCATAGCTCTCATGGATTGTTTCACTACACATTGAGTGGAAAGGGCTCTGTGATGAAAACTTATTTTCATATCATGTCATGTTTAGCTTCTCTTAGTGTACATAAGAGCTCTGCTTTTGCACATTCTGGAACTGCTATGGCTCTCCAGCTTGATTAGAGCTGATATCCAACAATCCATGTGTATAAGAGGTTGCAGAAAATGGCCACTCTGAATTCGCCATGGACCATTAAAAAGCAGTATATCCCAGTAAGAATCAGGGTTCAGACACTTATTGATCCTGATGAGACAGATTAAATTCTAGTGGTCCTAAGGTGTATTGAAAAACAGCTATAAAGAAGCAAAAACCTTTCTTGAGGCCTCTACTTGAACTCGCAGGCAAATTATATTCCGTACAAGCAAGAGGAAATGTCTTTGTATCATATTGTTCTACAACCATAGTAGTCTTTGGGGAATACAAACAAACATGCACAAATGCTTTATTTACAGCATATTTTACTAATTTATTGTCTGTACATATGAGGCTTATTAACGATTATCTCCATTTGCCCCAACGGGTTGGTTACTGGAAATTATTGTCTCTAAAGAGTCTTTTAAAAGGACTCATGGCCCTGAACAGACATACTAGTGCAAAGTTTCTACTTAGTCTTTGTTGTGAAAACAATGCTGACTAAGCAAAGAGTACCAAAAACATTTCGATTTAAACAAATATTATATCTCTTAGCAATTACTCTCAGTATTATTTGGAGGTGTTGTTGGCAGAGGACCATCACCGCCTCCTCCACCACTCTTTTCCCCTCTGCCTCGCTTGCTGTCAGGTCTATTTGGAAATATCAAAACTTAATGTTTCACACTCCCACACTTTAACACCTCTTGCTTCCCATGGTGTTCTGAAAAGACACGTCTCAGTCTGTGCTTGAATAATTAGGATGAGATTCACATTCATCTTTTGGCCCAGTTAAACTCCTACTGTGACCTCTCTTGGTGCATTGTCTGTTTATCTTTATTTGCCTGTCCACTTTTCTTGCTTACTCCGTAATTAACAAGAGTTTGGTAGTTATACAGTGCCTACTTACCCTGACCTGTAATATGTAACCAGCACAATGAGCTCCTCAATTTCTAAGAAGAGGGAAGCAGTGCTGCTACAGGCCTATCAGGTCTATTTAGCTCTATTTAGGGAGGGTTTCTTTTTTCTTTCTTTTTTTTTTTCAAAACAAAGCATTAGACCCATCTGTCGGATTTAACTTTCAGTCGTTTGATCAGTCTCACACGTTTATGTTGGAAAAAAGACTCACAAGTTTTTAGTTCAGGTCTCAATTCACTCAATGGATATCAGGCTATTTCAGTAAATGTAGGTATGAAGGTCTTGTTCAGGAGCTCCACGCTTTTTACTCACATATTCACCACACAATAGTGAGCTGTCTATAACATCTACAGCGTCATACCATCAGCCCAGAGGCACTATTTCAAGTTCCATTCTGAATGGTACCTGATGAATGGCTATTGAGGGAGGTGTCAAAAAAAAACACAACTGTCACCTTTCATCAGGACAGACACACCTGCTATTTTTCATGCAGCAGTGGCAGTAAGGTGCATGTTTGAGCAGGTGGATATTGATCTGTCCACTGTTCATATTCCAGACAAGCTATTTTTCTCCCCCAATTCTTTCCTTGTCTAGGCACATCCCAACTTCTTCCATCAGGTTAAGTGTCTGGATAACAAGCAAGTCCAGTTACTACAATTTAACTACGGAAATGCATTTGACACTCAAAAGTATTGGGATAAACTGACTCTTTAATTAGGATGTCTGTAAAATATCACACAGATGTTCCTGCATCCTTGGTTGCAAGCCCATGTTCAGTTTGTTCAATTCATAGGTAAAATTTGTTCTGTGGTTCTGTAAATGCAAAAAATGGCAAAAATGACGCATTATTGTGCAGTAATGAACAAACCCTGAAAATCAATATTATTTGAATATACAACTAATTTACCTATGTTTATATTCATGGGCATAGTGAAATCTCTATTTTTCCATGTGTGTCAAATGAACATCGACAGGGAAACAAAAATAGATACACTGCAGAGTTGAAATCCCTTTCATATTCAGTGTTTGTTAAAGACTGTGTCTATTATCAATAGGACTAATAATATTCCTTTCAGTGCCTTTCATATACACCGTTATTGTGCATTAATTCATGGTTTTAGAATGTAAATCACAATGGCTCACCTTCTTTTTCACTCATCTTCTCTGAAGGGCACCCTCTGAATAGTCACTAATTAAAATGTGGGGCAGTTTAAGGAATGTGCATGTATTCATACAGAGATGCATATACTGTATGTTCTTGTGCTGAACTATATTCATATTAAGGTAATAATTTATTCTAAATTGCAATAAGCACACCTATTATAGTGCAAAATTGCATTGTATTTATACATATATTATTTTAAAACATGTTGGCTGACATTGTTCATTTTATTTCTGTGTCCATACATTGATACAGAGTAGTGCTTAAAATGTCACTGTATTGTATAGAATTACAAAAAAGGCTTACTTTTCTATTCCACTACTGCGCATTAAAACACAATCTCTTAATTTATCAAAAATGCTGCACCATTACACGGGGAAAAAAACGACTGCTTTGCAGAACTTTCAAATATTATCAATCCCCACCTTAAGGGCAAAGCTGAAGTTGTCATCACATCCTAGTTTGTAAAGAAAAATTACTAAAAACTCTACAGTGTTAGGGTTTTTGGTTAAAAACCATCTAATTCCCACTATGAGGTTTTATTCATAACAAATCTCTGCAAAGAACTGTTTTAAGAAGTTTGAGTAAAAGAATTCATTGTTTGTGCCACTGTTGTAAGAGGCTACCCACCCTGCCCTGACTGCAACACTAACTATAGGGACATCTTTTGATAAAAACAATGCACCCCTATCTCATTAGATGTGCTTTTTGGGGTGTGAAGCTCCTTCTGAAGGAGAGTTGTGTGAGTTATTATCTGAAGATAATGGCCTAAGAATAGAAGGCTGTGCTTGAAATTGTGTCTCGTTCAACCTGAATCATTTGGTTAATGTTAGTTGTATTCAGTTGCATGTATTATTTAGTTGCGTTTGAATAACAGGCTTTGGCTTAAGTCTTGTCTTTGCTTGGATTCAGTCCCATAAATTACTGTTTTTGATTTTTTGTTTTTGTTTTTGTTTTTGTTTTTTATTTTCTTGTCAACATTTTGAACGTCACAACGTAAATAGGCTTTGTTGCATGTTAGCTCAGTTCTTCCCCCAAACTAGTAGGGTCTCTATACACAGTATAAGTTTTGGCTGGCAACAACAGTTGTTTCCAAAAAAACAGTCAATTTAGTTTCAGTTGTGATGTTTTAATTTGTGTACTGTCATCTCCCTTTTGTTAGGATGTCATTCTTAGTATACAATACTGTTTGTGATTTTGTTATGTAAATAATAAAATACACTTGTGTCTTGACCAATATACAGTACCTGCTTGTCCTTGTTGGAACAGTGGTCACAGATTAACAAAACTTTTGGTTAAGTAATCACTTTCTTATCTCTTAATTATCCTGGTTTGTTACATCCATCAACCCTGCAATAAAAACTAATTTGGAAATATCATCAAAGATCCACAACATAAATTTCCCCCAGGTGCAGGGGTTTAGTTTCTGCTCAGTGATTTCAAGGGGACACCCTGCAGGAAGGCAAATTGATTTGTCTCCTGCTAAGATAAATTGTTTAAGAAGTGTGCTTTAACAAATGTCTGAATCCATGAAAAATCCAGTATTTTGAAAATGCATGTTGCTTGATAAACAAACAAAAAACAAACTAGTTCATAACCTGATACAGCATATGGATGGGCTCCTAATGGTCGATATGAATATGGCCAATTTATTAAAAGATATTTTTGATGTTAAATGCTCATTTAGAAGTCCCGGTCAACAGGAGACAAAATTTAACTAGAACATAATTTTGGTTGCAGGAGCAATTCTTGATTTGAAATAGAAACACTGCTCTTTCATTTTTTTTCAGAGGAGGACTTTTGTTGCTAAGTATAAAAATGTGTCACAGTTTTTTTATCAGCTTGCATTGCAAGCCTTTCAGCATTTATTTTTTTTAGCAGCATTCTCGGAGGTTTCCTGTTTGCTTTGTGGCAGCTGTGGTGTTAGTGTTTATTTTACTGTAAGGGTCGTACGCTTCATTAAAACATTGGTATTAACTGCTAGTGCTATTTAAGAAATGATATAGCAGAATAAGCCTTTATGGTCTGTGCCTTAAGTCCTTTTCCAAACTACAAAAAAGATAAATGAAGTAATTGAAGAAACGTAGTAATGAAGTACATCAGGTAAATGAATATGTGTCATTTGTGTCAGTTGCGTTGGTCTCAGGCTCAATGCAGGTTTGCAGTGTTGCCAAATAGATTTTGCACAATTGTTTGGAAGGAAAAGAGACAAAATAATTTCCATCGTATAGCAACAGAGAGATGTGGCTGGATCACAATCAAGTTTTTTCATTCACATATGCTCATTACAAATCAGTCACATTGTGTTTGTTGGTATGGTGGGTGAGGTCTTGTCCACTGCCCTGTTTGAAAAATAGCAAATGTTACAGAATACTTGCCTCGAAGACTCTTACAGTTTTACTGAATGTTTTTACTCAGGAGGCTCTTAAACCTGCTGCAATATTCATAAAAAGTCATATCTAGTTTTAATCTTGTTAGTGACTTTCAGAGTTCCTCCTCACAACATTAAAAGCTTACAGTGTGCGTAGCAGTCCATAGAAGTAATTTTACCGTAGACACCGACAATACTGTATATTGTTTACTGTATAAAAGCTATATATACTGTATATTTTTTATGTTTCAACAGCTTTTTTTGTAACTCTGATGATGATATAAAATAGATCTATAAAATAGAGCCTGAGCAATATGAAATTTTTGGAACCAATACCGATACTGATTCTGATATCAGGGAGAAAAAAACGTTCCGATAGCCAATATTGGCACACATATACACACACATTTTTCACAATGATCCCTCAAATGAGGTTATCAAATATTTGTAACAAAGATATGCAAAGGAGGCAGAATATTTAACAGATTAACAATGAACTTTTAATGACTTAAATGACTCAGTACACTGAAAAGTATTCTTCACTGGAAATTGAATATAAATCACGGTCAGATTCACTGTACCCTTACATCATTACCATGCATGTGAATGCGCTATCTCAGGAAAACGTAAAGGAAATTCCTTTAAGAAAAGTCAACTTGGAAAAAAATGATTTGATTTGTTTTTCATGTGACCTTTTGAATTTAGTTATACTTTAAGAATTTTTACAGTGATTAAGACCACATTTGTAACACATGTATAACAGAAAAATTAAGATTAATTCATTATAGTTTATATCAAAAAGACAAAGGTCTATTTCAGCTTGATGTCATATTATTATGTAAACCACTCTTCTGGTCATTATTTAGCACCATACTTTAGGAACAGAAAGGGAGATTAAAATGTATTGATCTTTTGCATTTTAGACATTTATGTTTTAGAATTTAAAGCTTAATGCATGAGTCGGGACAGAGATGGAAACAACAACTTGACTCTTGCATAGAGACGTACAATTGCAAGACGCTGATTCTCGGTTGAAGTTTTAAAATAAATGTTCATTCTCTAATATTCCTACAATCCTATATCTGTCATGGTATAGATATATTTTTACAAAAACAGTGCACTGGGCACAGTCCTAAGATTCTTACATTTTAGTATGCGGCTAATGTGCCCACCGGAGAGTGTGCAAGTGGGGACATTAGCCATTCCATTCATGGCTTCAGCGCAAGACTCTGGGAAGTAAAATACATGCAAAGAGAAGGCACAGAATCTTTGGCAGATGGGAGGCATGATTTGTTTTTAATGCAAAGCATGTTTTCTTTGGAGGGCCACCTCCTTTTGACGACTAACAGCGGAGGGTCAGAAGTGATTTCGTCAGATGCTGAGTTGATCGTCAACTGACATTTTCTTCTTGGTTTCATCACTTGCTGTCTTTTAGGAAATAATAACTCCTTGACTTTAAAAAGATGGTGAATACTCTTATATTTATAATTTTCACTACAAGATTGTCTGCCAACATAAGGCACTAGAGATGAAGCATTCAGTCAAAATCATATTAACTTTTTTTATCATGACTGTTTTGTCTTTATGGCATATAATTTACTTTCAGTATAAGATGGTTTAATGATGGATGAACAGTCAACATATGCAACCATAACTTTCCTAAAGTTTATATAAAGAACAAATATTGCTTGTTAAATTTTGGGAAAGTGACCAGTTTGAATGATAAAATCTAAAAATCTAAATACCTTATAATCTGCATCTAATTATTTACAAAATGTAATCGTGAGTATATTATTAGTATCATATTATTATTTAAACAACACCCTAACTAAGAACCTGTATGTGTGGACATGCTGACATGTGTACCTGAGTGAAGGTAAGGCTATTTGTCTGAGATGACAAAGCAGATGAAATCTGGTCTGGTCTGAAGTTCCACGGCAACATTGGCAAGGCTTAGTTCAGAGGGACTATTGTGATTTTTTTCTATGACAGACCTCATTACGCCTCCATGACCTCTTTGTGAGATTCTCAACTCATAATGAACACGGAAGGTTTGACAGCAAACAAAAGCTTTTCACTGTCCCCCCTATTCACAATCTGGCCAATTACTAAAACTGTGTGAAAGGCTCGAACTTAAAACCATCACATGCCTCTAGTTGTTATGCACTTGACTATAACTATGACTTTGTTGCATTGCCACAAAAATAGACAACTGTGTTATACATTTTTAATGGTGCAACACACAGCAATGAAAAGCAAATTCAATTCAGCTGCAGTTTCTTAAGTAATGACTAAAGTTGTTTTTCATATGCTGAAGTCAAAAAGCTCGGGAAATTAATGTCAGTTGTTATGCCAAAGTAAACACAGACAGTGACAGCTGAGCAGATTTTTTTAGCTCAGTTTCAGTTATCAAATGCTGCAGACCCAGTTGTTGGTCAGTGTCATACTTCTGAAAAACTTAGGGACTGCAAATGTATGTTATCATCCTTACTGACGGACACCTTGGTAAACGGGTCATTATAGACTTAGATTGATTGGACAGGAAGATTTACCATGTACAGAGATTCAGATAAATGCACTGAATAACTGATATCATGGAAAAATATATAGCTTTCAGGAGGAAATCAATATACAGAAATGAAATAACTTCCATAGTTTCTAAAAAGAGCATTGCACAGTTTTACATATGCTGCATAGCCCATACTACACATACAACATTATATTACTGCTGGATATACTCATGTGTCTGATGTCAGTTGTTTCTGATGTGTCTGTTAGCCTCATCTGTCCTTAATCTGCTCTTGGTTCCACTTCTTTGCTTAATCATGCTCAGTTCATATACAGTAATAACCAGTCCACTGTCCCACTATAACAGTATACTATATAACACTATATTGCACTCTAAATAGGTGGTACCCTGAACTACATCTCAAATGATTAAGCTGAATCATCACCCTCGTAAACAATTGTAGTAAAAACTCAGCTTTATAACTTTCATGAAAGCCAGATTTGTTGCAAAACTTTTTGAAAAGAATAAATTTCATTATTTTATCTCGGTACACTTAATAAACAGCAACTGCTTGTACAATCCAGATTGGTTTTGCTTTAAAATATCTAACACATAATTTTGTACTAAAACACATAATTGTATTGGGTGAGATTACACAGAGCACACGCTTCCTCTCATATGTAAGACGTTGGTCATCGTTGGTCTGAGGTTTGCATGCCTTCACCTCCTTCTCACTGCAGTCCCTCTCTCTTTTCTGCTGTCGCAGGTTAAAATTGAAGTTGGCATTTTCCGTCTGCCTTTGTGGCATTGCTATTGTATGAAAACATGCCTGGGGTGCTTTGCCTCTCTGATAGGAGATCTTACGGTCGCCGGACTTCAGCTCTATCAGCAGCATAGAATATTCCTCAGATGTCACTCCAGGCTTTTGCGTATGCCTCCGTCTCCAAAAACTGCATTGCTCTCTAAAGTTTAACTGTTACACATTTCCTGGGGTGAATGGCGAGAAAGAAAACACACAAGAATAAAATTACTGTCGGGATCCTGAAAACATTTTAGGACTTAAAGGGAACTTAAAGCTTCAGTGTGATAAATTTTAGGCAAATTCAGAAAGCCTTGCTTAGTTCAACTGAAGTAGGAATACATGCCATTAGAAATGGACTGATTAGGCACACAAAAGGCTTTTCTATTGTTTTAAACGTGCAATTGTCAATGTTGTACAGAGATGAATACATTTCCTTAATTTCTAAGCACTGCATCTTGTGTTTATGAGGCATCTTGCCCCTTAAATTAAAATCATATTTCATAAAAATGAAATGAAGAACTGTTTGAACAATGGGCCACTCATAATTAAAGGTGAAATCAAACTAGGAATGCTTATTTAATTATTCTTGTATATGCAGTTTTAAGTGTTCCTGTGAATTTCAAAGTAGATTTGCTTTCTTGTATTGAAAGCAGCAATGCTAAGTAACTCCTCCCTGTGACGCCTATAAATTCAGCAGAGCTTTCAGCATTATGCATACTGTATTTTGTCACATCCATTCAGCTGTGAGGTTAACCAGCAGCTTGCAAACATCATTTGGCCTAATAAGGCTTTATTTCTAGTGTCTGAATTCCTCAGTGTTGAGTTGTGCTGTGAACTGGGACTGAACCTCTCAGTTGGTGGGTTCTGTTGTGCCCACGGCTTCACCAACAAGACGATATATACAGTATTAACTAACCCTCAATACAGTAATTGACTTTATTTTTACCGTCTGACAGATTTTGTCTGGAACAGTAAATGCAGCTGAACGAGCTGTCGTCTCTCTTGAATGTTAAGATTATTCTTCCAGGCAGACAATAGTTTTCATTGTCAAATTTTGTTCAGGGCTTGCGAGACATAATCATAATTTAAATTAAAGGATTACTTGCACATGAAAGGATTTTGCTGTTATTTTTTCATCATACAGATAACAAGAATCCCCTGATGGTCTTTTACTTCGTACCATAAAAGTTTATTGTGAATTGTTGCTCCTCAGGTGTGATACACAAGCTGACTGCCCTAACAAATTATTTCTCTTGTCAAAGCAAGGAGTCTTATTGTGGTAGTCATGGATGGTTCAAGTGCAAATTGTAAATTATGTAATTTATTTAAGTGTAAAATATCCATGTGAAAAGTCTACTTGCATCATTTGAAACAGTATGAGATATATTTTTTTTTTACATGGTGCTTTAAGAGGTGGAAAGGTACTGCTGAAGTAGTAAAACTAAAACACTGTAATAAAATATTGTTACCGTATAATACAAAATATTTGTTCTTTAATAAATATATTCACAACCTATCCCACTCACTGCACACTTTTTCTTCCCACTTTGCCCTGAAGTGGTCCCAGCCTCAAACTCCATGTCCCTCACCTTTCTCCAAAGTTTCTTTCATTTCACAGTTTTCACATACGTACACATTGGTACGCACATACACACACACACACACACACACACAAGCTTCTGGCATTCTGTTGTGCCTCAAAGTAAAATACTTAATTTGTACTACTTGCATCCTATATTACATAAAATACCAATAATACTATGATAATAATCTTGTCCACATAACACTGTGAATGTATCAGGGTTTCTACAAGGCCCGGCATGCTGCCAGACCATGTTTTGATAGAAACTTAGCACAAAAAGTAAGGAAATTTGTGTTTGGTCGATTATATCTTTGTTGTAACGCTGCTTCTTGGCAATAAATCTTATACTGTTGGAAAGTCTGTTTATTTCCCTTTTAAATTGTGCCACACTTGTAAGGAAAATGCAACAGCTTAAATTGCTCTTGACTCTTGTTTGGTGTCGTTTATTGGATTGGATGATTGAAGGCTGAAGAAACAAGACATATTGGCAATTTATCCATTTATTCATTTAACAAACAGGGGCCTCAGTAGCATGTGGAAAAGATCTATCGTTTCTATCGTTTGCATCACCATTCTAGCAAAGCTCTGGCTGCGAACTGACTCACGGCAGCTTTTTACGTACTGCTTTATGTTCACTACACCGATCTCGAGTATCAAGTAACAGACACCGAGAAGCAAATGCCCTGCAACAATCCAAGGAGTGTCAATTTTGTTAATCAAAACTATGACGAAAATGTACATCAATGACCATTTTTTTTTTACGTGATGAAGATGCTGATGAGCTAAGAATAGATCACTGATAACAAAATATTTGATGTATGTTAACTTTTCGCTTATGAGACGAGACCAAAATGCTAGCGGTGGATGAATATCCAGAATACCACATGTATATTTCAATTTCTTTGAGTAAAACCATAAGGATTTGCATCTGAATCAATCAACAATGCCACTAAACACGCAAATATGTTGTTTTTCAGCTGAACACTGCCGTTTGGGGGTTTAGATACTCTTTTATCCACAAGACTATCAAAAAAATAAAGTGTCATGAGGTATGTGGTTATTTTTATTCAACCCTAACCCTCATGAAATTTACAAAAAAACATATTAAGCACAGGTGGGGTTGAAGGGAGAGGGACCGATGTGGAGGAAGGTCAATTGTGTATGTGGGCATTGTCTCTATCAGCTTTTACAAAAAACAACTGAAACTGGAAACAATGATGTATGTAATTTATGCAAATACAATATATAAACTGAATATTTTTCATTATGGCTCACAGACCTTTTGCATTCTCGTCTTGGTTGGTTGGATGGTTTGAATAGCTTCACCAATAACCAACATGGCCGCCAATACTGAAATGAACCACTTTGTCTGTGAAACAATAACCTTGATGTCAAACTTAAACTACGCATTCAAACAGATGAAGCGTCATTCCGCTGTCCATTTAAAAGACTATAATTATTTTTATCATAACATCTGTTAAAAAAAAACAGTCTTAAATTTCCTTTATTGCAATTTTTGAAGTCATAAGGCACCATCCTTTTGTCCGCCATAGACATTATAGAGGTAAACACTTCGCTTGCAACAGCATGGTTGTTTTGTAGATCTTCGAGCTCAATCCCCAATGAGAGGAACATTAAAATCAAATCATGACTCTTCCAAGGTTGGTATATTGATTGCCAGCTTTTGGTGCTGTGCTCTGCCTCGGCAGTTATTGATGAGCGCAATGTTGTCAAGTAAAAATGCAGCAGGGCTCTGTTGGTTATATGGTGATGCATCTGTCTTTATTTCCTTGTGTGAAAGTGATTCATTTAGACTCTAATGACAGAAATTTGCAGGAGAGAGAGTATGCATTAAGACGTTAAGCATGCCAGATGTCAAGCATGTGCAGTTCTTGACAGGTGGAAGAACCACATAATGAGACAGATCGTTTTACGGTCATTTAGTAGGGGGATACTTTTACCTGTCCTGAAAAGGGCTTAGTTCCAGTGTATTAACACATACTTCAATAAGTAGATTACTGCTGTGACATGATTTCTTGTGATAAACCCTGATGTGTAATTGAGGTGGAGAAAATTGGTGGATTTATTGCTAAAAAAGACTTTTTGACGACTGTTTTCCTGGCAAAGACTTCAACAAAGCGAAGTATCACCGTGACAGGAGAGTGATGGGGATAAAAGCGAAGATTGTTGCGTGAGGTGCGGCTTTGTATTCATACAAATCCAATATACAATATCCAATATCTGACTAACAGAGGCTGCAAAAGTTTACGTCTAAATAAAGTTTTATCCACAACACTTCAAACTGAGTAGACTGAAGAGGTCAAAACTTCTGCATCAGTCCTTCTGTTGTGAACAATTTAAATTTTAGGACCAAAAGTTTCATCATCCATCCTCCTTCCAAGTCCATGGGCTGAAATGCTTTGGTCTCACAATAAAGTTTCTCTCAGTACTAAGTGTTGCCCAAGCTTTGTCCTCCGTGCACTCATTCATTTTTTTTTTTAAGACAGAGATGTAGAAAGATCTGTCTGAGCCTTACACACCTCATTATAAACAACGCTCTGGTAGCCATAAATCGATCATTTTTCCTCGAACTCAACTTGTAGTGCAACAGAATCTGACAGAGTTCTAACAGTGGCGGGAACTATAATTCTTCAGGTTCTAGATTTTTTTTTAATCACTTCAAAATGTATTTTATATGTTGAGGTGAAAAGAGCATGGCAAGTGAAGTAAGGTCTATAGCCGTGAGCACGATGCATCTTCAGCCTTCTCACATAACACGTGAAAATATTCAGTTTGTGTGCAGCCGGTCTGCTCATTGCATACTTTATAAGGGCCGGTTTGTCCATTGTGCTCCAGACTGTGTGAATTTTATGCATTGTTTCTTTCCTGCCTTGACCCTTTAAACCAAGATGTCTTGATTTACAAAGTAAACTCAGACATACTCATGGAGTGACTGACCTGCACTATTGCATCTCAATTGTATCTCAATGAAATGTGCTCAAAGTCGTTAAAGTTCCTCTCTTTTCGTTACATTTATTACTGCAGGCTGTGGAAACCAACCTGGCATCTAAGGACAGTCACTGGGTCTATGCCAACGAGGTGAGTCCAAGCACAAACGCCTACAATATATTCATCTGACTGAATGTAAACTTACGTCCGTTTACCTCTGTCAGTACCGACACTGGTATGCTGCCGAGCCACATACAAACACATAAAAACCTACACCACTGTCACTGTTACTGGGCCTTTGTTTGATATTGTGTTCTCCCTTTATTTGTTGATGTTAGTGCATACCTTCCTTCTCTGTACCAGTGCTGTGTGTGACATTGAATCAAATGGTCTTATAAAGTGGCTGTAACAGCACAACATTCAGGTGCACTTTTTGAATACAGAATAGCAGAGTTGTGTCTTTAGCTTTATTGTGTCTCTGCTGCATTTCCATTGATTGAAAGTGGTTTGGAGATAAGGGGGGAGAATGAGCCTTCTGCTAAAAGCATTGGTTGACAGGCATTAGATAAAAGCTTGTTACTAGTTGATTTTCATAAAATATTTGCATTGCTGTGGCTAATAGACACTCAATCACATGATTATGTATCATTAAAATGTAAATGACTTATTTCAAAAGGACTTGTGCTCAACCTATAAAAAAAAAAACAGATATTGATCCATAATCCATATACAATTGTGTGTACATTCGCTGGCAGCCTTGTTGTTAAGCAACATTCAAACCCTTAACCTAGTGCTAGTCTGTCACCAATGAACAGATACAGAATTTGAAAACACACAATGGCCAAAGTAAACACCGGAAGTGTAAAATGGTTGCCATTTATGCTTTAGTTAAAAATACATGATGCATTTCAGTAGCTTGAACATTGATTTCCAATTGTAATGTGGGTCGACATGTTGAAAACTTTCTGGTATCTGCTAGTTGGTAAATGCCCTCATCTTAGACTATAATGAGCTTTTATAAAATAACCACGCGTTAAATTGCTTTCCCTGTGCATTGCAGCAGACACATTACTGAAGTATTGACTTACAACAGCTAATGAGCCCTTGAGTTATTTTAAATTTTCTGTGCCTGGCAGCTAAAGTCTTATATCTTTTTATATGTTTCCAAAAGTATTTCTCTCAAATAAGATGCCAAGATTTGGACTATAATTCATTATTTGAAACAGAATTCACACGTAAACTGATGCACACCTTTAAGTCACTTACTAGAGACCTTGTTCTTACATGTAAGATTGGCAGCAAACAAGTTGCAAATTACATAAGAAGAAAATTAATGAGCCGCTGAGAATAAGTAAAATTTAGAATTAACAAAATAAATTACCCAAAGCATAAATGAAAGTAAAGACACAAAAATTACTTATTAATCACAACAAATTGACTACATAAGTAAGCAGCTGCGGCAAAACCATGTCATATAAATCTCAACATAAATTCAAACAAAACAAAACTTCATCTTGCTCAACATAGCCGAAGAAAAACAACAAAATGCCCAAACATAAATAACTATAATAATATACATATAGATATAAATAACTGTAATAATCAGTGAGCCAATTGATTCGATCATAAACCATAAACCAATAAAACTAAAACAACAAAAAAAATGTAAATTTCACTCAAGTGAAATTTACTAAATTTACATCTGCAACTCAGAATAATTAATCATAATTCAAAAACAAAATAAGGGATTTAACCCTTCAGTTCACTCACAGTTAAAATTAAAACCAGCACAAGGTAAAAGCGGCTGATAGCGGACCAACTAGCGAGGTGAGGCTAAGCAGGGGGGAAAAAGGTACAGCTCAGCCTACATACATACAGTCAGAGCAGCAGCGTTGCTTTCAGCGTCGCTGCAGCTCCCCAGAAAAACAGCAGGGCTGAAGTTTCCTTGATCAGGCCGCCAGTCTGTGACTACCTGAGGGAGCGATGAGGACAGCTTCACGCTCACACGGCAGCAACCCATGAGCCAGCCACAGAGCAAGGGGAATCGTCTAAGCCTGTCGCACTGGCTGACAAGCCAGGAACTGTCCAGCTGCACTGATGGTAACAGGAGGTAGCCAGGTGATGGGAAGTGAGTGGGCTTCGAAGCTAGAGAGCCAGAGGGAGTCAAGATGATACCGGGCTCTTATAAACGGGCCCTAATGTGGTGGTAGACTAACATCTTCTAACTTCCGTGACAGCAAGGTTGGAGCATCTCCTCCTGCAACATCGACAACCGTAAGTATGCACAGGAGTCCAGAAGCATTCAGCAGAAGCTACTTTGTAGAGGAAGTGTGTTTACGGGACAGGTTCAACAGAGCAAGGCTTTCATTGTGATGATTGAATGACAGCCAACAGGTATTAAGACAGATTAGGAATGATTCTTGTGGTCAGTTGCTTGCGAGGATTGCTGAATGTACAAAGAAGTCTTAAGTTGGGCTTTGTTTTATCAAAGTATACGATAGAGAGGAACCAACATAAGTTTTGCAAGGGGGGAACACAACCTCCATGGTCAAGCAGTTGAGCATTGCTTCATGTTTTTATTCCACTCAGATACAGTCGCTTATTAAGTAATAAGAGCAATTCCAGTTCTGCTAAGAAATGTATTGTCATCTCATCTTTCCACCTATTCAAAAGTATCAATATTGCCTATCTATTGCCATCCTACGACATTGGCCTATGTACGTGTAGATCTCCTCTCATACAAAATATCATAAAAAACTTACATTTTTCTCATAGAAGCCTTTATATTCATGTGCGTTTATCAGCATGAGTCACCATGTATATGAAGGCCAGGCATGTATTGAAGTGCAAATGATTAATTCTTGCTTATCTATAAAAGGCAGGAGACTTAAAGGAACGTACAGAGACGATTCCATTAGGCTGTGATTTGATTTTCAAGAAACTCTTAACATAGGGATGGCACAAAGATTGTGCCCAAAGTTTTTTTTTCTTTTTTTATTCATTCAACCACATGAGCAGACAGAGAGAGTGAATATTAAATAAGATCTTGTATGGTCTTATTCCTATTCTACTATCGTTTATGGGTGAGTTTAGAAATGATAACAGTTATGAATCACTCTCCTTTTGTGGTAATGAATTCTGCACTCACCCCTTACGACACAACTCTAATATACTAGCCACTGCTTCCTGCACTCATGGAAATCCTGTTACCCTGACCAAATGCAGTTCGGCGTTAACATTGAATCCTGCAGGGGAAATAACAGCTTTCTATGTTACCTCCTATGTTCGCTCCTGTGTACCCCGAGCAGTCCCTGTGGACAGTTGGTGCTATTTAGCTGCCTGGTCATGACTGAGTTTTAACCAGATGATTTTGAGGCTCACTGCTGCCTGCCCACCCAATCAGCTCCCCAGGCCCCTGCCTGCCTTTACAGCCCATAAGGGAAAAGCAAGCTCCCCCATTTCATCCAAGTCTCACGTCAAGCATTTATGCTAATCTGCCTCCAGTGACATGTGGCACAATGAATGTAGCTGTCAAGCTAGAAATGGGATAACAGCACAGAGTGAGATTGATGGTGGAAGAAAATGATGCTGATGAGTGGGTATGATCACAAGTCAAAAAAAACAATGAGGTGTACTATCTAACAGACTAAGAGATAGAAAATAAAGAATAAAATGGATGCTATATCCAGATATCCAGATAAAGCCGTCTTTTCATTCGGAGGCCTGGAGTGGCCAACAGTAAAAGAAATGTTTCTGAGAATTCAATGGAAAACTTATTGTAGCTTGTGATCTGTTTTAAAAGGAATGATTGTGCAAATTGGCCTGAACTAACGCCAGATTCACAGCTTACGTAAATAATTATCGCCCCTACTGAGATGTCATAATCATTGCACTTACATTAATTACATTACATTAATATTGCATAAAAGTGGTGAATCTTAGATGTTAAGAGAAAAGAAAATAATCTTTAATTAGTCACTTTTTATCCATAGTGCAATTTTTATTTTTAAAAAAAAAACGACTTTTAGACTCACAGAATGTTTCCCCCCTCAATGGGTAAAAAATGAAAGTAAAACAATAAATCAACCTTTGATAATAACATTGCAAGCATTTTTAGTTAATGCAAAATGGACAAAATAATCTTTTGGGAAAAAAGTAATAACAATAATAAATAAGCAGCGACAGGGACAAGGACAGGGAAGACAGGAATGGTGTCTCCCTGCACCACCCATGAAACCAGCATACTGAGGCTGCTGGCACACAGAAAGTCGTCTGCTTCCAACACTGTCTTATGGACTCAGATGGATTGCACATTCTGAGAGGATTTGTTGTTATCTTTTTTTCCCTTCAAAGGTGAAACCTTCAGAATGTTTGATAGATGAGGTGGCTCTGCATGCTGTGACAGAAAGAGTCAAGGACGACAGTCATGTTATGACTGATGTCTTGGGTAACTGCCAATCAGTAACTGAAATTCTAGTGACGCAGTCTCCGCCACACCAGACTGTTGGACAGGATGGTACATTACTGAAGAGGATGCTTATGAGATAAAGAATGATTGCATTTTTCCAATTAGATTATTGCCCTTTTAAAGTATACTGCATTAATCAAAACACAAGGTTTGGAGGTAATCCTTTGTATTGCTTTGTATCAAGTCGTACATGTAAGATCCAAATCAGAACAGTCAAAAAATAGGTTCTAATCCACAATATGTGACCACAGAAAAGTTACAACAGTTAATAGGATAGGTGCCAAGCTGCTTTGAGAAATCCTGATCCAATTTCTAACCTAGTCAATGCTTAAATATTAACACAGTTTCAATTAGTGCAAGATTTTGTACTGAAGCTGGATTGGTGAATTTTTGACTCAGAGCAAACAAGCTTGCACATAGTGGCATGGCAAGCTTGTGTTGATGCAGATCGAAGAGTTCAGTATTGACCCTTAGCTGAGTCCACACCTTGAATTCTGAGTGGTCAATTGTACTGTAGCGTCAGCCATCTCCAACCAGGTTCTGACAAAAATGTAGCTTCAAATATGCTCCATAATTGAGGTTTTTCTTCATTTTCAGGGTTTCGTGGCTCTCTAATTATTCATGAAACATGTTTGAGGCATGTGTGATAAAGTTGTTACCTGAGGAGGTTGGAAGGGGATATGGTTTTTTTTACTCGGAATTTCTCATTTCTATGCCATCCTGCTCATGTATTATCATGCATGGGCCCCGCGTTTGCATATTATGAAGTGTACATAACTGATTTGTACAGAACACTTCAAGCTGTAACATGGTCTGAAAAAATGCTTCATTGTAGGCCTACTGACAAAGTACACCCTTTCAAAGTGAATATTTTCACATCTGATGTCAAGGGTTTCTGACTTGATTTTCAGGTTGCCTCCTTCTTTATCTCTGGTCTAGTTTTTATGCCCAGTCAGTTTTAAATTTCGTTCATATCCCCCAAACACCAAGAGAAGAGCTTTGTCTCTGATACTCTTTGAAAACACTTAAGAAAAAATGAGATGTCATGTATTTGAGTGCAATAGGTGACAGTATGGGTTCCATGTCACAACTTGATGGAGTAGCAGAGGCTAAAAAAGAATGGATTTAGTGATGGATGAATGAGATTACATTTTATCCCTGTCTGCTCAGACCATATTGCAAATGGTCCTTCTTTTGTTGTGTGTGCCAGAGTATAAGACAATGATGCACTAACTATTGGATATTTGGTGTTTGATGTCCTAAGGTAAATGAAATGACACATTTAATGGCCTGTTAGAAGAGGAAGCTCATTGACTCTCAATAGATTTCCTCTAGTGTGAAGAGCCTGTTGGTTTTGCTATTTATTCAGTGAAATAGCTCATAGTGGTGGATTGGATCAACAATTGGTTTAGAGATTCATGGTTCATTCATTGTGAATGCAACCTTATTTGCTGATAATCGATATCGGCTGATACTGATATTGAGCTAATATATCATCTGTTAAGAGTTTTATACCTTCAAGCATGTTTGTCTCACAGACCAACTGAACTGGTATGACTATAAACTTTTTTTACCAATAGAAGTTGAGAAAATATTACTTCTATGCTGATGACAATTATAACAAGTTCAAGTGAGTTACTTCAAAGTTAGTCTGTAGATGTTTGGTAACATCATCATAACCATCATCAGTGTAAGCCGGTTCGTTTATTTTGACTATATTTCTATTGCTTTTGTTTACAGTGATCTTGCAAGAAATCCCCTGACCTCTGCTTGACAGATGTTTAGATCAGTGCACAAAAGACCTAATTACCGATCCACTGCTGCCATGATGTTCCTTTAATGATCAGTTTTTACTGGCAGTGTATTAGAACATTATCAATAAAGTCCAATAACACAATTGCTTTTTCATCATTAGCATAACATATCAATTTGAGGTTTAAGTCTGCATCAAAAAGTGACTGAAAAACCGCTGTTACTGCAGGTCTGTGGTATTTAATGATTTAAAGCTCACTCTGTTACCCTGTACTTTCTCTTTCTCTGCTGAAAAATTTCTGTTCTGTTAATTTAATCTTTGTCTCATTTAACACATACAAAATTGTCCTTTACGCTCTTGTAGTTTCCTTTAGCTAAATTACAATTTTAATGGTTTAGAGTGCTATTTTTATTGTATTTGTAGTTGGATGTTACACTTCACAAACTTTAAGCACAAAAACAAGTGTTTTCAACATAGCATAGATTACAACTTCATGGCACTAACTGAATCACCAAAGCCTTAAATATGGGATAATCCACATAGATATTTCTGGCATCTTGTTCGAGAAAAGAGAAAGGGTTCAATTTAAGGTAAATGTTAATATTTAGAACAATAAAACTCAGGTCAAAGTCTCACAAATCATTAAATGCTTGTGTCTTTTGATGTTTGAATAGGTTTCTTTTTTGCAAAAGGATAAAAAAAAGTTATTAAATTCACCAGATAATTGAATAATATGGTAATTATTATATTATTTTCTGTCTAATTACTGTTTTCTCAGCTGAACACACATAAAAAGACATTTATGTATTTTATAGAGAACAGCTCAAATTAATGTCATTCTTTTTCTCTGACGCCCATTGCACTACTTTTATATATAGCTGCCTGAGCATAGCCCCTAAAGTCCTAATTTGATTGCTGTCATAATTACTGTTTTTTGTTTGTGTTTTTAATTCTAAAGAAAGATTGATAACTGAGTAGCACAAAGAGGATGATTTAGCCTGCTTGTCTGAATTAGATTTGATCAATGTAATTTGGCGGTCAGGTTTCATTAAAACAGGGCTATACCGTAATAATATTTTGAAAAATTTGAGTGGGACGCCTCAGAGGATCTTCACACATGTGTTTGGGGTTAAAGGTCATTGTGAAAACCAAAGCAGTCAGCAGGTTATATATATATCTGTCATTTGTATTCTTCATAAATAAATGGTTATTTTGGTGCATATTGTGCAAGTGAAATATAGTGGTGACTTAATTGACTATACTTCTCCCGGAAAAGGGCACATATTTCATAAGTCATGTCCCATTGGTCAGTGCCATTGCTGGGTCAAGTTACGACACTTATACAACCGTAATGCTGACGGAACACTTGTACCAGGAGGAACTGAAAGTTAGCCTGGACATGAAGTTTCAGCTCCTTGAACCATGTAGCATAATTCATCTGATTAATGTGTTATGACAACTCATGAATATTTATACTTTCCACCTGACAAAGTGGTGAAGACTCAGAAAAAGACTCAAAACGTAATAAAACGACAAGTTAGAATCACCTGAAGAGTGGAAATACATGTTCTGGAATCCATTATGTCAATTCAGCTTGTTTATCATTGTTTATCATAAAGAGATTTTTTTACTGACTAACATTTTTCTTTTTTTTTTAATAAACCTGCAATTATCCACATTTTAACTGTATAAATAGAAAACTTGCAGACATGTTTTATTTTTCACAATGTCAGAGGTGAGGTATTGTTTTGAAATTAACAGAAAATATATAAAATATATATATCTCTCTCACCATATTTTATGCTTCAAGCTGCTGTTGTAGCTTGAAGCTGTCCAAGCTGTCTAAGCTGTCTAAGGTGTCTGGTCAAAGCTGTCATGTATAAATTGTGTGGCGCTGGTCGCATCAGCAAACTTAGTTTTCCTTACACGCTTTGGAACACATCAAAAGTAGATGATACAGTTCATGGTGTAATGGTTTTCTACAATATCTGAGTCACGTAAACTCCCTCAGTCTTTTCTGTTGGAAACTGTATTTGCAGACTTGCGAAAACAGCAAGACCGAGCAACAATGAATGGAGATTACGTTACCTGCACAGTTGACTAATCACTGGACCATCCTGCTGACACTCACACACACACACACTGAACTCACTTCCTCCTTGTTTTATAGACAGGAGGAATATAGCTAGCTTTAAAAAGTACTACTTCTAAAGCCCTGTATATGACTTGAGCTCGGCACATGAAAAGAAAGAAAAGACAGAGCATAGGCAGAGGATATTAAACTCTGTTTTCGACTAAAGGACGATTGGCTGTCAAATGCTACAAAGTAAATGTATGAAGAGACAAAGTAAGAACGATGGTGAGATATTAAGAGATAGATATCCAGCGTAGGATCAAAGTTAAAAAAAAGAAAAAGCATTGTACAAAGCCAGAAGAAATTCTCACTGAGGTAGGGCAGGGACCTGCGGTAACAACAGAAAGTTTGATGCAAGAAGTGGAGATCAATCTAACTGATGAAGGAAACAGATACGGACTATAGTTCAGTATTTCAGGCATGTTTGGTGAAGAACTGTATCAACCAGAGGCGCTTCACTGTTGACCCTGGCAGTAACCTCATGGCTTCATTGTCAGATAGTTTTGTGTATGATCCCAACTTTTCCAAGGGAATCACTCTTGGCCTTAGAATTGCCCAGTTCTGGAAACGAGCAATTAATACTGATTTATCACTCCACATATACTGAACTATTATTATATAGGATATACTTGACATGTGTACAATTTTGCCAATCTTATACGAATAACACAAGTTGGCTAAAGAGCTGGTGAATTCTTTCAAAATTTAAAATGTGAAAATGAACTGCGTTTACTTAAAATCAGACTCAGTTAAACCAGCACTGGGACGGAAATGTGGTTGATAAATATTTAGCACTAGGTCACAATATATCCTACAAACAGCAACAGAAAAGGAATATTCTCAAAATTAAGTTGAGTTGAGGTATCATATCAAATCGCTCTGTAGCATCTCCGCCAAATGTGCCATTTGATATTTGAATTGTAGGAGGCACAGCCAACAAAAATCCCACACAGCTTCTGTTTTTAATCCAGTTCTACCTTGGAAAAGTAGTGCAAAAATGCTCTGTTTTACTTCACAGCCTGGAAAATGTAAAAAGCCAGATAAACTAATCTTCACCTGTCTTCTACATCTTCAGGAAGTGAGCGATGCAGATATCATGGAGCTGGTTCACAGCTCCCTGGGGCGGATGACCATCATTCGTCAGATCTTTCCATTGTGGAGGGACACCAACGTTCGCTGCATGAGGAACAATCATCGCATCTCCTCCCTGCTCTGTGACCCACAGGAAGGCTATCTTCAATCCCTGGAGGTAAAACTACTTTTTATAAACACAGTCACCTCGTCACACCTTGGCTGCACACACCTTTTATTTTGTTTTATTTGATCAACAGATATTTAGAAATTCTTATATTATATACATACTTATTATATTTTTAGACCTTAAAATCTTTCAATTCAAATTTGGGATAATCAGAATTCTGAATTAGCATTACTTTAAAGGGGTCCTTCAATAGCACACAATTATTCCTTTGGAGTTCAAGTTCGACATGTTATGGCTTAAGACACAACTGTGTGTGTCTAAGCCTGTTAAAATATTGAATCTGATTCCCACTGACCTTGACAAGAAAACACTCATGATAAACCTTTGGCCCTTTAGAGTCACATGGGATGTCAGAAATAGATAAAACTGCTTTTAAAGCCACCAGCAAATGCCTGCCATCACCTGATATTGTTTCATCAAATCCCTGACCTTTAAGGATGGGGAACATATAAACAGTATGAAGGACGAGGCTGTCACAATCCACTCCTGGTTTTCCCCTCTACCAACCAACTCTACCTGCCTGCCTTAATCAACATCATCAGACTCACCTGTTCCTCCCCAGCCAGCTCTTAAGAAGCTCTTCCACACACACACACACACACACACACACTCTCTGCTAGATCGTCATCGCATCATGCACTACCTTCCAGCGCTCTTTCCAGGATGAATCTCCTGTTACCTGACCTGCCCTCTACCCCTCACCACATCTCCTCGTCTCTGCCCCGGTAACTTGACCTGTCTTCTGTCTCTGAACTTTGCATTTGCCCGTTCCCTGTCTGTCTGCCTGCAATCTGCCCGGACTTGCTAACCGGAGACTCCGTTCCCCTTCTGAACGTGGACTGTGCTCGCCGACCAGGCTTCCTGATTGCCGTCCTTTTGGACTTGTGAACTTGGTTATTAAAGTCCTGAACTGTGCTGGCCTAGATCTGTACTTTTCTTGGGTCCGCTCTCACACCCGTTACAGAGGCTGTACTGAGTATCTGACCAGTGGCAAGGTTGTTTTGTTTTTCTTTTTCTTTTTTTTTCCATTTTGCACTGAGTATTTATTGAACACCAACGTTGTGCTTTAGGAACAGTTCATTCACTTTGTCCATTAGCAAACAGGGGGTTCACTTGATATCAGCCAGAGAACAGAACTGTTAAATAAAAAGCACTGTGTGGTCTTTTATTTTCTGAGGTTAGTACATGGGCTCTAAAGAGTAGGGAACATGGTTCATCCTTAATTACACACGTTATTCAAAACGTAGGCAGTGGCTGGATAACATAAGCATTAAGCCATAGTGTAGGATGGTATAGATAAACAATTGCCAAGTATCCCATTGAGACATATATTGAGTGATGTGTGCTACTGAATATAGATTAAGCTCCTTTGATAAAGTAATTATAAGAACTTGAATTTCCATGAAGGTAAATGACTTGTGTTAAGCCTGACTGTGAAAGAACTTACACAACTTAGAACATAGTTTAAAGTAAAAAAAAAATATATATATATAAAGCAAAAATACTGTGAAAACGGCCAATTTTTAAGCAACCTAAAACTATAAATAAATTTGATTTATAAATTTGTAATAAAAACCACCTGCCTGATATTGTATTGGTCCCTGTCATGCTGCTCTGACATGTCAGGATGTCAACATTCGCAGTGGATGTTTTTGGAGGATGGATAATGCCGCCTCTGTTTAATTGCATCCCATGAATACTCAATTGGATAAGCATCTGGGGATTCTGAAGGAGTGGTGGGAAGGTTATCTGGCAGCAGACTAAATTGACTTGTCAGTGGTCTTAATGTTGTGGCTGATCGGTGTATACTGTATGTCTTTCAACACCACTCTTTATTCATAGAACATATCCAACACAATGTCATATTGTTCCTCATGTTGTTATAGTATCCTTGCTCACCCTGCAACTTCATATTTTCAACAGTGAGTTTAAAGTGTCTCTTTCCCCAGCGCATAGGCTGTGGCTCTACTGAAATGCTCATTTTCCTCCTTATCCATAATCTGGACAGATGGCAAAACCATGTGGTGTGTGCACCCACCGTTTTCAATAATTCACATGAAAGAGGGTTAAATATCGGGTAATGACAGTGTAAGCATTCATCAGAATAGTTAAACACTGTAGGAGATCACAGTACTTCCTTGTGCTAATTTCTTTCACAACCCATCAGCTGTGTTGTAACCTTGGATACTCCGAGCTGCTCTGCCTTTCACAGAATGACCTTGAGGCGAACAAAAGACTTGTGTGATGTCTGACTATGAAGAGGCCTGGACTGAAGTCTAAAGGTGTCATGAGCTGACTGCCTGAAGTGGCATCTAGCATTGCTCTTCCATGGCTCTTCGGCTGTGGTGGAAGGATAGACTTGGCTTGACCTAGAGGACCTATCATATCAGCTGTCACGTCAAGCCAGGAGGGAGTAGACACATTTTTTTGACAGGGAGCACTGCAGTTGGAGGACGACGGTACTGATGGCCGCTCTGAAATTAACAATGATTGAACAGGATATAAGTATATATTTCGTTTTTCTCCTTCTTTTGGAAACATTCCATCTGCTGCAGGTTGTGCAATCCCAGGATTGTTTTGCAAATCAGCTACGAATGAAACATCCCCTCTGAAAAGTTCAAGGGAACGAGGCATAACTAGGTGGCTGCTGAGTCTTTATCTCCTTGTCAAATGGCAGAAATAATATCTGCCTAAAAATAAAAACCTAATCTCTAAAAACGTTCATAGATTTATGCTTGAAATTAGTCTTAATGTCACTTATGACTATATAGATGGGCTCAGTTTATAAGAGTTAAGCACAAAAAAAAAAACATTTGTTTAAGGAGGTTCTATGAATCTTTTTTTTATTATTTGTCCACATGTGATTAATGAATCTAAAATCATCTTGACAGTCCGTGCCTTGAGATTCATTCCAATACACTACCAGCAGAATTAAAGGTTTATATAGGAGGAGCCATGGGCCAAAAGAGAACATGAAACTTTGCAATGGCAAAGGGAGTAAATAGTAAAGAAAACCAAACACAGCTTGGGAGTTTGCTGCCACTGCAGTGAACAAAGTGAGACAAAATTACACAACCGTGGTTGAGACTGAAAAGAAACAGCCTTTGTTATGAGATCAATATGAAAAAAGTGATGAACTACGTCCATAAATAGTCACTGTAGGTCTGGTAATTACTTCCATACTGTTTAAGCTGCATACACAGGCTTGGTTGCATATTCATATTCATACCATGTAGCAAAATCCCTTACACGGAGTCTAGATTTCTTTGAGAACATGTCTATGTAAAAGTAATGCTTTTACATTTTCTGCTTTAATCACACTTATTATCATAATTGGCCATTATTCCCAATGGTTTCCCTTTACTCTACAAGTCAGGAGAAAAAAAAGAAAAACATAATATAAAAATGTATCAGAATCCTAAAAACGTATGATTCTTTCTGCCCTGTCTTCTGTCCCCCGACAGGTGTCCAACCTCTACCTGTATGACAGCGTTTTGATGCTGGCCAACGCCTTCTATAGGAAACTAGAAGACAGGAAGTGGCACAGTATGGCAAGTCTTAACTGCATGAGGAAGTCCACCAAGCCATGGAATGGAGGATGGTCAATGCTGGACACCATCCAAAAAGTAACAGAATTGAAAGTCTGTTTTTATTTCTGCTTCTTTCGTTAGAAAAAAAAAAACTGTCCTTTCAGAATAAAGCAATAAAAGAAAAAGTAATTACAAAAGATAGCTTCTACAGCATAATATCACTTGCTTGAAATATTCATCACATGAGATTCAAGGTTCAGTTATTTTTAAAATACTCTAAAGGAAGCTGATTGTGATCCTGCTTTGGCTTCAGGATGGATTCCGGGCATATTCTGGGCTTTGCTTTCTTCATGCGTGTGTAGAGCTTCTCTCATTTAAATAAGGCCACATTTCATTACATAAAAACATGGCACTGAAAATGGAATTTTTTATTGTTGCAGAGATTCATGCTGGTTTCATCTCATGTGTGACATTAGATGACCAAGTGGGGCATGAAGAACCACATGAAAGGGATGTTTTCAGTATACTGTTGAAAACACAATATGTTGAAGAAACCCAGAATGAGTGTTTGACTATAAGTACTTCATTTACATAAGGGATATTGTTATTAACAGTGAACTGCAGTAAAAACTTGACAATTACAGAATGTAATAGTCCCGATTCTGTGAAATCCTGCCAAAGGTTTGTTTTGTTTTAATTATTTTCATGTATACACTGTAACAGGCTTTGATACATCACTAGAGAAATTTAATCAATGTAAGCATTTAATTTTTTTTTTAAATATGATGAAAAATCAAAACGTTTAAAGGAAATACGTACCTTAATTAATGATTGGAGACCATTTTCCTCTGGCTAAATCTACTAAACATTCGCTCAGTTCTGTCTCTCCTATGTTGCAGAACCTCACACACTATATACTTCTTGTTGTTGTTTCAGGGACGAGTCAGCGGCCTTACAGGACTGATGGATTTCCGCGCTGAAGGATCTAATTCCCATGTGCAGTTTGAGATTCTTGGAACCAGCTATAGTGAGACGTTTGGGAAAGATGTGAAACGGGTTAGTCCGCTTTATATACAAAGGATATATTGTCCATTTGAATGTGTAAATGGAACTTTAAAGTTCAAAAAGCAACTTTTTTCATGTGCTATTACTGCACTCATCAGAATACAGACTATTGGAGGTTCTGTATAGAATTTTCTTTAAATGTAGATACATTTAAACTCGAAATCCTCCGGGTACCCAACTCTCCTCTCCCCTCCGGGGTTAGGAGGGGGGTTCAATGTCTCCTGAATAAGAATGCATAATGTTCCACCTCTCTTTAAACCACTATTTTTTTTCTTGCCTTATTCCGTCAGGCACCTCTCTGTAACATTGTGTGTTTGCCACAGTTTTGTTCTGTCCTCCACACGGGTCTAGAAGCAAAGTAACAAGCTTTTTTTATACTTGCATAGATTGTTTATTTCATTAGTTCTGCTTGATTTTTGTACTCCTACCATAAAGTGTGTAGAATATGTGGTTAAATGTATTAAGTGAGACATCATCTAGAATCTACACTTTTTTTCTTGTTTTTCTTTTTCTTTTTTTAAATTGACCAGATTCAATCTGGAATCTCAAACATCGTCTAGAATGGCTTGTACAGTGTGTTACACACATGCACGGTGGAATCTTTTGCTTAAATATAAATATGTAAAACACTGAAAGTTAAACGTGTTATTATTATCTTTCATACCTTATTTATAATAAAAAACAAACAACTCCAGCTTTAGTCATACTGTTATTGACCTATAAACAGGCTGCATGAGGTGACTGTGAAGTCTTTTGTGGGAAATGTATTATATCGCAGAGCTGAAGAAAGAGACTGAGAGCCTTATTTATGCACTTCAAGATATCATTTGTTTGTCACTATGGATGCCCTGATTCAGTCAGGGACTTCTTGCAGAATGAAGAGGAATTGAGTTTCTTTACAATCTATGTAGAGTTGGTCTGACCAGAATTGGTAATGAAGATTTAATCACCACTCAGCCTTACTGAAAATCATCAAGCCAATTCATCATAATAAGGCCATTAGCATTAGCTAGGAAGGGACACACGACACACAGTGCCGCGTGTTTCACACGCACATGCACGCACGCACACACACACACACACACACACACACACACACACGCATATACATACACACAACACCTGTACCTCTAAACACATTCACAAACAAATACATACTGCATTTTAAAAATTGTTTTTTTTGGTCTAAATGCTAAAAGCATTCAGCCAGGCTCACAATGGACAGGGGGCACACTAACATGTGCGCTCTCGTATCTCAAAATCATTAGAGGCAGAAGGGGACAACAAGGCCAGATAATATGATACCAAATGCATCCAGTGCTCTTGTTCATTACCTGGGATGTCTATCTGTGTGTCTGCCCCCTACTTGGCAGAGCCATTTACGCGACAAAACAGACCGAATTCATACATCTCTCCTCTATGTTTCTCTGTAATAGCATGTTTATTTAAACAATCAGCAGGTTGCAGCCCATGTGTTATGTAAAATTGGTGTCTACCATCAAGAAAAGCCACACGATTGCTTGGCTTTCTCGGCAATGTGCTGTCACGTCATGCTAATGCGTTGTTTAAAGTGGAGTCTAACCCTGGTATGTGTTCCATCTACCGAACACCTCAGAGTCACCCTCATTTTGTCTTCCTCTCTCCTCCTTTCATCTCCCACCCTTTTCCTCTCTTCTCTGCCCCGTTTTTCTCATACCCTTTCTCTCTGTCTCTCAGACATGGTTTCCCTCCTCTCCATCATCGTTTAGCTGCATTCAGTCCATTTTCTCCTCAGCCTGATGGTTCTTAGATGAGCCGTCTTTCTGGTTAGTAACTGTAATGAAGACTGAAATACTATTTCCTAGATGGCTACTGTGAGTTTTCTCCACCGTCCAGTGCTGCTGCAGAGTGATCAATGCTGTTGTTGTTGTTGTTTTGCTCTCCTAGTTTGCTCTTATTGATCTGTCAGTTTGTCTCTAAGCAGTGCTGATAATGAATTCTAGCTTACGAAAACCACTCAAAGAGAAATTCAGTTCTTTTCATGTCAGTTTAATTGTTTCTTGTTGCAGAGCGTCTGGCATTTTTCTTTAATTCAAAATCAAGTCCTGGTAACATTTGTACTATTGTATAACCAAAACAATTACCCTAATAATGTTTGGTTGTTTAATGTTGTTCGTAGTCATTTGATTTTCTGATCATAAAATATGTTGAAGTACATTTTTCATATGTATGCAGTGGTGCCATTCACATGCTATATGATGGCAATTCTAATTGTGCTGGCTTTTAGTGACAGACCACTTTTCTGCTGTCTGTATTTGTTGTTGCATGCAAATCTGGGGGTAGGTTAATTGGTCACTCTAAATTGCCCGTAGGTGTGACTGTGAGTGTGGATGGTTGTTTGTCTCTATATGTCAGCCCAGCGATGAACTGGCGACTCATCCAGCGTGTACCCCGCCTTCGCCCCAAGATGCTGAGATAGGCTCCAGCCCCCCCCCGCGACCCCTGACGGGATAAGTGGTAGAAAATGAATGAATGAATGAATGGTTGTCGCTGTGTTGGCATGGAAAGGAGGTGTTGGGGGGACCTGGAAGGGGCCATCCTATGCCTGTCTGGGAGATACCCGATGCAACAAGCGCCAACTTCACAGCAGGAGTTATAGCTGATTTATTTTGGGTATGGTATTTAAGTAATTGTATTCCCCTAGTGATAGGATAGGAGATAAGAGGTTAAAACAATAGGCAAAAACACTTTGAATATTGTTATCTATTGGTATTGTGAATCTGCTATTTTTCTTAGCATTACCTTTTTTGAACTGAAGTAAGGTTAATGATCCACATTTGTGCTTTGTGCTGATTTTGCCACTCATGTGACTCCTCTGAATTCTGCAGTGCAGAGGAATAATGCTGCTGAATACTCTGTCTTTGTATGCTTATGAGGCTGTGTGCAACTGAAGTAACATTGGCTTTAAACTTATAGTACACAAAATGCATTACAAGGTCTGAGAAACTGTCATTACAGTTTGGCTAGCTGACATGTAAGATAAAGTTTGCGATTTTAATTTCATGTCTTCCAAATACGTTAAAAGTTTTCTACTGAAATGTTGACCTCAACATTTCAGCTCCGCGAAAACACCAAAAGGGAATAAGGGTGGAAGTGTAAAGGAAGGAATATAAAAGCAAGCGGTGTCCTAACGTGGAAACAGTTCCACTAAATGTTGTTTGGGAGATCCAGGTGAACTCACGTTCAATCTGACACCCCTGCAAAGCTTAACAAAAAGCAGAAGGCAGATTATGGAACAGAAGTCTTTGCCTTTCTCATTTGCAAATTGTGTTTGCCCCACCCACGACTCCTCCACTCTATGCCAACAATGATAGCCAGTTGAAACTGAAAACCAGCGACAATGAAAAACAGTGACAGTGTTAATGTAAAATGTCATTAAAAAAGACATACATATAGGTCCAGAAGTATTTCTGACAGTATTTTTTTTTAATCATTTTGCTTCTATACACACCCTCATTGGATTTGAAATAAAACAATCATGATGTGATTCAAAGTACAGACTTTTAGGTTGAATTTAAAGAGGTTTCACAAAAATATGGCATTTACCGCTTAGGCTTTACGCTCAGCCATTGAATACAGAGTAACTCCATTTTCATGGGCTCAAAAGTATTTGGACAAACTAACACAATTGTAAATATTAATGTAGTTTCTTGGATTTACTTGTATGAAAATCCTTTGCAGTCAATGCCTGTCTGAAGTCTGCCTCCTACAGATATCACTAAATTCTAAGTTTCCTCCCTGGAGATGCTTTGCCAGGCCTTCACCACAGCTACCTTCAGTTGCTGCTCATTTGTGGGTCTTTCTGTGTTCAGTTTTGTCATCAGTAACTAAAAAAGCTGCTCTATTAGGTTGAGATCAGAAATTGAAGAATATTCTATTTTCTTGCCTTCAAAAATACATGGGTTGCTTTCGCAGTATGTTTAGAGTCATTATCCATCTGCACTGTGAAGAACCGTCCTATCAGTTTTGCAGCATTTTGCTGACTGTGAGCAGAGAGTATAGCCCTATGCACCTCAGAATTCGTCTGTGCAGTGACGTCATCAATAAACATCAATGAGCCCGTTCCTTGAAAAGTCATACGCGCCCAGGCCATAACACTGCCTCCACCATGTTTGAAACATGATGTGGGATGCTTTGGATCATGAGCCGTTCCTTTCCTTCTCCACATTTTTCTCTTCCCATCATTTTGATACAAGTTTACCTTGATTTCATCTGTTCAACAAATCTGATTCCAGAACTTGGGAGGATATTTTCTGGCAAAGTCTAATCTGGCTTTCCTGTTCTTGAATGTAACCAGTGGTTTGCACCTTGTTGTGAAGCCTCTGTATTTCCATTCATGAAGGCATCTCTTGATTGTACATTTTGTCAATGATACACCTACCTTCTCCAGAATATTTTTTAGTTCTTTCCATGCTGTGAAAGGGTTTTAATTCTCCAAGGAAACAATTCTGTGATCATCCACTTTAGTTGTCCTCTGTGGTCTTCCAGGTGTTTTGATGTTGTGGAGCTCACCAGTGTATTCTTTCTTTTTAAGAATGTACCAAATTGTTGATTCGGCCACTCGTAAGGTTTCTGGTCTCTAGTTTGTTTTTTTCTTGCTAAATGTTGACCTCCTTCATTTGCATTGATGTCTCTTTGGACTTCATATTGATAGCTCCAGTCAAACAGCTGCCTAATGCCAATTCAGCACCTGAAATCAACTCCAAACCTTTTTATCTGCTTCATTTATCTTGAAGCAAAAAGAGAACGGACCACACCTTGTCATGAAACTGCTTGTCAGTCAATTGTCCAAATAATTTTGAGCGCCTGAAAATCGAGGTATTCTGCATAAAATGCCTGTAATTACAAAATGCAAAATGCCATTATTCTCTCCTCTTAAATTAAAGCTGAAAGTCCGCACTTTGATTAAACTTGTTTGTTTTTAATTGTTTTTATTTCAAATCGATTGTGGTGTCATATAGAGGCAAAATAATAAAAACTGCGTCATTGTCCAAACACTTCTGGACCGAACTATATTTCAAGAAAATATGAAAGACTGGAAAAATAATTCACAACCATGCAAATGAATGAAAACTAAATAACAAGACTGGAAGATTCAACATTTTTTTTTTTTTTAACAAAATGTTCTATTTTCCATTCAGGTTCTGTTTTCAATGTCAATGATTTACTGTCAATTTCAATATTTACTGTCACTGTTCTGACCCCTTAATAACATGGCTACCTGAGCTACAGCGTGTGGCTATGCCAACAGTAAAGAAATATTTACTGTTGTGGTGACTCAGTCAGCTATAATTAAATCATCAGTACAAGATTTTGAATTTAAAATCTTTGTCGGTAGCAGTGTAGAATCAACCAAAATAGACTCATTCAATGTTTGCAGCCCAAATTGTCCCAAAGCTAATTCAAATCCAATGGATGACATCAGGAACAATGGAAGAGCCCCACTAATGACAGCCCTCCACAGCTGATATATTTGTCCTGTTACTCAACCCTATTTTACACTGGCTCAGAAAGCAGAAGTGGTAACAAATGGCCTGCAAATGGTGCTTGTCTGTTACCAAGAATAGACCTGCGGGGGGGTTTATAATTATAGAGATCCAATGAAGCCTCCTTTCCTCAAGCTAACAAGAAAGCTATGCAATCATTAAATGTACACCGTACAACACTACTTGTACATTTTCACTAATTATGTCTGCTGGATATGTGCTTTTACAACATAATTACCCATCTCTGTGGTGATTATTAAGTTTTTCTATTAATTTCTTTGTATGCTCTGCCAGACACTTGTTAATGCAGAAATTCATCAGTAGACAATCAACATCAATAAGATTATCCAATTATGTAACGCTAACCATACCCAGCTTATTGGCAAGAGGACTGTATTATTTTATCAGCAGGGTAATCATCTCATACAGTTTAATAAACTCTACTTGTGTATAAATTACAAAATTTATAAATTAATTTCATAAGCTCATATTAAAAGGAAAGCATTTAACTGGGGGTACCAACTTATGGTTGTCCCTACTGCCAAGCTGAGAGAAGAAAATTCTTTTGAGAGTATCATATAATTGTATTAATAGTTAATGATATCAACATCCATATTTATTATTAGAATCCTGATTTTCTCTCTGCCTATCTTCAAAACAATAACTGTAAACTATCTTATAGCCCTCCAGCTCACTGAAATTTGCATCACCTACAGGGTGTTCTTTGCTGCTCTCAATTTATGAAGTGAAGCAGAAAAAAAATCATACTCACTTCTTTAAAAAGCATGAAGCATTGAAAGCAGATGCAGCAATTCACTTTCAGAACAGTTTCTCCATGTGCGTATTCTTCTCACTGTCTTTTGTTCATTTAAAGCTTCTCTCACTTTAAGCAAAATGATACCATAGATTTCCTTGGGTCTTTGTATAATAAGATTTTTTTAAGTAACCTAACAATTTACACGACACAAGAGAACAGAGAATAACTCTGCCTGCAATTGTCAAAGTGCATGCTCTGCATAATAATTTCTTAGGAATTTTAAAATTTTCCAGCCTTTAAATGCAATTAGAGACTTAAACTTAAAACAAAGAATCCAACACTGAATGTCTGCTCTGATTATATTTTCTGTGTTGATAACAGTTAATGTTGTTGTTGACAAAGTTGTTAGCCGTCTATTAACAATCTGGTGATGTCTTGGTAGAGTCTGTTGACCGATAACAGGTTCTTACCTCCCCAACCCAAAATCATGATGTTGCGATTGTAGAGGGGCTCAGTGGTCGATCACTGTCAATTGTTGGCAATGGACAGCCCTAATGCCCTGTCTTGTCAATACACTTAGTGAATCACACGAAAGAGTTTGGGTCAATAGGTGACTTGGCGGCATCATGGACTTGTCAATATGTAAGCAGCTGGGAGTGGAGAAGCGGGATAGTACAAACTGGTTCAACATTCAAAATCATGCAGTTTAAATGGTTTTCTTAAGGAAAACAAGCACTTTTTACAAGATTTTTTAGTAGATGTAATTGAGATTGTTATGGCAGTACAAGTCCAGGGGCTATTTCTTTTCAGTCCCTTTGTCATTTTCAAGTGGCCATTGGCATTTACTCAGCCCCATTACTGATAATTATTTTATGGTATTAAGCATCACAAGCATTAACTATTGCTTCTGATAATGACTATCCCATTATTGGTGTGACTTTTGAAGCAAAATATTCCAAAATCTCATTAGCTTGATATATTAGAGTTTTACATGTAGGATAAAAAACAAAGCAAAAACCTATATAGAAGGAAATGAGTGAATTACACTTTGTGACTGATTGCTATGCATATTTATCGAAAGATTATATAATCCTTGAATTCTCAATGTGCTGACATGTCAAAGCGAGAAAAACGCCTCTTTTGGAGAAATATGGAAATCAAGCAACAAAACCCTGTCTTTTTTCATATATCAATCTTCCTAAAATCTCAAATCACATGTTTCAGGATATTTTTTTGGCTTTATAAGTTTAATGTGTTCACATTTTAATGGTAATTGTCAATCCACAACATTACATGTTTAATATTAAAGTATCTGGACTGAAGTCTTGAAGTCCTGAAGCTCATTTATATCCATGTGCATGGCTTTGCTGTATGCTACAGTTTGTGACCTTCCTAGTGGCATGTTGTGGTGTAAGGCTTTGTAAAGTAGAACTGTTTCCCTTTAGTGTTCTTCAGTTTACAGAGCAAAGATTGCTCAGTGTTCTTCACAGAGGACAAAGATGTTCATGGAGAAAATATTCCCCGGCGAAGCAGGAGTTCCCCCCACCCTAACACACACACAAGGGCTAGCCACTGTTGCATACACAGACGAACAAGTAGGTTAGCTATTACATTTAGATAGTCCAGTGCTTACCTCTCGTGAACCACATATGGCAAAAGATCTACTTTCAAGTATTTCATATTTTTCTTAAAGTGTAGTGCAGCAAAGCCACTTATATATATTTATATATACATATACCTGTATATGGTGCACAACCCTATTTTATATTTACAATGAACAGCTCTATAAACAACTGATCTCCATATCGTTTTCATGCTCACAAGACTCGGATACAAAAGTGTATTTGATGAGTGGCATCCTGCATGGGAGGAAAATGCTCATATACAGCCACACAAGTTGGCAGGATATGATTCTCAATTAGTCTGTATTCAAACAATAACCAGTAATGCAGTGTACATTTTAAGACTATAAGACTATTTGAAAGATCACATGCTCTGCAGATGGTGCGTGAAGGAAAAATATAAAGAAATGTTCTGAGGTTTTTGCAAGCCTGTCATTCCCTCCACCACTCTTTGTTTTTTGCCTTGTTTATCTATAGTAATTGCTGTTTTCTTCCAATTGTATAATCGTTTCCTTTGCAAATGGTTTCAGTGACAGAGATTTATGTTTGCACATTTTGTTTTTTCCATCAATCTGGATGGTCAAGTGGAACAGAATACAAAAAGAAAGAATACAAAATCAAAAAATATAAGGAAAGTAAGTTCAGTTGTTTGTGTGTCTGACATTTTCACGCTTTTAAATCAAGTAAAACTGCAAAGGAGACTGCAGATCTTGTGATTACATTTCACCTTAAAGATATTTCTGCTACTCTTCATGATTTGGATCTTCAATTCCTTTTACTCCGTATCGATGAAATATCTAGAGTCATCCTCTCGTAGTATAACAGTCTTTCAGAATTTTGTATAGATCTACATTCATTGATGAAAATGAGTCACATCAGCTCCTTATTAAGATTCAGCTGCTTGTAATTGTGCCAAAATGAGAGACTGCACAATTTTTCAAAGTCAGAAATTAACTTGTTTTGCTCATCTTAATTTAATAGAAATGTAATGTAACAAAATGTAATTACATCCACAATGAAAAAAATGAAGAGATAAGACAATAACTGCATGATATTTCATGAGAATGTTCAGTTGAACAATTAAAGCAAACTAGATAATACAATTTGGATACTTTAAGAATCGTGCCAATCTCATTGGTGGGGAATTAGCTGTGGTTGTGTGGTCAGTATATCTGGATGATGCTTCTGCCAATAGGGCCGGGTGCTGCAGACTGAGGTGTGCTGTGACCAAAAACGCCTGATGTTTGGCCTTGGGCCACCATTCTTGTCCTGTCAACTCAAGTCTCACAAACCACTCCAAATGATGAATCTCTTTCGAGATTCCTTGTCTGGTTAGAAGGACTGATTAAGAATTGAACAAACATCAGCACCACAACTTGTGACATACCTCAAAACATTGACAGTGTGGAAAGAGTTTTAGAGATGACAGACAGTTCAGATAAAACTTACTGCTGCTGTGTTTGTCGTAATTTTAAGGAGCAGAAAGACCCAAATGCAAGACAGAGACTTTGGTGCAGAGGGTTTTATTGTGAGAAGGTGAGTAGTTAAGGTTTCTCTGAGGCATCAGGTCCAGTGCGAGTGGCAGCTAGCAATGCAAGTGAGCCAGGGTTTCTAGAATCAGAGGAGATTGAGGTAAGTAGAAAGCCACTGGTAAAAACACACAGAATCAGAAATTCTCAGAAAGTAGGCCAGAGCCATGAGTACCACATTAATGACTGGACGATCTGACAATGAATGCAGGAACTGATGAGTGATGATCTTCATTTGTGTCACCCGCTGCAGCTGCCACTCAATGAACCTGCTCCTAAGAGGAAGAGAGACACAAACGGGGGGGGGGGGCCTAACCACTGGTAAAAACACACAGAATCAGAAATTCTCAGAAAGTAGGCCAGAGCCATGAGTACCACATTAATGACTGGACGATCTGACAATGAATGCAGGAACTGATGAGTGATGATCTTCATTTGTGTCACCCGCTGCAGCTGCCACTCAATGAACCTGCTCCTAAGAGGAAGAGAGACACAAAAAGGGGGGGGGGGTCCTAAATATTAAACATGGTGTTTCTGCTCATGCCTCTTTCTCTAAATATCATCATCATCATCATCACCACTTCCACCTGTATGAGTACTAGTAAAATAGCCTATATTGTAGTATGATAATAAAGTGTGACAATGCATTGTATGATCAGAGGGTCCCAACATGTTAATATGTTAATATGTTAATGGTTATTGTCTATGTAAACAGCTCAGATATTAAACCAGTCATTGTTGCGTGTCTCTGCAAACTAAATCACAGACAGGCAGATAGGATGGTCAAATGACTTACTGTAAATCCCACTTCCTCTGTTGTCCTGTTATACAGTATTCATAGTTTCAGTATCAGTATCAGTATCAGTAAAATGTATCAGTAAGTTGTTCGGCACCCTCGTCTCTCAGAGACCTGACCCATTTTTAAAAAATTTTATCTCTTTTTCTTTTATATCTGTTTATTCTTTCTCCCCTTTTAGCTGGCATCTTGGGACTCCACTCGTGGTTTGAATGGTAGCCTGAAGGAGAATCGGATAGAGAGTGGCATGCAGGGAGTGACACTCAAGATTGTAACATTACTGGTAAGTTGTGGGAGTATGCAGGATCTATTGATACTTGACCTGAGTAGGCAAATAACCAAGGAAGAAGATAAACACCACGATATGGAGTCAAACACATCAACAAATTAATGAGGTTGTTATTTACACCAACAGATTGATTTGATTCCATAAATATTCATATTACTAGTATTACTGTGAATTATTCATTTAAAAATAGACTTTACCTGCAGATAAATTCTATTTAATAAACACTACTTTTTAAATGACTGAGTCCTCATCACAGGATTTTAGAGAACCAATCTTCTTCTGATCTACTTAACTCTGGTTGATCACACTCATGTGGTGAAAGAGATCACGTCAACATAGACAAGAAAAGACTTATTTAAAATTAACCCTATGTTGCAGCAGTTGTTCAATAAAAAGTAGTTTTATTCTTCAGTTAACTTCACCAGTTTAACCAGCTAAATCCTTTATTTAGCTGGTAAAATATTATGCAGTTGATTGCATATTTTTCCCCATTTCTTCCTATTTTTCCCCCCTTTCTTCACCCGTTGTTAACCTGCACCATATATTTTCACATACATTCTGCTCAACTCACCCCTGGCAGTGTCACTTAATCAACACATTTACCACTTTAACAATCCTCCCCCTCTCTCTGTCTCATCCTCTCTTTTTCAGCTCTCTTTACTCCTCCTATACTCACTTACACTAATTCTGCCCTGTCACTGTCAACCCATAAAGAAGAGCCACAGAGGTTTGCAATAAATTTAAAATTGCAATTTCAGTGTTGATGAAGCATAGCCATAGCTACAGGTCAACAGATGCTTTAGAAACAAGTTGGTTTTTTTTAAACTGTTTTCAGAAGCTTCATAAAAGTGTCACCCTAAACTTCTTAATATGACTGAATATGTCCTCGCCTGGGTGGACAACCGGGCCCTTAGCAGATTATAGTGCATCTTGATAAATGACACGCCTGTGATTAAGTACTAATACTCTTTTCCAGTTTAAAGGAGAGTTTGAGGATAAATCGTGAGCATAGAGACAATGCATGCACATTTCTCAGAATCAATATTGTCAGTAATGTCCTATCCCCAATACTTCAAACAGGAAGAGCCTTTTGTAATGGTGGCGGAGAATATTTTGGGCCAACCCAAGACATACAAAGGCTTCTCCATTGATGTCCTGGATGCCCTTGCCAAGATCCTGGGCTTTAAGTACAACATGTACCAAGTCGGAGATGGAAAGTATGGTTCAGCGCTCCCTAATGGATCCTGGAGTGGCATGATTGGAGAACTCATCAGCAAGGTCAGTTTTCTCTTTGTAACAGACAATAATCACTGTCCAGATTCCACTAAAAATATGTTTTCTGTGAGTCAGGCTATTGTTGTTGGAAATGGAATCCAAAATTTAAGGCTGAATAAAGTCCAAAATATTACAAAAACATTGTATGGGCCAACAGCCTCTATCTGTTTATTAGTTTTCTCCAGTGGATGATATCAGATTGCATGCACTTTCTTTAAAAACAAAGTTTGAGAACTTTACAGAGGTCATAATAATGTTTTAGTTGACTGTGTATTATTTTAGGACAGGGGCTTTTAACCTTTTGAGACTTAAGAACCATTTCCGATTTGGACCAGAAAGGGGAAAAACAAAAATGTGAAAAGATTTCACCATATTCAAAAAATAATAACACAAGTAAATACTGGCTGCCAGTATGAATCCAAATGCAATATATTCCAAAGCACATAGTTGAGTTTTTATTGCCACAGAGGTATCTCCAAGACCATTTATTTGTTTCAAAAACCAATCCATTTTCTGCTACAGCATTCAAGAGCACAAGGTGATAAACATCGGAATCCCACTGTACTTTACTTTTTTGAAGTAAAGTATTAATCTGACTAAAACTAACAGTTTTCTTGTTTTGGATAGATAAAAACTGTGCACACCAAATTTCTTCCCAATTCCCGACCATTACGCTTTCAGATATGTCAAAGGCCTGGTGGTGTTTCTAGACACAAGAGTTAGGGTTCTCATGTTAAACGTTAGTTTCTTTGTAATGTATGAATGAAACTGCGATGAAATCCCATTTAAAATCTGAAAGATTAGTTTAAATAATGTCACAGCATTTCTTGACATTAGGGAATAATAATGTACTGGTGAGAGTAATTAAAAATGGTAAGGAAGGAGGTCAGATACACTAGATCACTTTCAAAAATTGGCATTTTTGAACACACTCCCTAGTCTCAGAAATGTTATAGTTAATAAATGGAAAAATATGACTCTTCATCTGCAGCAAGCTGATTTGGCCATATCCGCCATCACCATCACCCCGGAGCGTGAAAGCGTGGTGGATTTCAGCAAACGCTATCTGGACTATTCAGTGGGAATCCTGATGCGCAAGTCAGAGGAAAAGATTAACATTTTCTCTTTGCTGGCACCGTTCGACCTGGCAGTGTGGGCATGCATTGCTGCAGCCATCCCTGTGGTGGGCATCATGATTTTCCTTCTCAAGCGTATCCAGGCAGCGCGCTGTCACAGCAATGCAGGAGCTCATCCGCCGCCTTCTGTCTCCACTTCACTTCAGAGCGCCATTTGGATTGTCTATGGTGCTTTTGTACAGCAAGGTGGGTGATGTGATTTTATCATGGCCTCTAAAACATGCAAGCGCAGGTGTTACACAGGTGTGTCATACTCTACATTGGAGAGACAAGTGTGGACAGTTTTTATTGCACCAAATCATACACCAGTCACAAACACTATTTTCTTTGAAAGTGAGCTAACTTCTAATGTCAGTTTTTCCTGCTCTCCAGCTCAAGTATTACTCTGGAAACAAAGCACCAGCCATGCAGAACGAAAGGGAAAGAAAAAACACTTAGATATATTTTGCAAAGAATTAAGGGCAGAAGACTAAAATAGAAAATCAATCAATGACAACACATATGTGAACAATGCTGAATCAGTAGTGACTCAGACTGAGGCAACGTCCACCCTAGCATTTTTGAAAGGTGCCCTTGTAAAGGAGGGCATCCTATCTTTCGGCCTGTTAGAGGTCCAGGTATGTTGGGACGTTTGACGTTTGTTTGCTTTGGTAGCTGCTTCTGAAGCCTGAATGCCATCCATCTTAGTCTGACACTCTGCCTTCGAGCCTTTTTTTAACCCAACATATTTCAAAAGAAGCTTTATTTCTTCTCTTCCTTATTGTCCAACAGTGTGTTTGGCTTGAAATCCAGTGTTTCTATTATTTTTTTTAATCAAGATGATTTGATGATGATGATGGGATTTTGTACAGATGATGTAGGGCAGCACAGTGGTGCAGTGGTTAGCCCTGTCGCCTCACAGCAAGAAGGTCCTGGGTTTGATTCCCAGGTCAGGGCGTTTCTGTGTGGAGTTTGCATGTTGTCCCTGTGCCTGCGTGGGTTTTCTCCGGGTACTCCGGCTTCCTCCCACAGTCCAAAAATATGCAAATCTGGGGGTAGGTTAATTGGTCACTCTAAAATTGCCCGTAGGTGTGAATGTGAGTGTGGATGGTTGTTTGTCTCTATATGTGAGCTCTGCGATGAACTGGCGACTTGTCCAGGGTGTACCCCCAGTATTTTTTTTTCTTATATGATTACCACAGATGAAACTATCCATCCACAGACACCTTTCCTCATCGTTTTTTTGAATGCCTCTGCGTTGGCGATGTCGATTTTGTGAACGTGACTGTGATATCTCACAAACATGTGGATCTTGGAAAGACTGAAATAAGTAGCAAACATTCACTTGGACTCAAAACTGACTGGACTGCTTTCAGTAGGTCAGAGCTGAAGCTCACTTGCACCCCAAATTAATTCCATTCTCGTGAACAGTTTGGGAGGGAAGTTTTTGTACAAGTTTCCATTTGGACAAATGAAGCGACTAGATTTTGGTAGTCAAATGTCAATGATGAGGGTCACTGTTACCACAAAAAAAAAAAATGTTACAATGCAATGAATAATTAATAAAAATGTGTTGATATTGATATTCTATTCTGCTTTGCTGAACCTGTTTGATCATATTTGAAGCATTATAATCCATCACAAAGAGGATTTTATACATGTTGAGTTTCACGTGACGATTGTCGCACCATCCAACCAAACTTTTTTATCAGTCCCCACACATTTTATGAGTCTGGATAGATATGGGGGCACACTGCAACTCATGTGCAGAGACATAATACCACAAGGCTGTAATTCTGGTTCATACAGACATTGCTATTCTTTGGTTCTATAATGGCATCAGGTAGCGGTAGGAAATAATCTGGAACTGTCACAGAGAATTGATGAAAATAAGACATTTTTTATGACAGTTTAATCCATTTGTTTCACTTTACTCTTCAAAAGGGACATTTTTCTCATGCACCTCATAAGCTAAAGAGAAAGAGTCAGCATGACAGAAAAAGCTGATATGACGAATTAGTCTTTCCCCTGAAAGAAAACAAGACAGGGCAAAGGATTAAAGACATGAAGGGAAGAATGTTAAAAAGATATGATTGAAAAATGAATATTACTGGGTATTATGCTCTTTAGGATGTGTAATATCGTATAAAAGTGTGAATGTAGCCTTTTAGGGATGGTTCTGAACACACAGAGGTCTTGGGGAACTAAATGATATAAAGTCAGAGTAAATATACAAAATCATGGTGAATAAAGTTGCCTGCTCCAGTGCTACATGCAAATATTCTCTCAAATGTAAGAAAGAATTAACACTAACAGGATCGTTGACATGAATGTGGAGTATAATTTAAATGTGTTTAAGTTGAATGTTCGAGTTTCAGAGCTAGAGAAAAGAGCAAGGTCTGTGGGGTTTTCCTTTAATAGCTTTTATCTTTATTGTATGCATGCGTAAAGACAGTTTTAAATGATTGGCAAGGAGGACTACCGACTTAGTATAGCTTTTTATTTGTTTATCCACCAATATTTTTACTTTAACTCATCCATTCGGTCCTCTAATTTGTTTACATATATATTATTCTTCAGTGTTTTTGCGTGGAAAAATATCTATACTGCTCCAAACGATGTGACAAATAGAAAATAATTAAAAGTCGCTCTAAACATTAACTATTAAGATAAAACCTAGTATTTTCTTGCCTCTCTGATAATGAATATTTTACACTAACTGAACAATATAATCAGTCATGAAACCCTGATAACAATAATGGCTAACTACGACTAACTGCATCAGATCGTATGTAGTGCTAATTAATGTTACAGTGTGCAGTTCATATTAAGGAGGAGCATGAGCAGAACTGTGTGCAGTTTTTAAAATGTATATGTTTATACCATTCTTTATATTTGTTAATGCTTTATACCTGCACCTCCACAGGCAATGACTCCATCTTGGGATCAGTGGCTCTGCGTATAGTCATGGGCAGCTGGTGGCTCTTCACCCTCATTGTGTGCTCATCCTACACAGCAAACCTGGCTGCCTATCTCACTGTGTCACGGATGGACAATGCTGTCCGGTAAGGCGAAATACCTTCATTTACCATTCTTAGATTGTCCCGACTGGCCTAAACATATTTAATTCTGTTCGCAAGAAATTTCATCACAACCTACTAAAAAAATGTGAATATTTTGTCTACTAAAAAAGAAAAAACGGGGCAGCAAAACTGCTGAACTAGATGTATATTTGTCACATTAGTTCTTCATTTTTTACTCCACTATGCATCCCATCTGTCATGAAGGAGAAATACTGTAGTACTGCAATAAAAGCATGCTGAGGTGTACAACAGAGAGCAGAGTTCTTCAACGCAATGGTTCTGATTATGACTCTCTTTAATTTATACCAGTCCATTAAAACATGCCTGGTTAAAATATATCTGTAAAAAATATTGGCAGGAGCATGATATGGTAAAGAGCACTCCACTAGTCATCCCACCTCTTTAATATTTAAAAGATTGAAAAAGAAAAAAACATCATCAATATAGCAAAACACAGCTATCATCTTTTACTCTCTCTATATATTTTTTCCTTGTCGAAGCTGGCAGGTTTGAGTGTGTTTTGCTCATAGCCACTAATGTATCTTTGTTGCTACCCTCAAGCATGAGGAAATTTATAATCTTTAGCCTAAGCCGACCCCAACATTTAGCGATAGCACTTAAAGCAGTTTCTCACAGTTTCCTCTAGAGCCACAAAGGAGTTTCTACAACTGTTTCATATATGCTGTGGCACTCTCCAGAGTCTCTGCGTGTAACCATTCCATATATCAGGAATGGATTTGGAATGACTGAGTGTATATCTCTTAAGATATGCCTACTGTAGTCAGGTAGCTGTTTGGATGCAAACACATTTCAGACATTTCTTATACTGAACACAGTTTGTGGCGCTTTTATGAGGTAGCATACAGTTTACTTTTTCTATTTTGACTGCAGCTGGTTACAGCTGGGTTTTTTATTCTATCTTCTAAATTTTTGACTGCTAATAACCAGGCTGTCCTCAGTCCAAATGTTATTTGTCAGAAAATCCAATTCAGTTCACTGTCTCTGCTCAAAAAAATAAACATAGAGGCATTTCATTACATTGGGTCCATTTTTTATAGAACAAATACTCACATGTGAACATATGAGGAGGTGGAGGGAAGACTAAGCAGCAGAGACACAAGTGTACTAAATGTAAATCTATAGACACATATTGAGAACTTGTTGATTTAAGGATGACATCATTGTTTGAAAGAACTTAAAACAGGTGATAGATGACAAACAATTCTCGGAGACTGGTTTTTCTTGTTCTTTTTATTGTATTGCAGACAGAAAAAAATAACACCTCAGCTCGAATCTCAATGATGAAGTTATCTGCCTTGTATAAAAACTGGCCACTCTCTTATGAATTGCTTGTTCTTCTCTGCCCTGCCACCTGATGCTGTTACATGATCCTTAAAAGAAACATTAGGTCCTTCCATTAACCATAATTAGTGTGAAACCACCACTGAAAAAGCCTCAAAGTCTTTTCTGGGATCTAAATAAAGTTCATATATGTTATTCTGGCTATTCTGACCCACAATTCTCAAGAGAGAGGAGATATATCATCTTGACTGAGCAGCTGAGAGAGTGCAAACAGATGACAGCTCAGTCAGATGACAGAGAGTGAAATAACAGATGACACCACATTCAAATAAGTACTGCATATTTTTTTGGCATGTGTATACACTAATTATATATATTATACACTATTAATAGACTGAACATACATAGACTGCAATAGATTTATGAGCAAGAGAGCCGAGAGGGAAATTCAAGGCACAATGTTGGGACAAAGCAGCATATCCCAATTGGACACTGCATCTGAGAGTCTGAATGCAATATGAATTAAAAAAGTATGGAAGTTGGGCCAAAACATGATTATTTTACCAGCTTGGGTTTTTACCAGAGCAACACTACGCCTTCCTTTTAAAGTATGTATGTGAGCTTGCGTCCTACAATGTTTTTGTCTCTTTATGTTTATAAATGTGTTTTCGTAATATTTTTTTTTTTCCCCTTCTGTAAATCAGCCCTTGCAAACCCCTGTGCTTTGGGACTCATATATGGTGGTCAAGAGAGCTCAACACACTGGAATTTAAGAAAACACGTGCAAATAGGATTGGGTGATATATTGAAAGTACTCATGGCTTGTTTCTTGTGAGATACAGTAAATGACTATATCTTGACCATCGTGTACAAATTGCGATGTAAATATTTCAAGCCGTCAGCATGAAATTGGCTTTGGAGTTTTGTTTTTCTCTACCTCTCCTCACCTGAAAATATTGCGATACTATTTAGTTCATCTGTCCAGCCCTACATGCAAATACATGCAGCCCTGTCCAGCCCTACATGCAAATAGACAAAATGCTTTATCGTTACTTTGACACCATACTACAAACACAAACACAACACAAAGAAAAACACAGTGCAAATAGCCAGCATTTTTGAGCCACAAACAGTCAGTATAACAAAATTATTTATTATTATTAAATATAGTTAGAGTTCTCCCCAAAAAAGATTGGTTGAGCTCCTGAATACATGTTATATTTTACATTGTTTAACACTAGTTAGAGTTCTCCCCAAAAAAGATTGGTTGAGCTCCTGAATGCTCGTCTAAAAATGTAATTCTGGTATTGCAACCTAAGCCCTACGTGTTTCCTGAATTTTAGGGGTCTAAAACTTTACACAAGACTTGTTTTGTGAAAATTTCTTCAGTACAGTTCGATCGCAAGGACCAATCAGCTCAATAAGGCTATACAATGCAATGGCAGCACAGGGCATGACGGAACAGTGGAAATAAATTGGTTGTAGTGGCACTAACAATGTTCAGACTTTTATGTCAAGTATGTGGAAACATAGAAACCAGGCACTGCTTTCTGCTGCTTTCAAATGCTTACGAAACAATTTGAATTTGAATAAATCTTCCTCAATTTTTGTTTTTCTGATTGTCTTCATTAGAAAGCCCCCCTTCAGCAACTCACCATAAAGATGTAATTTGTGAAATTTTACACCCTTAACGAATGGAAAATGGTAAATGGACTGCAGTTACAGTAAGTAGCACTTGGTAATCTTGAAAACGCGAAGTGCTTTATACTAAAACTCTGTATTAACCCTAATTCACTCACATATTCATACAACGTTGGCAGTGTGTACCTCGCAGCGTGCTACCTGTTAATCTGGAGCAGTAACCATTCACATACACTCATACACTGATGGCACAGAATCAGGAGCAATTTGTGTTCTAATCTTGCTCAAAACCACATCTACATGTAGACTGCAGGGGCCAGGGATCAAACACTGACCTCACTGACTTACTAGATGACTGCTCTCCCTCCTGAGCCACAGCCACTCAAATAGGACATAGGTTAATGAATGGCAAAATTCTCCATTAAGTATTATCCCACAAGGCAATTATCCAGCATGGATATAGGTTCTCTATGCTTGGATTTTGTATTGGATCTTTTTATTAACATTTTTGCAAGTATGTGTACTCTAAAAACCTCAAAACTCAAAACCAAATCACAAAAAAAGAATAAGTCACATCAGACATAACAAAAATAAGTGAGTAAAGATTGTTTACTTATTATTATATTTATATATTAGTGCAAAATGTATGAGTAAATTTAAAATTGTGTACAATGGTCTCAGATATATTTTGCATGTACATATCTAGAGTATGGGTGGGTAGGGTGAAAGGGGATTAGGGGGACTACACCTGTTATTTGGTTACAAATTCCTTTTCAAAATGTGAAAAACTTCTTAGTTCAACCGTTTATCGACTGGTGTATTTTATCTACCTTGAAATATGTAGTACAACACTTTCTATCCATTGCGGATGTGATGGCGGCTTGTTAGGTTTAACAATATTGATCTTATAATGAGTGCCTCTCATATATATGAAAAATCATGAAAGTGGCAGACATAAAATGGAACCAGGGCTTAACAAGTCCAAAACATATGATGAAGGTTGATTTCTTCATGACGGTAGCAACAATAAATCGGGCCAGTTCCTGGGAACATCCTAGCAAGCTTAGTTTTTGAGAAATGGAGTCTGCAAGGGCGTCACAGTGGTGCAGTGGTTAGCACTGTCGCCTCCCAGCAAGAAAGTCCTGGGTTCAATTCTGGGTCAGGGCATTTCTGTGTGGAGTTTGCACGTTCTCCCTGTGCCTGCGTGGGTTTTCTCCGGGTACTCCGGCTTCCTCCCACAGTCCAAAAACATGCAAACTGGGGGTTAGGTTAATTGGTCACTCTAAAATTGCCCGTAGGTGTGAATGTGAGTGTGGATGGTTGTTTGTTTCTATATGTCAGCCCTGCGATGAACTGGCAACTTCTCGAGGGCGTACCCCGCCTTCGCCCAAAGATGCTGTGATAGGCTCCAGGCGCGACCCCTAACAGGATAAGCGGTAGAAAATGGATGGATGGATGGATAACGTAGGTCTTTTTGATGTGGATCTGAGTGCTGATGCATCGTTTGCCATTGTCAGAGACCATAACTTTGGCAACAGTATCCCCCCAGTATTTTTTTAAAAATAACAATTTTTTCTTGTATGATTACCACAGATGAAACTATCCATCCACAGACACCTTTCCTCATCGTTTTTTTGAATGCCTCTGCATTGGCAATGTCGATTTTGTGAACGTGACTGTGATATCTCACAAACATGCTGATCTCGGAAAGACTGAAATAAGGAGCAAACATTCACTTGGACTCAAAACTGACTGGACTGGTGTCAGTAGGTCAGAGCTGAAGCTCACTTTCACCCCAAATTAATTCCATTCTCGTGAACAGTTTGGGAGGAAGTTTGGTACAAGTTTCCATTTGGACAAATGAAGCGACTAGATTTTGGTAGTCAAAGGTCAATGATGAGGGTCACTGTTACCACAAAAAAAAAAAAATGTTACAATGCAGTGAATAATTAATAAAATGTGTTGATTTTGATCTTCTATTCTGCTTTGCTGAACTTGTTTGATCATATTTGAAGCATTATAATCCATCACAAAGAGGATTTTATATATGTTGAGTTTCACGTGACCATTGTCGCACCATCCAACCAAACTTTTTTATCAGTCCCCACACATTTTATGAGTCTGGATAGATATGGGGTCACACTGCAACTCATGTGCAGAGACATAATACCACAAGGCTGTAATTCTAGTAGAAAATGGATGGATGGATGGAGTCTGTGAATATGTAATGAATTATTGGAGCCCATGTCTAACACAGATAGATGTTGAATAAATCCGTGCAATTACAGACTGCCACACATTGTCTGATATCTCGG
>KV751325.1:6936756-6953920 GCA_001698575.1 Mola mola
TGTGTTATATTATCTGGAGGTCACAACATGGTTTAGTGGATACATTCCTAAAGTTCCCTAATTCTTTACTGGGATGGGAAGATGTAAATGAAAGTAAATGAAGTACAGTGAATGAAAAGATTTTTAATCAGGCTATGCTTTTATAAGTACCTGAAGAAAGCAGATTTAAGAATATCATGTTCTCTTAAAATGTGATCAAAAGTTATAAAATTATTATCTTGAAATATATATTTTTTATGCACTATAGCCACTTCCTAAACCTTAACTGAAATCAAGGTTCCACTAATGATAGTAGAAAAAAATAACCTGTTAGACACAATAGGAAAAAGAGCTTGATAATTTGTAGTGAACCTTTGGATCAGATTTGCTGTTTGACCTTATTGAGGGCTAGTGGCAGACAGACCATTAATGGTAAGGACAATGGATTGCAAACCAACTGTTCCATCCCAGTCCATACTGGTTCAATCTCCTGACATAAATTTTGTAGTTCATAAACAACTTCATGAATGTTGGGAAGCCCAATGATGATGCAAAAAAATTGGTACTACCCGCCTCTGTGTGACCATTTGTCTCTCTTAATATGACTTTCTAGTCCTTGGAAGTGGGTCAAATACTAATTGTCCTCTTCGGCCACCAGTGTCAAGTTTAAAACAGTCATCACACCAGCAAGATGTGAGGAAGATGCAGGTAACTAAATCAATTTAGTTATTGGAAATAGCGAGTCAGCACTCAACGTTCAGAAGGATCATTTCCCCCCTGGAAATGACTTCCCAGTTAATTTACTCGTGCTTAAAACTGTACACTGTCAGTTTAGAGATAAGATGGAATGCTCCACATATTTACATTTAATTGTAATGTTTATTTGTTATTATAGCATTTATAGCTAGTGCTAACTCCCAATTCCACCCCTAGAAGGGCCTTTAATCAATCACTTCACATGTTTTGTTTCAGAAGATAAAATAAGTCATGTCTGATGCCAGGCGTAGAGCCGAGATCACAGTGGGGAAATTAAAATATAAGAAGAAAAAACAGTTCATGGAAGACTGTGGCCTCAAGCTGCAGTTTTTAGTTTGAAACTCCCAGGTCCCCACACTGTCAAGGTAAAAGAATGGCATGCACAGTTCACCCCTGGGTGTTTACTATTGTTAAAGTTTACAGGCCTCTGTCTACAGTGAAACCACTGAGTTTCAATGGTGTGGTGTTTTCACAGGCTTCAGTGGAGACTGCAAAATTTCATCTGTCTTAACCCTAGGGGCATTATAAATTGTGAAGGAAGAGGAAAGGAATCCTTGCTTCCACTCTCGTTGTTTTTTTCCCCTATTCCCATTACTAAAAAACTTGTTACAACCAATTTTGGCTTTACATTTTTCTCTGCTCTGTAACATGACAAACACAGGCTCTGAGTCTGATAATGTGAACCAGTGAGCACCTGCTTAATGTGTACAGTGCACATTCTATGTATGTCTATGTATTCTGAGTGATGGGGGAAGGGGGATCTCAAGAAGAAATCATTTAAATGGCATGGAGTCTCAATAATATGCACCCAAAGCTGTTTGCCAACCACCAAAAAAAGAGAAGAAGAAGAGAAGTTTGTGTGGGCAGACATAACATTTAAGTGTAAGTGTAAATATTGGCTAGGCTTCATAGACTGTAGAGTAGATTACAGTCTATGGTTGCACAATAACCAGTGCATTTACAGGAGATACATAGTATCAACAAATGTGTGTGTGTGTGTGTGTGTGTGTGTGTGTGTGTGTGTGTGTGTGAGAGAGAAAGACACGAGAGAGGAAATGAAAATTCTGCTTTTGTCCTGCAAGTTTGTGTGCATAACAGTGTGTTACAAATGTAATAAAAAAAATAATATTATATATGCTAGCACATGTCAAATTAATACAGGCTTTCAGTACATGTATTCAGGATTGGGCCACATCGTCCATGATGAGACCCAGAACAAAGAACAGAAGAAATGTTTGGTTACCAGGATAACCCTAGTTCTCTGAAAAACAAGTAAAGTAAATGGCATCACTGCTCTGCTTGCACAGTTAGGGCAAACTTTAGGGTGGTAGCTCAGGCTGACCAAACACCCAAAATCACTATTTGAGAGCCTCGGAAACACAAAGCACCAGTAATGACCTGGGAATAAGAATATCCTATATATTTTTTACCTTTAATTCTTTGACTTGGTCTTTAAACTGTATTGTTTTACATTGGACAATTATGAAGCTTAACCATCCACGATAGTCAGCCATTTATTTTCCTTTCATTCCCCCAAGAACACATTACAGGAAATTGACATGCACACATTTAGTGAACAGTAATTTTAACTATTATGTGTCGCAGCGCATGGCAGAGAGGGAAATATACAGTGTGTGTGTGTGTCTGTGTGCATGTGCATGCATGCAAGTGTATGTGTTTGGTCTTGGTTCAGCCATTGAAGGTAATGACAGAAGCTTGGCTTCCTATATTGATCATGAATCAGCTTATGCTGAAGCTTTGAGGAGGAAAGTTGGGGAAATGATTGTTAAACAGGTGACAAATATCCTTACATGCACAGTTTCTAAGCCTACTTCAAAAAGTAATTGCTTCATTATTTGTTAGTGGTTTAATGGATCTTTGAAAAAAAGAATATGGCACCATATATCTAAAGTTTTTTTCTTCTTCTTCTTCTTTTTTCGATGCAATAGAAGTTTCTCATCTCCTTTATTCATTCTGATTGTGCCAGATCTAAAGAAATGTCTTTAGCTTATCTCTAATCTGTTGTTCCACATGATAAGATGCTCATGTGGTTTTAAATTAAAGTGCTAGACATTACTCTTTAACATGACATAATGGTTGAATTATTCCATCATCATCTTGGCATAAGCCAGTTGGTTTGCTCACTTTTGGGCCAAATTAGTGGGACGAGTAAAAATTGGCCAATACTATGATGATGAAGAAATGCAGCAAAAACACAGCACCATGCGGAGCATATCATGCCAGAGATGAGGGTAATCTTCCATGTTGATTGCCATTCAAATTAAACTGCAAACAATCTCTAATTATGAACAAACTGCCATTCAGCAAGTATGCTGTGCAAAATTGGCAATAATCTTCACATTTCAAATGCAGCTACTGCAATGAACTTCATTTCATATTACCAGCATAGCATCTGTATAATAAGCATTTCAATCAGAAGGAACGTGCACTTAGATTAAAAAATACTATTAAGAAAATTAGATAACTGAGAGACTACCATGGCTTGGGTGGGAGCAGTGGTCAGTTAAGATCCCTGACCCCTGTAGAATGTTGAACTGCCCTTAGAAAAAGTAAAGAACTCTAATTTGCTCCCAAGCCATTGGGGACTTTGCATTCCTATGCGCTGGTCCGAAATATAGAGAAACATCATCTAAAGAATTGCATTGGCAATGGCTTTCCCAATACCATTATCACTTAAAGTGACAATACTTACAAGAGTGTGTGAATCGTCAGGTAACTATACTGTTGATACGGTGTAGTGACCCCTTATTGATCAAATGAAAAAAATATTGACATTTGCTGAAAACTATTGTCAAAACAAAGTCCCAATTATCTGGGAAAAACCCCATAAGTGGTCATCAAATTCCAACCTGTATCTTTTTTATGTCGGGTGTTGGAGAGTCTGGTTAGGATAACTCTGCTGGGAAAAGCGCTGGCATCAACAGATTTGGAATGCAGCACACCACAAGTGCAACTAATTTGGTTGATAAACCACATGCTGATTAGTAATTTGCTCCAAAACACATCTGAGAGGTAGTTTTCAGCTCACATTTGATTTAGTGAAACAGGAGGGAATTAACACACATTATCACATCCTCACATGGCTGGAATGAATGTATTCACGCTTTAAAGGCAGGTGCTGTGCAGTGATGGATGTGAGGCTGTGTCTGCACATATTGTAGCCCTATACATCCATCCCCACAGTCAGCCCCCAGTTCTCATGCTCTTCACTTTGCTACAGCCGGTTAGCTCTGCTCAAAGTTAGCCTAACATTCCTTGTTGATGTTAACCACCCTTATGACTGAAAGTGTGGCGGCCCACAGCACATGTTTGCTCCTGTCCCCAGCAGTGTGGCTTGTCAACGCACAAAGCTTGCCCCATCCGTCTGACGACTGCCCACACAGTCAGAGTGGTAAACCCAAAGCCTCTATGTCACTTTTGAGAAGTGCTAGGATTACAATATTTTGCATAGCATGACACTCCCAAGTTGTGTGACGGTGAAAACTCATAACGGATAGAGTATACTGATGCAATGAGTTAGTCTACCAATTACTGTTCAAGGTCATACCACCTCATTTCATATCCATATTAAACATGCTGAACGAGAGTACAATATAACTGAGGCAAAAATGGGCCGTTATTTAATTGTTCTGCCAGGGGGAGAGGGCACTTTCTCCTATTCAAGATCTGGTGGTATTAAATAAATATTTCAGCATGTTCCGCCTGAGGGAATACTTTAACCATTATACCAGTCTGGCAGAGCCTTGTACTGCCTGTCAGTCATACCCATGCACCTTTACCAAATTTGTACAATTGCTGCTCACCTCTAAGACAGATGCAGCCACAGTTTAGCCAGTCTGCAGGATTGTGTTGTATTAGTGAGCGCCAAATAGCAAGCAACAACAAGGCTTTTGTTATTTCTGTTGCACATTTGGATACTGGGCTTTCCAGTCAATATACAGAGTCAACATACAAAGCCCACAAACTAGGAACTGGCAGATGTTTTTTCCTAGGACGAATATATGCTCCATTCCAAGCATCTGTCAGAGCGGAGTGTGGCCATGTGTGACTGCTACCTCACTTATTCTAAGCTGGGAAAACTTTTCTTTGGATTTTCTGATGTTTTTGCTGCTTATGGTCAAGATGGTATCTATGATTGTTCTAGTGTTGGTCAGGCTGTTAAAGCCTTCCATTAGTGTGTAATCGAATGTATTTAAACACTAATGAAAGATTTTATCTTTGTTGTCCACTGTTATTTTGTATATACGAAAGTGTTTCCTAAAACGTGAAAACTAAAACGTGGCTAAGACTTTACAAGCTGACAGATTGTAAGCTATTACAGGTTTGTTGGCTAGAAACATGTCTAGACTTACTATAAAAAGTAATGGAAAGTAGTTGTACAATATATTCATCATACAATAGTGTGATGGTTAAACTAAAAATGGTCTTTGCAGTTAAGTTAAGAGAAACCAGGTTTCTAAGACTATTTTGTAACTATTTTCTTTTTTCTTTCTTTTCTTTTTTTAGTTAAATTGTAGTGATAGTTTTTTAGTAAAAAGTCACAAATGTCCCTCCAACTACAGGTCGTTCCAGGACCTATCCAGACAGTCAGATCTGGTTTATGGTACTGTGAGAGAGTCAGCCGTGCTTGAGTATTTCCAGGCCAAAGGCACCAATCCTCTGGAGCAGGACAACACGTTTGCTGAACTCTGGAAGACCATCAACAAGAACAGTGGCTTTGAGAACTCTGTCTCCAGTCCATCAGAGGGAATCAAGAAGGCAAGTATTTAATCTTGGTATTTAAAAATGTAACATGTAATAACACTCATGTTATTTATTGCTATTCCTCTTTCATACACGGAGCAGAAACCAGGCGAGGGGCCCATTTCACAAAGCAGGTTTAGTGAAAACCCTGAGTTTGTTAACCCTGAAATGAGGGCAACTCTGGGTTTTCCTTTTCAAACCCGAGAAAGAGGAGTAACTCCAACCCATTTCACAAAGAGAGAGACTTAAACTCAGAGTCAGTTGCTGGGGTAACAGAGTCTGTGAACCTAACCTGGTCGGAACCAGGTTTACTTCAATAAACTTCGAGTTCCTCTTTGTCTACGCCCTCGTACAGAACCAGAAACGCTGTCAATTATTCAATCAGTTGTGTATATAAAGTGCCTTGCAGCAGATTATTCACTTTTGTTGGACTAAATATCTGATTGCATTGAACATGCCGCGTCCTTTTGTGGAGAAAGTTGTTGATGAGGAGGCTGCGTTACTGTGCAGGGAGTTAAATATTCGTAGGGAGAGTATTCTGAGACCGTGAGTGGATATATTGTCATTTCTTCGTTTCCATTCGTTTTCTGCCGCTTATCCGGGTCCGAGTCGCGGGGGCAACAGCCTAAGCAGGGAGATCCAGACGCTCCTCTCCCCGGCGACTTCCGCCAACTCCTCCGGGGGGACACCAAGACGTTCCCAAGCCAGCTAGAGATATAATCTCTCCAGCGTGTCCTTGGTCTGCCCCGGGGTCTCCTCCAGGATGGGCATGCCCGGAACACCTCCCCAGGGAGACGTCCAGGAGGCATCCTGACCAGATGCCCGAACCACCTCAGCTGGCTATGACTTTTTAATTGATCAATACCATTTTTCGTTTCAGTCGATACAATATCTCCATGATCTCATCGGTCCTTACATAGGACATGTAACCCACTGTGGACGTGGGCTCACACCCGTGCAGACTCTGTGTTGCCCTCTTTGCAGATGGGAGCTTGTATAACATCTGTGATGTGGAGCATATTAGGAATGCCACTTTGTGCAGAGCAGTGAGGAATGACTCCCTTGCTCTAAAACGGCTATTACAAATTTTTGTTGTCTTTACTGGCCACAAACCTTTGTGTGTCTTTTTTTTGCAGCAACAAAATCTGTCATCCAGTCAGCGTAAGCTGAAAGGATGAGAGGGCAAAACAGAGCCCCAACAATAGAAAACAGCAGTATTTAAGCTGTACAGACATATGATCACTCAGACTATGATCTCCTGTCAAAAAAAAAAGTCTACACCCCTCTAGCTCGCATCTGCCAAGCTGTGACCTCCTGTCACATGAAGTGCATTAACAAAGCAATTCCACTGTAGTTTTCACCTAACTGTGGGCAAATCAAATGTTAAATGTATAAACCACGTTTAAACTTAGGCATTAACTCAATCAGCAATCTTCTCCCATGACAACTCTCTCTCCTTTGCTCCTGCAGTGGTGGTGTTGTTTTTTTTCCTAAATATATGCTTGAATTCTCTGTACGAGCCCATTAGAAGTTTCTGCTCCAGTGGGATAAAGTACACAGATCTCTTTTTGTTGGCTGTTGCCATGGTAAATCGTAGTATCAGGGCTCCATTAATGTGGGCTTTTATATAGTTTAGGTGCATGTGCTTGATTCAAAGTTAACATACTCTGAGTCTATTAAACTAACTCAAATCAGCTGTGAAGAAACTGAAAACTCAGAGTTCCAAAACTCAGGGTATCTCAACCCAGTGTTCAGAGTTAAACTCAGAGTTTGTTGAACCTCCTTTGTGATTGCTTTCTTTAACATTTATTTATTTAAACGCCATGCAATATGAAGAGTCGATTGAAACAATTCAGCTGCTTTTTTTAAGTGTTGAAGTTGAAATAGCCAATTTTACCTTATTTGTAGAGCGGCAGTCACAAAACAGTGTTAGCAACATTGATACGGGTAACAGCCTTGTTGCTGCTACCTTGTTGAGCAAAGTAGCGTCAGAAGCCCCCTTTACCCTTGGCAGTAAAATATGTTTTCTTTGATCAGATTGCAATTGGATCACGCTTAAGGAAGGATTGTGATCTAATCTGCCTAACCACTTCTGAAGGTGGTCGGGGACGCACTGTGAACATATTCAACACAAGTGTAAATGCAGATGCATCTCCAGTCCACACACAATGTAAGAGAAGCACGATGCCGCTCTCTCCCTGCTTCAAAAAGCAGACAGGAGATCATACAACAGCGTGACTTCACAAGAATTCCGCTGCGTTCTGCCTGCCTTCAGAGAGCTGCATGGCCTTCATTTGAACGTGCACAGCTCCAGTGTATCAGATAAGGGCTCGGGAAAATTCTCACTCAAAGGGGGGTTCTTAATCATATCTGTTTTAATCAGGTAAAACACATTAGGGAGGAGAGGCAATCTGAGGGAGATAACTTGACAGGACATGGAGAATTGGGATGCAACCAAAACTTCAAAATAAAACAGGAAACACAGAACACAGACATACAGACACTACAACAGTACCGGACCCTGACACAGTGTAATCATTACTGCGCATAACAGCTTGAGAACGATGGGCATGAAGTTCTCAGCAGGCTCTGCTGTGTGTTGTTGTTTTTGTTTTAGCGGCGCACAAATGAGAAGAGGAGGAGACTGTGTAGCCTGCTGTATTACTTATTCAGTGAGGTAGCGTGATCAGACAATGATCTCCATGTGGAGACACATGTTGATAGCAGGTGGAAATGTATCGGGTCGAGCGCTATGAGTTTGCAATCCAGTGACAAAACAATGCATTTTTATGCCAGATGTAAAGGGGGCTAGTTTACATTCAAAGAAACTGGTGGTTCTTTTTTTCTGTTTCTATTACTTCCTTTTTTTTTAAGAGTTTGTACAGTTATTCCAGCAGTACGACTATTATGTGGGGATAGCAATCAAAAAGAAAAATGTATGTTCCTGTTGTTGCTTCATAATGGCTGACATTCTTTTTTGTGCTGCGAATTTAATTTAAATTTTTCAGGGAAAAAAATTGCACATAGCAAAGTGGAACAGAGACCTACAAGGAACCGATCTAAGCACAGATCATATGATTTAATTTAGCAGTATACATTTGCTGCATATTGGTAAGTTAAAGCAAAAAACGGTTATCTATGAACCCTAAGATCTACTTTCATTATAATAAACTGTGGCTTTCTGCAGTCACACAGCCAGGCAAGAAAATCTTCATGAAATAATTACCTTCCTGATTTAATTTAATTTCATCCATTGAATTGTGAAGTTTATAATTATTTGCTCAAACTCATTGTGCGCCTGAATTAATATTTGATTCGTTCCACCCCCCTTTTTCTTCTCCTCTTAATTTAACACACAGGAGAATAATCCACAATTTAACAAATTGCAGTGGTAAACCTGTACTTGTTATTGAACCATTTTATCATTTTTTGTATAGCTGGTTACATTCAGTCTTGTCAGGCCAGTTGGCATTGCAGAGATAAATACATCTATTGAAAAACAAGTCATTGAAGTTTTAATTTCACATCCAAATTTATTAAATTAGAAGACTTGGGGTTATTACTTGACAATCTACTGCATGTGCCTCATTCTTTCTCTGTTTTATTATTTAATTTGGTAATGAAAGGAATGTTTTGGATGAGAACAGTGTAATAGTGGAGAATGTAAGGACACTACAGTGAATAAAGTCAAAAAAGTGCACAAAAAAGAGAAAAACAAAATTCAGAAGGAATTCAAACAGATGTTCAGCTATTCTCTACAGTGCACATTTGAGGCTATTAAGAGCATGAAAAGGTCTCCAAAACAGGGATGACACCATTTTCATCACCTTTCTAAAGCATTCTAATGTTATGCATGCCATCTTGCTCTAATGATCAGGTGTATGTTATATTCTGCAATCTGCCTTCTATATAATGGTTAAAAAAATAATTCAATGATTTTATTGATTAGTTAAACCAAAATTAATGTAGTGGTGAGGCAAGTTACTTTTGCCAATGGTAATGTGCTTATATTCAGCTTTTGCTTTGGTTCGACCAACACTTATTGTGGCACTGATGTACTCCGGCCCCTCAGAGATTTTCTTTACCTTATTATTAATTTCTGCTGTGCAGGTAATTTCAAAATAGTTAAAATTTTCTGTGTGCTTGGGCAGAGTATCTTGCTAACCAGCAGCCTGAGTGGGTTACTTGACATTGTGAACAGATGCTGTATTGTTTCTAATAGAATCTAAAAAATATTACTGTGCCATTATCCATTTTTAAGTTGGAGGGAGGTGGAGTCAGAGCCAAATACTTCAATTCCAAAGCCTTGGTTGCTTGGTGCCCAGGCCAAGTTCTCAGCAAGCAGATTCTTTTTTAGGAACATCAAAATAGATAGATTTACTTTCCTTTTTTTATATATATAAAACTTTTTGTATTCATGAAATATTCTTGCCTTTTCGCTTGACAATAGAGAAGAGATGAGCATATCTCTTCATGTAGACCTTTCTGCTATCATCATACAAACACTTAAAAGCTTGAGGTTAGATCATCAGATAGGTCGAAGTGTCATCTATGAATCTCTATGAATTAGTTTAGCTACTTAAAGAATTGCAGGTCTTCAGTTATTGTGTTTATTGTGTTAATGTCATGAAAACTTCAACTAGTTACAACCACCCTGCTTTAAACATCACTTGTGTGTTTTCTTTTGTATATAATGTGTGTGTGTTGTGGAAATGTTGGTTGAACTATCCAGGCGAAGCGAGAGTCGTATGCTTTTCTGTGGGACATGGCAGTGGTGGAGTACGCTGCTCTGACAGATGACGACTGCACACTCATTGTGGCAGGAAACAGCATGAGCACCAGAGGCTATGGCATTGCCCTGCAGCACGGCAGTCCTTACAGAGACCTCTTCTCTCAGAAGTACGTATGCTAATATAAGCTTTGTTTTATACTGTGTGGCTGTGTATACTAATATCAAGCTATAATTTTATTCATTTTAGCAATAATGTAAGCATCAATTTTCTGATGTTGGCATCGTTTAACCTTTAAATTACCTGAAATAATCAAGCAAGCAGTGTATTGCTATCTGGATTATGTCCTTACTCATGGGAATTTTTTTAACAGCCACATTTTTCAAACCACATTATGTAGCACTAATAATCTCTTTTTTCCCTGCAACTACATATGATTAATTAGACATGTTTACATGTGCATCTTCATTTGAGTTTTCCTGACAGGGATGCATTTCTTGGCAAGTATCATTGTTTCCAGATCTCAAGGATTTCTTTGGTTTCTAAAATATCATAACTAACAGAACTGGCTGATTAAGGACACAATTAAAGACAAAAATAAAATATAGGTGGCAATAAGATTATGTTCTTTTCTAAGATAATGTTGGGTTTTTTTTTGTCTAGAACTATTAAATGTTTAGTTAGAGTTTAAACATTTGTAACTGGAACGAATAAAGAAACACATACTTCAAATTTTCATTTGTCCATACTCTTTGCCTGATTTTTGGTAATAGCTTTTCTATTTACTCTTCAGACACGGGACAGAAATACACCACTATATGGCATTAAATATGATATACATTTAGTGCAGTTTTACAAGATTAATCAAAAACTAATTTCAAATCAGGAAAACAAGCCTTCTCCTACATGTAACATATATATTCTTGACAAACACCATCAAAAAGGAAAGATCGATCACCATCTAAGGTGCACACAGTGTCCTAGTGAAAGACCATAATACATAACCTGGGAAAAAGTGTTGAACTTGTTAAGGCATTTTAGGTCTTGATGATTCGTGAGAATAGTAAAAGTCAAATGCTTTGGATGCTCTGTGCACATGGTTTGAGAGTGCAAGCTTGTGCAAGTCACACTTGAGGTTAAATGATGACTCCCTGAACAGATTAACTATTTCACTTCTGTTGTACTTAGCCCTCATTAATCCCCGAACACAAACCAAAGGCCAGGCTGTAGTATTACTTTATATGATCTTTGTTTCAACACTTATACTGTTGGATATGAAACCAGTTGATCTTGAAACTGTGATTGTTTCTCGTATAAAAATATACAGTATATTTAATACCATACAGTATATTCAAATATATATTCTTTTAGTTTAGGAGTGAACAATCCGACTATAAATACTACATGACCTTTTTGGGTTTGAAATGTTGGAGAAACATGTAAGCATGGATTGATTTTAAAATATCCAACTATTAAAACAAAATAAAAACCCACTCCTTCCAGAAACCCCTCCAAAGCCACTCCACTGAAACAGCCCTTTACACCTAGCTTGGAGATATACACTATGAGCAGAGAGTTTGCCAAATTTAACAAACTCTTAGTGATTTTGTTGTTTTGTTGTTGTTTGTTTGAGTGTTTTTTTTGGTTGAATAATTGCATAGACAACTCTGTTAAATGCCAGTGCCAAAACAAAAATTAAATAGCCATCAATAGGGGTCCGACAGTGATGATCATGACCAACATACTGTAATCTTTATGAGTCACTTTCTGTAAAAAGTATTCGCTGAAGCCCTGTAGATCGCTGACACCTATTTCAGCCCTTGTTAGCATTTAGAAATTGTACAATTGTGTAACATTTTTCTCTCTACTCTGTAAACTGTAGCCTCTAATTGCCGACTAGAGGCCTTAATGAGCTAAGAATCATACTAATGCAGCACAGTAACTGAGTTTCTCCTTTTCTTTCGAATATCATTATATTTTAGCTACACAATTTTATAATGCCATTATAGTCATTTAGACTAGAAATTCTCATTTTCCTTCATGTTTGTTGATTAAAAAAATCTTTAATTTCTATATTCGGTTAACATTACCAGATTTATTAGGTGCTACTGAAGGATTTTTTAAGTGTGCTGTGTTGTTAATATATGAAACTGAGTACCCTCTGTGTATGAAAGAATTGCTTGGTCTTTTGTCTCAATAGGATATTGGAGCTTCAGGAAAAAGGCGACCTTGACATCCTGAAGCAGAAATGGTGGCCAAAAAAAGGCCGCTGTGACAAACAGAGCCAAACAGATGCCCAACCGGAGGGACGGGCACTGCATCTGCACAGCTTTGCCGGCGTCTTCTGCATCCTGGCTGCCGGGCTGCTGCTGGCCCTACTGGTGGCTGCACTGGAGACGTGGTGGAACAGCAACCACTGCCGGAGAGAGCAGCCCAAAGAGGTGACCACTGACAACTCGCTGGGCCAGGGCTCAGGCCCAATTCTGCTAACCCAGAACCGGGCCATGGTTTCCACCACGGGTCTCCCTGCCCCACCAAGACCCCGGTCAAGACCCAGACCCCCGGGGCCCCCGGTCCTGCCCAGAGATGCCACTGCCACACTCTACTTTATGGATCCAGCAGGCGCTGACACCAGTCCCGATTTAGTAGAGCTGCAGTACACCCAGTTATAATAGGTGTGCCCCTGATGATAGTCCAGACATCATGTGATCAATCTATTCATCCCTTCTCATTGTGGGAGAGAGGTTGGGGTGCTTTGTTGGGACTTCTGAGGCTTCTCTCTCATACAACACATAAAAACATTAAATGCTCACATTATGGCCTGAACCAACAGTCGCTGTCGCTGGTGTTCATGCGAGAGAACCGCAGCTGGATTTAAGTATTAACGTCATGTTTATCGCAAGTTCAAAACCACACACTGAAATTGTACATCTGAGTCGATAAGTGCTTCAGTTGTACAATAGCTCTCTTTAGCTAATCCATTCAAGTCTTAAAGTTTTAAAGCTCCAACTTCATCTCGCTGCTGTCAACTGGGCAGCCCCTCTGCATGAGGCGTCCAGAAAACTAAGGCTTGACATGGATCCCTAAACTAAAGTGTGAGCAAAAGCAGATAGTAAAGAGTCTGAGCCTTGACCTGCCTCTCTGACTTGACGGTTCATCCATCCAATAAGAACCACCAACTAAGGACACCCATTTAAGACCCAGTCCTGTCCTGAAAAGTAAATCAGTCACTCAAGCTCCACCCAAGCTGGGTTTTTGGTGCAAATGAGAATTTGAATTACTGTTGTTGACCTCTATTTTTTATTGTTTGTGTGCAGCTGCTCTCATAATAACCACATACTGCCGACATATAAGATCACTGTCTCTTTACAGAACAGCTGTTAGATGTGTCTGAGTATAATAACTGTTGTGTGCTCCATTATTATTGTTTGTGGACTTGTGCTGACAAGATTATCCACCCAAAACCTTTGGAGCTTTGGAGTACCAAACACTTATAGCATACCCCCTGTAGCCCTGAAATGTCTATTGTTTTCTTAGTAACTGATTTTCAGTTGTGTTCTCCACAGTTCCCAAGTGATCAGTCAATTATTAGTAGAAGGTTTAAAAGAGTTTAAAAGAAAACCTGATCAGATTCAATTTGATCAGAGCAGAATCAATTTGTCAAAGGAAACTAATTATCTTTTGATGGTTGCTTCAAACATTTTTATTTTTGACACGTTTAAATGATTATTAATCATTAATAACAAAAAAAACTCTACTTGCACAAAACACTTGTAATATTAATAATTTATGAAGTAATAATGACATTGAGTTTCTTGTTCAAGTCTTTCAAATCAATAGCTTTTGCTGGCTTTCTTGTTTTTATGGCATGATCGAATAATTTCAAGAAACCGTCACTGTTTAACCACAGCCACTGTTACAATTTTTTTAATTTTACATTTCAGCAGGGTGTTTTACTATCAAAAGATATGGGTGGGCTTCACTTACAAGTGTTTGACAGCACCATGACAGCACAAACATACAGTATGTGGACATTATGACAGCAATTTTAAGCAAAAATACCTCAAACCTACACACATCAGCCATTTAAAGGAATGGTTTGACGTTTGGGAAATAACCTTATTTACGTTCTGCAGTGATTGACTCCTCTGTTATAGTTGAACAGGATCCATTCCATGGTTAGCTGAGGATAGTGTAAAGAATGGCAGCGTGGAGACAATTTACATCCTGCACCCCATTTTAAGTTACTGTTAAACAAAAAATTGTCACGTTGTCATGTCATGTTGAAGTTTTGTACAGTTTGTACAAACTTGTGGGCTTCTGCACTCCTCAACTTTAGCCGTATTGGAGAAGTTTTGGCTTTTATCATACCAAAATGCATCTAAAGACAGCTACCACTTTGATTTGATTTGATCTTCAGTTGATCTAAAGACATGTTGTCAGTGGCTAAAAATTATCTTGGTCAAAATAATCCATCTGAAATTAGGGGCATCATGCAAACTGCACAATGTCCAAATATGATTGTGGTACCTTGTGTACCAAGCCCCTCATCCAGTTAGATGGAAAGCTAAGAAGAATATTTCCCAAAATATTAAAATATTCCTTTCTCTGCCCAACAACTGATTAATTGTAATTATATGTCCATGTTCGGATTCAAACTGGGCCGTTTTGGTTATGTTTCGTTTTCTGTGATCTTCAGCAGGTGACTAAGGATTACATTGTAGAAAGAGTTGCTGGTTCATTGACATATAATGACATATCACATGCTTCACCAGAATCGAGGCGGAACATATGGACTGAGAAAGAGTAGGAGGAGGCCGAGGCTGACAATATGTCAGGCGAGGCCTGACATATTGTACTAGATGGTACATTAGCTGTGGCAGGGTGCAAGGGGCGGGGCATGTGGTTAAGCAGGGGTATATTGTATGTAGCCGCTTCATCTGTCATTCCAATCCATGGTCTATCCTGTTTCCTTTTTTTTTATGTTTTGCCTGTTTACAGTATGTCTTACATAGGTGCATGAAAATAGAATCAAATATCTGTGGAGGGCAAGGTGGAGCCATGTGCTCTTTGACTTCCACCTCTCTCCTCCCATATGTCTGTTGCCTCATTGATATTTCGTGTTTCAGAAAAAAATAGAAAAGTTTAATATTGTAGAAAACACTTCAATTAGGCAACATTAATTACTTTGTCTTTGTTCAAATTTTATTACCTCACAAAGTTTGATTCATCCGATGTCCCTGTCAGAGCCTGTCTTGTTAATAGCTGATGCTCTTCGTGCAGGAGTCCCCTAGTGTAGACATGTGGACACTTCTGCATGAAGAGACATCTTCATTTAAGTTAATTTTAGAATAGACTTTACCTTTTACGACTCCATATTCAAGATTCAGTGATAAAGGTAATGTCTTTGATGTTGCTTGCTTGATGGGTTCAAATATTATTAATTTATACACTGGAGGTTGCTGAATTATGCTGCATTAGACTTTGTCTAAATAAATTATAATAGAACAAACTACATTGCATGTTAATTGGCCAAAACAGTAACAATGAAATAACCATTATAACCTGTCTTTTCCTGTCTTCATTCACTCTGTTCTCTATCTTCATACCATTTTTCCTTGTAACCGCTCAACTCCTTTCACTTCACATTCATTTTCATTTTCATTCCTTATCACACTCCTCTTTGATTACATTCATGCTCCCCCTTCCATTGTATTCCACATACTCCCATACACATACTGGCTTCTTTCCATCTTTAGGACAAAGAGGTGAACCTGGAACAGGTCCACCATCGTTTGAACAGCCTCATGGACGAAGACTTGGCTCACAAGCAACTGCCAGGCCAGTCTATCGAGATCTCTGCCCTAGATATGGGCAGTATGCAGCCCAGTCAGTCCCTGGAAGCCTTGTCTGCTCGAGACTACCCAGCTCACCGGGGGCTGCCACGGCTCTCTGTGACCACCTTCCTCCAGGAGGGTCATGGGGCAGGAAGGACACTCGGTGCTGCCACTGGCAGGAACTTGCCTCTGCCCCTCAGCAGTGCCACCATGCCCTCTATCCGCTGCAAACACAGGGCACCCAATGGAGGACTGTTCCGCCAGAGCCCAGTTAAGACACCCATGCCAATGGCCTACCAACCAGTGGCAGGAGGACCCATCCCAGAAGCTAGTGAGCCAAGCCACGGGACATCCATCTGAGCACACTGAGCATTCATAGACACTAGAGCTCAAACAGAATAGTTGAGAGCTAAGCAGAGTGCAAATAGTGTGAAGCGTTATAAACGAAACACTGAAAAATGATTTTTATTACCAGTGATAAAGATGACACATGACAGACACTGAGATTTTAATGTACATATTTGTAAGTACAAAAAGAGACAGAAGCAACATTAAAAGTGTATTTTCAATATACAACAGTTGAGTTTATAAAATTTAAAAGTATAAAAAAAAATGACTGTTTGAATGGCTTTGTAAATTTTGTTCTAAATGAAAAAGGTGACAATTCTTTGTGGTTGTTTTTTAAGTGCCAAATTAAAAAAATGTTTTCTTTCAGAGCAACATTAACTGAATGTACTGTGAGAATTCATGATAAAGATACATTTCACACTTCAATGATATTGGAAAAAAAAATCATTTGTTTCATATGAAAAATAAAAATTCTGATAAAAAGAAACTGTTACACATCTGCTTGGAAATATTAACATCAGTGCTGTGCTGTGAGCTCATATCTGTGGCTCTGAGATCACGCAAAGTAAAATTGTGTTTTACAGCACAACAGGAGAGAAATTAAAGCCTGAAATCCCCCTTATATTATCAGTAGTCGTAGTAGTAGTAATAGCATTATTACAAGTATTACTTAAGTCTGAATTAAAAAGAAAATAAATATATTTAAACATTTTTCATTATTCAATATTAAAATAATGTAAAAATACATTT